>JARHVA010000177.1:1417500-2017500 GCA_037957365.1 Torreya grandis
CCCTTAAACCTAAGGTACCCTACCAAACAAGTGCCTCATCAATCCTTATCCACA
The DNA here is from genome assembly GCA_037957365.1 of Torreya grandis. Classification (NCBI taxonomy): domain Eukaryota; kingdom Viridiplantae; phylum Streptophyta; class Pinopsida; order Cupressales; family Taxaceae; genus Torreya; species Torreya grandis. The sequence continues at coordinate 1,417,555 of JARHVA010000177.1, forward strand.
TCTAATTATTATCCCTTATTCTTTAGTCCTAATTCTAGTCATAACCTTTTGAGTCAGTATACTAATAACAAGATTGCCTTATTTAATAAATATATTGTTGCCAATAAAGATGAAGAGATGGGTGCCTAACTTACTAAAGGATTAGACCCCATTCAACTAACCTTACCTCCAATTGGTAGCCATCCACAATCGAATCCTCTATTTACCAGTCATAATCCACCACAAATCCCCCATCATAGTAGCAAAAGGAAGCCTAGCTTGTCAGCCTCATCTAATTCCAGTTCACCTCCTGAATAATCTCACACACCACTATCTCCCAATATCATGACATCATTCTATTCTACTCCTAAATCCAACACTTCCACATTCAACACTATAGACAAGCAATATACCCCTCTCCTAATATCTGTAGAAGCCCTATTTTGGAAACTAAAGGCCATAGGCATGATTATCTACCTAAAAACAAGACCTGTAGATTTGTCCAAACATATGCCCTCATGGTATCAAGCATAATAATTTTGTCTATACCATAGTCTTTAGGAATTCTATTAATAAATGCCACCCTTTTAGAGATTATGTCCAAAACTTCATTGATAATGGTGACATTGAACTTGAGGCTGAATCCAATACATCCATGCCTAGGAGTGAGAAAAAAGGTGTATGCCAAGAGGCACTTCTTAACCATTATCAAGATTATTCCCTCCTCAACTAAGGTCATGACCCCAATCCTCTCCATACCACAACCATACTTGATCAAACCATCCCTATATCTTATTCACATCAAATCCCGCATTTTCATAAATCTATTAAACCTAAAGCATCCATTTGTAAACCCAAGAGGAATAAGGTACTTGCAAATAATAATATAACTACTATAAAAAAATAAACTATTAATGACATCACCTCATCAACATCCCTATCGGAGTTAACATTAGAATGGTCAAGATAATATCAAACATCAGCATATGAATCATAATCCACATCATAATTACCATCCCTTGTAGATAATGAAAGACATGCCAACACCTATCTCTTTGAGGATGTCTCCAATTTGAATGTTGAGCAGTCAAAAGGCATAACTCTTTATCCATCTCAGGATGATGAAATTATAACACAATTCTTGGATGCTTTGTTAGTCAAAGATCATCAAGCTATATATGACTTGACTTTAGATGTTTGTTCTATAAAGAGTCTTAGTGATCCTTTTGAGATTCTTAGGGACACTTTTTTTGACATTAAGGTTGGGTCTCCTAGTATATTTTATGAGGATTATGCTACCCATCATCTCTTTAATTCACCCCTTTCACCACATATTCCTAATCATCCACATCATGTTAATGATCCCTCTACCCCACTCCTCAAATGGGATAAATAGGAACATACATTGTTGGATTCCCCTCAACATGTAATCTTGAATGTCAAATCTACAAGGATCCAAGCCAATAATCAATTAATCAAGCCAAATAATCTAGTCAATTGTGATCTAATTGTAATCAATCAAAGTAAAGAATATTTTCATAATCGACCAAGTCAAAAAGCGTCATCCCATAGTAAAAATATCATTGAGGTGCTAGGGGACCATAAAAGTCAAATTAATCATAATCTATCAAGTCAAAGATCAAATTCCTCTGGTGAAGCATAGTTACAGGCACTGAGGGGTAGTTAAAGTCAAATCCAATTCATAAATCAAAATAATGTTAATATGGTGAAAAATCCTCTTAATATTTGGATCAAACAACAAATAAGTTAGGTCTTGGATCCCTTAATCTCATTTAGCATATGGCACAAAATAATAATGTCCCCTCCACCATATCCAATGGTGTATGCAACTATTGACCCCTATTTTCAATTTTCACCCAGTCACACTATTCATCATCATATCACTCATCCACATCTTCTACCTCACCATCAAAATTATCCATTTCCATCCTTGCCACACATCACTTTCTTGGGCAACATCATCTCTTGTAGGGGTTATAAAAACATATGGTTGATATGTTTGGAGGATGTTTAATCAAGAATGAACAAAGGACACCAGGACATTAATACATCCAACATATATAACATGATCCCAATATCAAATATCTCTAAAATGGGTGTTAGTTGAAATATCAAGAAATAATTTGCATCTTACACCTTACCTACCTATAATAAATGCCCAAAAAGTTAAAAAAGTAAAAAAAAATCATTTGTCCAATGGTGAAAACCAGTCTTCTAGCAACTTGGGTAAGTACCACAATGAAAATATATTTTTGACATCATGGGAAGATAATCTATTATTTGTATTGTGCTTTAACACTTGGGGGTAAAATCCATTCCTTATCAATCCCATCCATGTCATATCCATCTATCTATTATTTCTACCCATCAATCATTCATCTTGTTGTGTTTATAATTTATTCTAGTCTTGACCTTCATAAGGAGATAGAATATGTCTTTAGAAAATGTTATGGAATCATCTCACAATATACTCCAATAGACCCTCAAGCAACTAGCTATCTAACCCCCTTCACGATGTGGTCATAGGTGATCCCTAGTCCATTATTCCTTGGTCATCATCCCCCTTTTAGTCTTCCCCCCATCCTTTTCTCATCCCATTTATCATTCCATCCACTTTTATCCTAGTTTTTAGGCTTGGGATTCCCTTTATCATTAACCCTCATTTTTATAGTATACATACATATCCCAAAAACCCTAAAAAATAAAATATTCCCAAAACCCTTAAAAATCATAAAATCTAGAAAAAGCTAAAAATATTCCAAGATGTCTTGTATCATGCCTATTCCCCCATTCACATCCATATCCATGCCCTTTTCCAACATTATTATTTTTCATCCCCTATTCCAAACCGGGGTAAATATAATCTATATTAAGCTAGCATTGACCTAGTCTCACTTTAGCCTGATAAGTCTTATATCTCTCATCTAAGTTCCAAACATGATCAATCCATAGGTCAATTAGCCCTTATGTTCAAGTTAATTTTTTTTAGGTACACTCTATTAATAATCACCATTCCATATTAATCTTAATACAAGTCACTAGTCTACTCCAAGTCCATACCTTATCCAAGTTCCTATCCTTAATCCATACCCTACTAATCCTCATGAAAGTCATTAGTCTACTCCAAGTCCATGCCTTATCTAAATTCCTATCCTTGATCTAAATTCACATCATGATCATCATGACCAACTTAGTCCAACTCATTACTTGATCAATCATCCCATTAACTCTCATTAAGACCTTAGACAAGACACTAATCACATTGCATCTCTATGTAGATACTTGTGTATGTTACTTATATGCTATGTGTTTTTTGACTTATTTGCATGTCTTTTATCATGTATATATTTGTCTTATGTCTATTTTAGTCTTGTGTCTTGTATATTTTTGTCTATTGGGCAATTAATGAGGATGTTATGATGACACTAAAAACTACAATGATGTTTTTAGGGCATCCTCAATGATGCAAAGTTCATCATTTACCCCCTTTTATAATCATATACTTTGGCACAATGTCCTCTCGATCATACTTATATCACGGGACATATTGCCTAGTGATATATTTACATTAGATTGATTAGAATGATGGCTTACACTCATAACTTATCCTATCCTTTATCACTTAATCATCTAATCATTAATCATCCCATCATTAGTTTCAACATCCATTTCCAATCATCTAACCCAACCACATGTCATAACATATAACATCTCATATCTAATCATTTCTCCTAGTCCTCCATCTTCATGGCTAATATCTAAGTCATATCTATAGCTCTAATAATTTGATTGGAACCGCTAGTGTTTGGTAGGGGGTACATAGTTTACTTAAATAAATAACTAGAAGGCTCAAGGCTTCTATGGGGTACTAGAGAGCTATAAAGGCTATCCAGTTTGTCATTATAGAGGCTATCTAGTTTGCCAGCTCACAACAAGCTATAAAAAAGACTCATAAACCAAGTTAAGGATAGTGTGATCAATCACACAAAGGATGTATGCATCTCTAATGGGTATACCTATATTAAAATGAACAACTGAGACTAGAAATATACTTGCATACAAATTATAGAAATAATAATGTTGAATAAAGAGAGCTAGCAAGTAATGCGTAAAATTAGAATAAAAGGCACTTTCAGGCCAAATGAAAGATGTTTTAGGAAGTAAAATTTTTTTTAAGTAAGGGTGTAAGAGCATGCCTAATCTAAGCCTAAGTTAACTCTTTATTCTTAACACTATTATTTCCTAATAATGCAACTTTCTAGTTTAACAAAAGAGGAAATTGTTTATGAAAACTATATAGATTGTTTTGAGCATTTAAGATTCTACTATGCAATGAGAAAGTTTCAAAATCAAGCATGGCATGTAATAGAAGACATTTAAAGTAATGAAAGATATTATTTAACCATATACAAATGGAAAAACTTCATAAACCATTCTAGATAATGCCCTAAACAAGCTAAATCACTAAAACAATCAAAACCTAGCATACATACTACTTCAAACAACTAGAAATTTCACTTTATATATAAAATTTCTCTCATATCAAAATCAAAAGTATTTTTTATACTTTTTACCAACTGATTATCCAAGTTAAGAAGTAGTGAAAGAGGAAGATCAGGCTAAGTGTGAGTTGAGTCCAAACTAGGAGCCAAAAATAGTGGAAGAGGTGAAGAAGAAGCTAAAAAATATGAGAGAGCAAATGTAAGGAGCATAATAATAGGTGCAATGGAGTCTTGAGGGGCTAAGAGAAACCAACAAGCTTTAGGAAAACTATAGGGAGTAATGTGAATCACCAAAATGAATTGTAGAGTAGTAAGGCATCCCCTCACATTGAAAGCTAAGTGTGCCAAGAATGAACCAAGTGAGATTTAAGAAGGCAACAAAGCTTTGAGAGTGATGACTAAGAGAGAATATCAGATCAAAAAAATTAGGAGAGCGAGAGGAAAAATATTAAAGAAGCATCATATAAGGCCCCTAAACTATCAAAGGCCAAAAATTGACTGTTTCTATCTGTTTGGGCCAAACTGGATCCTTTTTTGCATGTTTTACCTGGGCCATGACCTAGGCCACATGTTTCATCCCTAAGTCATGTTTGGGTTAAAATGACACTCTGAGTGGTTAATAGGCCTTTGAAAGGGCCCTGGGAGGCATCTAGAGGGCCTATTCATATGTGAAAGGGTAGTAAGATGCTAGAATGTATAGGGGATGGATATATGATGCAAAAAAGGTCCATGCAAGTGGTAAATGTTTCTAAGCAAGATAATTAAGGTTGATAGTCTACACATGAGCTGATGTGTAATTATAGGGAGTAGAGTCATGAGAAGTACAATTACATATGCCCCTGACGTACAAGTAGTCAGTGTTTGAATGAATAATGAGTGTTATACAGTACCTAGAAGCCACACAAAAGTAAAGGAAAGTAATAATTGAAAAGATAAAAGAGAACATTACTTGCACTTACCATATAAGGATGGCAATAGAAGAAATTAATGATGTAATCTTTAGGTAAAAGTACACATGATGTGTAATCCAAATCCAACTCCAGCTCTAACTCTAGCTCTTGAAAATAAGGAACACAAATGATATCAAATCAAATCATACAATATAGAATGACATTAATTAGGGAATCAACCCTAGTGTTTTCCCTATGAGGGATATGGGTGACCTAGAAGAAGTACAATTACATATGCCCTTGAGGTACAAGTAGTCAGTGTTTGAATGAATAATGAGTGTTATACAGTACCTAGAAGCCACACAAAAGTAAAGGAAAGTAAGAATTGAAAAGATAAAAGAGAACATTACTTGCACTTACCATATAAGGATGGCAATAGAAGAAGTTAATGATGCAATCTTTAGGTAAAATTACAAATGATGTGTAATCCAAATCCAACTCTAGCTCTAACTCTAGCTCTTAAAAATAAGGAACACAAATAATATCAAATCAAATCATACAATATAGAATGACATTAATTAGGGCATCAACCCTAGTGTTTTCCCTACGAGGGATATGGGTGACCTAGATGTCTTTGAATAAGGAGAGAAAATCATGCACTACATTGAAGAGGGGGAACAACTCAAAGCTAAGGCCAACCCAGGTACCAGTGAGTTGAGACATAACTAAGAGTGAGTTAGAGAATAACTTCACATAACATGCACTTAACCCATGGGCATCAATCAAGTTACCAATGATTATATGATACTCAGTGTTATTCATCTCACTAATAAGGAAGAAACTAAATGTAACAAGCTCATGGTCCCATGGATCATCAATAACCCAACTCGTAATAACAAGTCTTGGGTTGCCCCAACTACCGCCATCTATGTGAATCACCACTGAGAGGTGCACCATGATGGGGGTTGAAGACATATGACTAATAACTATGGAAAGGTGATCTTAAAGTGAGGTAAGATAAGTAAGTTATATGAGCAAAATGGATAATGAAACTAAGTTGAAAATAAAGTAGTTGACCAACATCAATCGTGGTAAGAGGTAATAAAGGAAAGTGGAGGGAAGTTCATAGAAGATGAAGACTAGTCAGCAAGACCAGAGTAAGTCCCAAACTATCACAACTAGCTAACAACCCCACCTGTAACCATGGAGAAAAAGAGAAAATGAGAGTTAGAATGGATCAACTATAAAAATGTAGAGATTCGACCAACTAAAAGAATCACAATAAGCAACTTTTATCTCTGGGTGCTCATGAGATGGGACACTAGCCCAAGAGGTCAATGGGGACTCGAAAGGGGTCTTGGAGACCAAAATGGGACTAGAACAGAATTAAAGAAGCCTAAAATTAAAAAAGAAAGGCTGAAAATGTGCTTAGAATGGACCAAAATCCCTAAGATGAAGGTTTCATGGTCTATAATGCAATAAAGGGTAAAACACCCAAAAAGGGCCCATAAAAAGCAACAAAATGGGCTAAAAAGAGGAAAAAAGAGTGAGAAGTGAATCATTTTGACACTTATTTCCACTCTAAGAGAGCCTTAGGAGAGCCTAACAACCACCAAAGCCCAAGTAGAGCAAATGAGGATGCATGAGTATACCATAAGCGCACAAGATGGTTCAAGTAAGTCCTTTAAGCAAAATTTTGTCAAATCTTGTCCATTTTTGGGGTTTAAGAGGCCCAAGAGTCATTTTGACTAAATCCAAACAATTCGATGGATAAATCATGTGAACCAACCAGTCAAAATGACTGGGAGGCCAAGGAGAACAATCTAAATTTGATAGGAGGTCAAATGGAGTTCTTGAGAGGGAGAAACAGGTAGCCTTAAGGTTTCCTAAGGGGCGATTCCCTAGGTCATAACCTTATTGGGCAAAGCCATGGCTTAAGGCACTGCCAGGCTATGGGGGATGCAACTTGGACTAATTCTAGGCTATGGCTTTGCCAAAAAAGTCATGGCCTATGCCAAAAAAGCTTTAGAATAGGCCCTTATGAGCCCAAAAAATCTTGGGAAGGCTCACTATAGGTTGGAGGGAAGGGTAAATAGATAAATAGCTTAAAAAACTTATTTTTTTACTTAATTTTCCTATTTCACAACTAGTATCACTAATCTATTTGCCTATTACTCAGTTTTGTAGACACACAGGGGAGTTAGTGTACCAATGGAGGGAGAGCCTTCATAGGTAGGTGAGCGACCAACACAAAGAGAGGGACCCTAAAAGGTGACCAACTAAGAGAGAGTCCCATCATGGTTGGCTAAAGAGGCTGACACTCTACCTTTAGAGGACCATGATTGCTTATGGAACATAAAACTTTAGAGATTGGTATATGTGCCTTCATTACATTATTTTTGGGACCTGGTGAATATATTAGTGACCACATGGGTACCTAAAAGACATATATTCTAGTAGGGCTTGAGTTAGAGGCTTTCTACTATCTCTACAAGGTAAAGCCTACATAGAAGGAGATAGAGCTACCACAGGTGAAAGACATATCCACAACTAAGCTCCATCGAGTGGGACCCCACTGAGAGTAGAATAGCCATGGAGTACAAATCATACAACTATCACTAGGGGTTTCACTATTATGAATAGTGTTAGTAGATAATATGGTCAGGAGGCTCTACGTTAGCCAGAGTATAGGGAGACTACCACTATCTTGGATAAGAGTTGTCCAATAAGTAGAGGGAAGATAAAGATATGCATGGGGCTATTATATCCTAGGTAGACTATACTAACAACTAGATCACATCTGGTGCACAAAGGTAGGAGGATTGACACAACCTAGCCTACTTTTATCTTGGGTTTATGAGAGACTCCCATTGACATGATGAAGAACACCATGGTGTAATGAGGCATACCTTGCACTAGAAGAGGGTATTGCATGGGTCACATGATTTGTAAACAAGGCTAGGCCTATATGGACCACCTTAGATTAGGATATAGTGGGTAGCCACATCTGAGATCCATAGAAATCCATGGTGTGGCTGGAGGATGCTAGGGTAGAGATCCGTGTGGGATATAAGGAGTTTTGAGGTCCATAGGGGCCATACCATCATCTAGAGAGACAAGATTTGGTGGTGTAGGAGAGGCAGGCACAACCCAAGCCAACTGGGGTGAAGCACGAAGGGCAGACAAGATAGATTGAGGGAGCCAGTAGTGGAGAGAGGCAACCATGATGAGGACCACTACCACTAGGAGGATCATGAATTAATAAAGGGATATAGAGACCATCAACATGACCATGTAATAAAAGTGTATTTACTATATAATACTTTGTCTTCTGTACTTGTCCTTGAATGATAGTTGATATGTCACTGACATATGTGCTCTATGTGTGTGTGTAGGAGACCAATCTAGTTGGACTTGACCCTAGGTGAACCTAATACTGAGGGAAATATTCCTTGACATGGCAATGACACCACTCATAGAGTACATGCCACATGTACTAGCAAAGGTGGAGCTACATACTCACTTCTAGCAGGTGGGGGTGTGAGCATTGCTCAAGCTAGCAAGAACATGATACCACATATCATGGCTAGAGGTAGAGTTAGTAGGACATGAGGTAGCCATGAAATGACATGAGATATATACAACATGAGTTGAGGCATATCTATCTAGATTAGAGGCTATGATCGATTAGTTATGGGCCGAGCTAGCCCAAGAGTAGTCCAGAGTAGTGAAGGCACCTAAAGAGAGGGAAAACTAGCTAGTTGCCATGGAGGAGATCGTGGCTCAATTGGTTGAGAGGCAGAGATCAATATCTCCACCTTGAGTAGGGATACCATAGATAGAGCCTAGTCATAGGTTAATTGGGATAGTATCATATATGTAACCATACATGTGGTAGTTTTGGGGACTGTGACTCTAGGCTTAAAAAAAGGCATGTGATGTACCTAGATAAAAAACATGTATTTTTTGTGTTATATATAGTCATTTCTCATTATTATCACATGCATATATGATTTTATGTGTGATTTTCATGCTTCATTTAATATAGACTATTAGATACATGTGATTAGATAATAGGAACTACTAATAAAGAACCTTTGTTCACACACATATACAAGTAGTATGGAGGTTAGTGGTGCAATAAAAGGGGAAAGCTTTATCCTACCACCATAGGTAACTTTCTGGAAGGACCACGTAGGCCCTATAAATGAAACATCTTGAGGTGAAACCCATTGATCAGGTGTTGTAAGGGCTTGCTTTCGAGGGTCAAGAGATGATAAGTCTCATTCTCTAAAGAGGCAGTGATAATGAAGGGTCCAAACCAATTGTGCATGAGTTTTCCCTTTTTATAATGCTCTTTATCAAAGACAAAGACTGGATCACCTATTTTTAATGGATGCAGGTGCACCAATTTATTGAATTGGTGGCATTGATGATGTTGGTAAGCACAATTATGCTCAAGAGCATTAATACGATGCTCATCTAATTGCTTAAGCTCAATGAGGCAAGAAACATGTTATTATTCATTAGAGAGGGATCCAAATGTCTTAACCTATAAGGAAGGGATTAAGACCTCAAAATTTAGAATAACCTCATACCCCTATATGAGTGCATATAGGGTTGCCCTCATAGTTGTCTAGAAGCTTATCTGATAGGCCTGAAGGGAAAGATAAAGCATGAGGTGCCAATCATGCTTGGACTGGGTAATGGTATAGAAAATCATATTCTTCAAAGTATTATTTGAAGATTCATCTTTCCCATTTCTATGGGGATGATGGGTAAAGAGAAACAAAGCTTGAAGTTGAAGCATTTAGTGAGCTCATGTATCTCAAGGCTTTGGAAGCACAGGCCATTGTCAACCATGATCGCATTAGGGACCCCAAACATAAAATTGAGATAGTTTAGGATAAACTTGGCCATGATCTACCCACATATGCTGTTAAGAGGCATGGCCTCAACCCACTTCATGAAAAGTCAGTGGCAATGATGAACTAATGATGGCCATCAAAAGAGGTGGGTTTGAACTCACCAACAAAGTTTAAAGCCCAAACTAAGAAGGGACAAGGGGCTGAAATGGAATGCATGAGGTTGCTAGGGGCATTGATAACATCCATAATGACTTGGCACATCTTGCATTTCTTGGCATATTGGATGTCATCCTTAATAAGAGTGGGCTAATAGTAGCCTATCCTGATAATACGTTGAGCGATGGCTTGCCCTCCTAGGTAGCCACCATAGACACTCCCATGAAACTCATCCAATGTGAGAGAGGTATCTTTAGGGACTATACATTGTATCAACATGCCATTTAGACTTCTATTAAACAATATGCCACCTATGATGATAAAATGAGTGGTGAGCTTATAGATTCGATAGTGTTCCTATGAAGGAGCATCAATGGGATAAGATCGAGTCTCAAGGTAATAGACAATATCCCTATACCAATCACACTCAAAGACCTCAATCTAGTTGACTGAGTAGACCATCTCATCAAAGAAAGCATCATCAACCAATTTTACACTAGGATTGGGTAGTAAGCATTTAATGATTTGCTTGACTATGACTAAACCCTTGGTAGACTTTTTGTTAACAATGTAGAGGTTAAACTCTTGAAGAAACATGATCTACCTTATAGTTTGGTTAGCAAGATGTGTCTTGCCAAGAAAATGGTGAAGTGGATCAGATTAGATAATCATGTTGGTGGTTTGACCCAATATGTAGTGTCATAACTTCTTCATGGCAAAGATGAGGGAGATGTATTGCCTCTCCATAGTAGAGTAGTTGAGCTTAGGGCCAACTAGCATGCGAGAGATGTAGTAAACAACTCTCTCTCTACCCAGTGTCATGTTTTTTATACATCATGCCCTTGATGGAAAGATCAATGACAAAGGCGTACAAGATTAACTCATAACCCTTGATGGGTGCCATCAAGATGAGAGGGTTATATAACATGCACTTCAGTTTCTCAAAATCCACTTAGACTTTAGGAGACCACAAGAATGGGGTATTCTTACATAAGAGACATGTGAGGGGTATGAATTTATGAAAATAATCCTTGAGGAAACATATAATGACATTGAGTCTTCTAAGGAAGGACTAAAACTAAATGAGATTGTGCAGGGGAGACATTTCAAACATCGCCTTGTTCTTATCAGGATCTACCTTGATTCCTCTCTGTAAAATGAGGAAGCCAAGAAGCTTTCTAGTAAAAACATAAAAAATGCACTTCTTATGGTTAATACTCCCTAAGATGCTCAAAGATTATCCTAAGGTCTCACACATGCTCATCCTACTTATGAGATTTATCAAAGAGGTCATCAACATAACACTCTATAATCTTCTGGATGAGGTCATGAAAAACATGGGTTGTGGCACAATGATTCATGGCCCCAACACTATTCAAATAAAAAATCATGATGGCAGAACAAAAGGTACCCCATAGGGTAGTGAATATCATCTTGTGCTAGTCTTCAAGTGTAATTTGGATTTTGTTGTACCCCAAGAATCCATCCATGGGGGACATGATTTCAAAACCAGCTATGGAGTCCATAATTTGATTAATCAAAGGAGTGGGAAACTTATGCTTTGGAAAAGCCAAATTGAGATCTCATAAGTTGATGTAGATGTGAATGGCTCTATTTTTATTAAGAATATGGATGATCTTGGTAACTCATCGTGTGTAGTCAACAACTTAGATGAAACCAATTTAGATGAGCTTTTCAATCTCAGCCTTGATTAACTGAGAGACTTTGACCACCATTGGTCATTACTTTTAGTAAATGTGATGGGCCCCATTATTCATAATGAGGTTATGGATAATGACTTTGGGGTCCATTCCCTTAATATCAACATATTCCCAAACGAACGTATCCAAAAATTCATGCAAAAAAGTGACCAAGACATCCTATTCCTATGGAGTACAACTAACACTGATCTTAATGATCTTTGGCCTTATAAAAGTGCCAAGGTTAACATATATATATCCTTCAACATCCATAACATTACCTTGATCAAAATACTCAGGCATGGGAGGGAGTGATTGGTCTAACTCTTTAGGCTCAACTACCAGGACATGTACTATGGGGATGTCAGGGGTTAGGCCATCGAAGAGAGAAATTATTGGACACTTATTTCATTAAGTATGGACCCACACCAACACAATAGAATCCTTAGTGTGAGTTAATAATTTAGCATGATTATTATTTTGGCATCTTGTCACCACTTGGAAGAATCAACATACATTATGCACTAGCTGGTAGGTGGTTAACTGGCACCTAGATCTTTAGGGCATCTTCTAGGAGTGGTAACATGTGGTGACTATAGTATGAAGGATGCAAGGGGATGGAACCAATGAAATTATTACTTTGTCTCCAATTCAACATCTAATGTACACAACCCCAACTTGGTAGAAGATTTTCCTATAGGCTTTAAAAAGGGAGCTCGAAGTAGTGAAAAGAGGGATATAAATTGATACAACGAAGCTCTAGAGAAATTGTTCTACATGCATTTATGATGGTCATAATTAGAATGAATAGTAGCATGGATGCCATGGAGGCTCTAATTGTATACACCCAAACTCACCTGTGAGCCTTTAGGCCATTAATTAGTATAAGATAGGCTTTACTCTATACTTTGTTTAATTGAGATTTGATTAGTAAAGAAGAATGGTTGCAATAAAGCTTGTTGCTTCTAGTTGGAATGTCTTTCACTTTACTATTAAAATGCACAATGAATTTACTAGTTATAATGTGGTAATTTCAATATAGTAAAGTTAAGAATGTTGAACATAAGCTTCTGGTCTATGTCATTAATGGTGTCTCTGTGTTAACTAATGACATTGAAATATCTTATAGGAATAACCTAAGTGTAAAAAGGGTCATGCGCCAAGTGTCCCCTTGCTAAGAAGAACTAGCTTATGCATGACAAATTAAAGTGAGAGCATTTCCTTAATCCCTCAAAGTGCCTGCTACACCCTTAATCATTAGTGTGTTTAGGGATATGTGTGGCCAACTTGTGGCTTACATACCTCTTTTATTTACTTGTTACATTTCTCTATGTTCTTAGATAGGCCAACCTATGGAATAACCTTGGCTAAATAGATTATATATAGGAGGTAGTGATTAGTCTTTATTAATTATGTTAAGTATTATTCTATTAGTGCATTGATGTGGAAGTTTCCCCCTTGAAGTGGATTTGCTATATTATCTAATATTCTATTTTGCTATTAATTATCGCTATGTGATCACTCATATTTTCTTATTCTATGGAATATAAAATCATTCTATGCAAATATCTAAGTAATTTCATTAAAATTAGTTTCAGATATTTGATTTGGGCAAGTTTCATGTGGCAATTTTTTTAGATCTAGCGAGGCATGGCTTTTCAGAGCAGTAAGAGCGAAAAAACATAACTTGCAATCTAGGATGAATTATTTTTTTCATCAGTGCAGTATTGCTCAAAATACTTTTCTAAAAAAAAATTTTGGGAATTTTTTTCCCCTTGCACAATTGCAGTCTTTGGATTCATCTAGGCAAGATGATCGTAATGGTGTATTCTGTCGATACACTTTTTTGGTACCAAAATTTTTAACCTAGTGTGCAAAGGTAGTCATTAGATTGATCTTAACAAGGTGATTGCAACAATACCATTTCCTGGTAAACTTTTTTTGGGGTCAAAACCCTCCTGGGGTTTGTATATGGTAGGTCTGGGTACTCGAGGAAGAAAAGGGGGGCAAGAAACTCCTAAGACTCCTTTTACCGATGACATTGAATTTGAAACTTTAGATTCGATGATTTCTCAGCTTCAAGAAAACATAAAGAACTTGGTGAGGCATGATGAATTTGTTGCATTCTAAGTTGATGTTTTATGGATGCACGAAGAGATTAATGGGGTTCATAATGAATTGCAACATATCACTATGCATTTAGCTACCCTTACATCTTAGTTTCAGCCCTATAACCCTCCACTTCAACATTCAAATCCTCATCTAAACAACTCCCATGCTGGTATGAAACTGATGTTGCCAAAATTAGACATGTGTAAGTTTGATGGTAAGGATACTCTCACTTGAATTACCTAACTTGAGAATTTATTTGAGCTGCATCAAACCCTTAGTTCTTAAAGGGTGATAGTGGCATCCTTATATCTGAAACCTAAGCAATTCTTTTGGTATTGCTAGTAATGTGCTCAAAAGAAAAAGATTGGTGCTCTTGTTACATGGAATATTTTCACTGAGGAGTTATCAGCTCATTATCAAAATATTGTCTCTAAGAACTATTTCAGCCAATTATCCAAGCTATGATAAATAGGAACTATGAAGGATTATATTCATCAGTTTCAGAATCTCTCTTTATGGGTAGAAGATATTATTGAGGAAAATTTGATTGATCTATTTTTGGGTGGCCTCAAAGATAACATCCAATTCAAGGTTCAAATATTTAACCCAACATTTATATCAGAAGCTATCCCTAAGGCACACATGATATAAGAAAAAAAGATGGTCAAAAGGAAAAAAATTCACTATTGGTCATGATCACAACTTTTTAGCACCATCATTTCCACAACCCACTCAATTAACACAATGAAAAATTGAGGAGAAGTGAGCCAAAGGGTTGTGTTATGGTTGTGACAATAAATGGAGCAAATACCATCATTATGAAAATAAGTCGTTTTACATTAAAGGTGCCAATGATGATGAAGATGATGCAGAAATACATGATGAGGATGCAAAAGTTCTTGATGATGAATCTGAATACCCTCAAACTACTATTTTTTATCATGCCCTTTCAGGTATTAGTAGTCCCCAAACTCTTAAGGTGATGAGTTTCCTTAAGAAATAAAAGGTCACTATCTTTATTGATTTTGGGAGCACAGACTTCATCCACAGTAAGTTGGTTGCTCGTTTGAACTATTTCTTTTATCCAGCTCCAAAATTTAAAGTTATGATTGTAGATGGTGGTACTGTAAGCTATTCAGGAAAATATCATAGTATTAAATTGGCCATGATAGACTACTTATTGGATTCTCCTATGTTTGCTATTCCCATAGGTAGAGCTGATATTATTTTGTAAGTCCAGTGGCTCCCACTTTGGGCACTATTGAGATGAATTTTCAATAATTATTTATGCATTTTCATTTTGAAGAAAGGACATTTGAGCTAAGGGGATTAAAGGCTAAATCTCCACAACTTGTTATCTCCTATCAAATGTTAAAGATTCTCTATAAGGGTGCTGAAGGATTTGTAGCTCACTTATTTTCTATGAAAGTACAACCAACTCATCCATCTCCACCTCTTGATCTAAAATAAATAATTGATGGTCAATCTATTGTTTTTGGAGACATGCCAAAATGACTTCCACCTAGCTACACACATGATCATGCTATCACACTTATTCCTAGAAGTACACCACTAAACATTAGGCCATACAAGTATTCCTATGCCCAAAAAAGTGAAATTAAAAATATGGTACAAGATATGTTATATATAGGAATCATTCACCATAGCTAAGGCAAATACTCTTCACCAATTGTCATGGTGAGAAAGAAAGATGACACATGGAGGATGTGCCCTAAATATAGAGACTCAATAAGTACACTATTAAAGATAAGTTTTTGATTCTTGCTATTGATGATTTGCTAGATGAATTAAATGGTGCTCTTTATTTTACCAAGTTGATCTACATTCTGGGTATCATCAAATCTAGATCTGTGATGAAGACATACCCAAAACCGCTTTCAGGACTCATGAGGGCCTTTATGAGTTTTTGGTTATGCCTTTTGGTCTAAAAAATGCACCATCTACTTTTTAGAGTTTGATGAACACTATTTTTAAGCCATTTTTGAGGAAATTTGTTATGGTATTCTTTGATGATATCCTCATTTATAATAAAAAATAGGAAGACCATTTGCAACATGTGAAACAGGTACTGTCCATTTTGGAGCAAAATCAATTGTATGCTAAACCTTCCAAATGTACTTTTAGGGCTAATGAGGTTGCATATTGAGGTCATTTGGTGTCTTATGAAGGAGTGAAAGTGGATCCTAAAAAAATCCAAGCAATGGTAGACTGGCCAATTCCTACGACATTCAAGCAACTCTAGGGATTTTTGGGGCTTACTAGTTACTATCACAAGTTTGTCAAAAATTATGGTAATATTGCAGCCCCACTCACCTCTTTATTAAAGAAAGACTCTTTTTAGTGGACTGATGTAGCTACCTGAGCATTTGAGCAATTGAAATTGATTATGTGCACTACTCCAATATTGGCCACTCCTATTTTTTTTAAATATTTGTGTTATTGAATGTGATGCATCTAGGTATGGTATGGGTGATGTAATTATGCAAGAAGGTAGACCACTTTCATTTTAAAGTCATCAACTAAAGGGTAAAAATCAACACAAGCCCATCTATGAGAAGGAAATGATGGCCATTTTGCATGTAGTCAAACAATAGAGACCTTATTTGGTGGGTCGTCACTTTCATGTAAAGACTAATAATGATAGTCTCAAATATTTTTTAGAACAAAGGTTGTCTTCTAAAGAACAACAAAAATAGGTAACTAAGATGTTTTGCTATGATTTTGAAATAGTCTATAAAAAAGGCAAGGACAATGTGGTGGTAGATGCACTATCTAGAAATGATGAATTAGTTGAGGCACTGTTATGTGCCATAACCATTTTGTAGGTAGATTGGCTAGAGGAAGCATGATTAGAATGGGAACATGATAGTGTTGCCCATGATTTTCCTATGTACCTAGGGATATGATGTATTGATGTATATGGGTTGATGAAGATGCTGACATGTGGCACACATCCCCTTAGTTAGTTATATGGGTACAATATATTAGGATAATAGAGTAACTTGTGGAAGTAGTATATTGGGTAATGGTCGGCCTACATTTGATTAGGAGGTTACCCATCCATGGGTTAGATATATATATATATATATATATATATATATATATATATATATATATATATATATATATATATATAGGAGATGATTATCATGGTAAGAATATCAAGTAAGCATTGAGTCTTCTATTGTATGAGGATATTGGAGGTTGTCCCTTCAAAGAGACATTGTGGAGTTATTCCTTCCTAAAGGAGTATTATATGGTGTTTCCCTACCTTAAGGGTATTTCTGCATATATTGAATGTCAAGATCATTACAAGTGGTATCAGAGCTTCGATTTGGGCAATTTGTGTGGAGTGAAACACTAATTTCACTATATCTTCTTAACTATAAGGAATTTTTATTTGAAATTTTTACTGAAGATGTAAGAAAATTTATTAGAAGCATAGTAAAAATTTCAGAATTGTTTGATTTGTTTTGAGGTAGTTATTGATATTTTAGGGTTTATAATAATTTTGCTATATCTTTCGAAATATAGGGAATTTTTATTAGAAATTTTTACTGGAGATGTAAGCAAATTTAAGAGAAGTACAGTCAAAATTTTAGAATTTTTTGAGTTGTTTGGAGTGATTTTTTGTGATTTTATGGATCAATTTTGACATTTTAGGGTTTCATGAACCTTAATTTTTTTGTGGATCATGGAGTTGAAAATATTTTCAAGGGAAGATGATATTGATGCTAGAGAATAGTGGCTCCTTTTGAAGAATCATTTTACAAAAACTTTTAGGCAAAGACGATTAACTCCTTTTTTGTCTGGGCCTGCACTAGATTGGTTTGATCAGTTGAGCTGTACAGAAAGGTTTTCTTCATGGAAAGAAATGGAACATATTTTTTTAGATCGATGGGCTATAAAACAAGAAGTAGAAAAATAAGAAGCAGTAGAAGAAGAAGAAGTAGAAAAAGAAGAAGAAGAAATAGAAGAATCATTAGAAGAACAAGAAGAATAAGAAGTAGAAGAAGCAATAGAAGAAGAAGCAGAAGAAGAAGAAGAAGAAGAAGAAGAAGAAGAAGAAGAAGAAGAAGAAGAAAAGAAGGGTTCAAATAATTTGGCTCCAAATAAATCTGAGTCAATTTTTCAATTTCATGGATACATTCAAAAGAAGAAGGTAGTTGTGTCCATAAACCCTACCAACAAGTATAACTTCATTAACATGAATGTGGCTAAGCATCTACATGTTCAAGCAAATAATATCAAGGAGGCTCAAGTAGATGGTAAGAATATTTCAATGTTTGAAGATCTGAAGCTCATTATGGAAAAATATGTTTTGCATTCAGATTTTTATGCTTTGGATATGGATGATATGGATATAGTACTTGGATATCCATGGTTAGAGACTTTGAGAACAATGAATATTAATGTTCAGAAAAAGTTCATGAAGTTTTGGTATAGGAAAAAGAAGATCACTTTACAAGATATCATAGTGAAAAAGGCACCAATAACAATCCAGGTAGATTATAAGGATGAGATTGAAACAGGTGATAAAGATCATGATGAAGATTCAGATGATATAGATAAAGACACACTATAAATGAACTCTTCATATACTCAAGAGACAAAGAAGGAAAAGGTGGAAGAGGTAGAAGCAAAGGTGGATAAGGTCAAAGTATTGGAAAAGGTTGAGTTATATAGACACCCACATCATCATGAGAGGAAACAATCATGGAACTAGGTGAGGAAGTGTCATAACAACAATCATTTTGTCTATACAGGAAATAAAATTTCAAATCATTATGGATATGAATGGAATCCAAAGAAACAATACTATGGCACATGGAATGAATGGGGAAATCACTATGATTATGCATGGAAGAATACCTACTATGGTCATGGTTGGAATCAGAGTAGCGCAACGAAATATGGTACATGGAATAAAAAGAGGAATAATTATGCTTGGACACCAAAGCATTATAATTATGACCATGAACAAGATTAGAGGAGCACAATAAAATTTGGAAACAAGCTTGGAAAGCTATCACCTGCCAAGATCACATATGGATGGCTAGATGATCGAGATTGGAGACAAGTGTGCAATGATTTGAAGCACACTCATTATTTGGTTTCTTCTTATGTTTCAGGGATGAAACATGTCAAGGAGGGAAGGAATGCTATGTACCTAGGGATATGATGTATTGATGTATATGGGTTGATGGAGATGCTGACATGTGGCACACATCCTCTTAATTAGTTATATGCGTACAATATATTAGGATAATAGAGTAACTTGTGGAAGTAGTATATTAGGTAATGGTCGGCCTACATTTGATTAGGAGGTTACCCATCCATGGGTTAGATAGATGTATATATATATAGGAGATGATTATCATGGTAAGAATATCAAGTAAGCATTAAGTCTTCAATTTTATGAGGATATTGGAGGTTGTCCCCTCAAAGAGACATTGTGGAGTTATTCCTTCCTAAAGGAGTATTATATGGTGTTTCCCTACCTTAAGGGTATTTTTGCATATATTGAATATCAAGATCATTACAGATTTGATTCAAAATCTTCAAAAGGGTTTAAGTGGATTTGAAAAATTCACATAGAAAGTTAAGGCATTATGGTATAAAGACAGATTATACCTATGTACGAATTCTCTTCTTAAACAAAAAATTATTCAAGAACTTCATGCAACTCCAATTGGGTGTCATTTAGGTTTTTTGAAAACCTATCATAGAATCAAGTAGGATTTTTTTTGGGAAGGTCTCAAGGGGGATGTCCAGAAATATGTGGCTGAATGTATGTTATGTCAACAAAACAAATGCGAAACCATCAAAACCCTAGGTCTTTAACAACCTTTATCCATCCTTAGCCACCATTGGGAAGAGGTATATATGGATTTATTTACAAGGTTACCAAGATCTGATGGTCAAAATGTTATAATGGTTGTTGTACATTGTCTCAGTAAGTATGCTCATTTTTGTTCATTATCCTAGCCATTTGTTGCCAGTACAATAGCTGCTATTTTTCTCAATATAGTTTAGAAACTGCATGGGACCCCTAAGATCATTGTTAGTGATAGAGATCCCATTTTTACTAGTAATTTTTTGATTGAGTTATTTACATGTTTGGGCACCCAATTGGCTCATAGTTCATCCTATCAATGGTGGTATAATACTTCTGTTCATAGATCTTCCAAAATATCTCCTTTTATGGCACTATATGGATACCACCCTTCATCCATCACTTCATCCTTGAAGGTCCATCCTAAGGTTTGTGTAGTTGAATAACATATTCACCATCAACAGGAGGCCCTTGTATGTTTGTGTGAAAATTTAGATATGGTCCAGAATCGCATGAAGCAACAGGAAGATCAACATGGAAGTGAGAGGAATTTTGACATTGGTGATTAGGTCTTTGTTCACTTGTAGCCATGTGAATAGATGTCATTGAAGCAAAAAAAAAAGGATAACAAGTTATCCCCTAAGTATTATGGGCCTTATTAGATCTTGCAAAAAATTGGCAGTGTGGTCTACAAGTTAGAGTTTTTTCATCCACTCACATACATCCAGTATTTCATGTATCATGCCTAAAGAAATTCATTAGACATAGAGTTACCATTCAAATAGAATTACCAAAATTGGATGAGGAAGGTAGAGTTGTTCTTGATCTTGAGGTGATCCTTCAAAGGTGCACTAAGAAACTACATTCTAAAACAATTATAGAGTACCTGATCAAATGGAAGAATCTACCATGTGAAGATGCCACTTAGGAGGATGAAGCATTTGTGAATTAGCATCCATATTTGCCACAAAATTGAGGATAATGTTGTTTTGAAGGGGAAGGGTTTTTTATACCCTTCATCATTGGTGTGTCTAGGGATATGTGTGGTCGACTTATGGCTTACATACCTCTTTTATTTACTTGTTATATTTCTCTATGTTCTTAGATAGGTCATCCTATAAAATAACCATGGCTAAGTAGACTATATATAGGAGGTAGTGGTTAGTATTTATTCATTATGATAAGTATTTTGCTATTAGTGCATTGATGTGGAGGTTACCCTCTTGAAGTGGCTTTGCTATATTATCCAGTACTCTATTCCACTGCCAATTATCGCTATGTGATCTCTCATATTTGCTTATTCTATGTAATATAAAATATTTTTGTGTGAATATCTAAGTAATTTCATTACAATGCCTATATGATGTTAAGCTTAGTGAAATAATGACTTATGCCATTAAGACTATAGAACCACCCAAAATAGGCTTGCACTTATAAACCATCAGGTTTAGCCTAGAAAAGGCTTGCACTAATGAATCAACCAAAGGTCTATGTTAAAATGACCAAGTCCTATATGTAATTCCTTATGCCATGGCACAACTAGCCCAACACGGGCCTTGGGTTCGCTCTCAACTATGCTTAAGTGAGCTCATAAGGCCTTTGCCTTATGTGAATAGATGCCCACATAGTTGAGTGTTAAATGTTTAGCACAAAAAAAAATATTCCATGTTTGTGCTTAGTTGTAATGAGTCCAAAAATGACTTAGATAATTGAATGAGCACCTGAATTAATGAGTTGGCCTCCCTTTTCTACAACATTTTGGTTCTATTACCTACACTTGTGTTAAATTTTATTACTGTAATGGTGTGATAGAATTATGCTTTGACTTTCCCTCAAAAACATCGAGCACTGGTTATAACAAGTGAAAGATTGCTTTACACTAAAGCATCCCACTTGTAGAGGATAACATCCCAAAAAGTGGGTTTAGAATAACTTGTATGATGATTCGTATGAGGTATTTTTCTATGAACTACCAGAGCATGTGTATTGATGGTTGGATGCATATGCAACCCACATAAGGCAAAGCTATGGACAATGTTATGAGTGGATGAAGGAACACCTAGAGAGGCTTAAGACTCTGGATTCCACTTGGGCTAGAGAAACAAACAAATGGTGGAAAGGGGTGTTCAATAGTTACATGTTTGAGCTCACAATTTCAACATACTCATGCCTTGAAGAAGCATATTATCAATTTTTGTGTGAACCCAAAGGCATGCTTGTCAAAGAGTTTAGTGCAAAATTGAAGAAACTAATGGTGGATTACATCTTCAAAACTTTGGGAATGGAAGGATAATGTCCTTTCACATATGAGTAGTGTAGAAGGGGATGTGTAGGTAAAGTGCAATGGAAGAGGATGAGCAGATTGACACCCATGAGCTTAGGAGTTAAAATTATAATAAGAGATAGTGTAGATTGATGAAAAATATGGAATCTGAAAGTGCTGAGAGAACTTGTAACAAGTGGGAAGTGCATGGGGAAGGATATCTTGAAGTACAATAGCATGAAGAGATAATAATGAAGTACTAAATTAAGCTCAATAGTTGATAGGTGAAGACTGCACTGGGTTCCTACAAAATTTTGTGATTGATGATGCACTGAATATGCCTACCCCCTTTGAGCCTACAACACAAGCTCATGCACTGGATCCCCCACTTGGAGAAGGAATAAGAGTGATAACTAATATTGTTGTCAATATAGATTTCAGAAGTTTTATAGACTTGGAGTGTAATTTTATGATTGAACAAGTTATTACCTATTAGGAGTCGAGTGAGACTACTTATAGACCATTGGGCACTAGCTCACTACCATAGAATGTGAGTGCAAGCAAACCAACTCTGCCAATGTTAGCTATATAGAGTGGGCAATAGTCTATAGGAAGTAATTTAGTGCTACAAGTGAGTAGTACTGTGCCTTCAACATCAATGACACCATCAATAATAATGGGGCCAATCCCTAACCTAGTGGCTAGAGGCATTATAAGACCACCACCCAGATAAATGCCAGGGGGATAAGTGCCCTAGATGTTAGTTGTCCCCAACATCAAATCTTTTATGAAATTACCATGCACTTGATAGAGTATCATGATGTGGAAAATACCATAAAGCATGTGCTACAGTGTGAACTATAATGGTGTGCTCGAGGGATAACCTAGTTGGAGTGTAAGGCAACTTAGTTCATGACCACTTTACTTAATCATGCTCATACCTAGTATAGGAAGTTTGACCCTAACCAACTATGATAGATTATGACATCACAAAGGAGGCATTCCTTAAGGAATTTTACATCCTAGAATTCAAACAATAGAGCATTACCATGCTGAAAGAGATAATTCAAGGACTCTCCAAAAGTGTGTGCATATATAATGCAAGGTTTAAGACCCTCCTTTCAAAGCTTCCTTATGACATTCATCCATCCCAACATGTGCAATGGTTTATTGGAGGATTGCTAGTACCATTCCAAAGTGTGATTTCCATGAAGACCTTCATAGACCCTTGTGAAGTGCTTGAAGCTGCACTCAGAGCAAAGGTAGTTGGAAGCACTGATACTAGGATAAACCCATTTATGGAGGTGAAAATTGCATCCATGGCTTCCCAACTACGAAAACTTATCACTATCTCATTGTAGGATGCTTGAAGCAAATTATGGTGCACTAAATGCAAAGTAGAAGGCCATATTAGAATAACTACCCTGAAATGAATGTGCATACATTGATTCTAAGCTATGAAGTTTACAAAGAGGTGCATGATTTTTGCAATGTGATAACCAAGTTAACACAAGCATTTATTTTCAGTTATATGATGTTTATGCCCATACAATAGCCAATTATAGGGTGATTGATGAGATGCACAAGAACATGGAGTGAGGCGCAAGGTAGGCCACTATAGTAGCCAAAGGACAAGCTAACCAAGGAAATGAAGGTTATGGAAAACATAACATGGGATTTAGAATGCAATGAAGTGCCAAAGGATGAGGTGGAGGATGTAGTGGTGGAAGGTTCCCACCTATCTCATGTTATAAGTGTGTCTCAATATAACACTATCAACGTGACTACCCTACACATCTAATGTGGGTACTTTTGAGGGGCCCATAAAGTCAAAAAATGACCCAACTTGTATAAGAAGATAACCCAAGGTAGGACTAGTGTAACAAGGGTGTAGGGATGATTAGGCATAAGCCAAAACTAGAGAAGTGGACCTTGAAGGTGTAACTGATCTACATAGAGCTGGTCAAAGTGTGGGTGACTACTTGTAGTGGATTCACCACTTAGCTGCTAGTTATGTCAATACCATAATTATGAATAGAATATCAGGATAAGGGTCACACTAAGAATGTGATGCAGGTTGAAGCCAAAGATGCACTATACCTAGACCTTGCATGCTAGAAATATGTATTACAATAGGACATGAGTGTAATTTAAATCTTATAAGGATAGTTCCAACTGGTGCAAGATTTAGAAACATAGGCTGTTACCTCCCAAAAGAATCATGATAGCCAAGAGGTGGAGATAAAATAATTAATAGAGATCCTATACCTCCTACAAATAGAAGGAATGATGCCCCTATTTAAAAACTTGCTCTTATAACATATAGAGCAAAATCCAATCGAGTTCATTATGCCACACATAGAGAGGGCATGATTCATACTCAAAATGTTGAGTATAATCAAGAATCCTTATGAATTCCACCATTAGTGGATGGTCTGTATGTGAGGTCCTTGTGGACACAAGCACTAAGGTCAATATCTTGACCAAGATTGCATAGGAAAAGATGGGTAAGCTAGCCTTGAGGCCTTCTCCTCAAGTGTTTTTCATGGCCAACAAGACTTGAGCAAAGCCCATCATAATTTTGAGGAGTGTAGTTGTAGACATCATGGGTGCCAAATTCCATGCTGACTTTGAAGTAATCCAGTTGGAAGAATAAGGCAACTACCTAATGCTTCTCAAGAAGCCTTAATGCTATGCAAATAATGTAGATATATGATTCAAGAGGTACTGCATGACTTCTAAAAATAGCAAGGAGAGGGTAGTTATGCCCCTTTCAAGTGACCAAAGACCCCTTATGTAGAGAGTGTAGACCTTGAAGATGAGATCAACCACATACATAACATCATGAAACATAGTGCTAAGATGTTGAACCCCAATGATTAGGGAGTGCTTTCTTAGGAAGATGGGAAATTAAGCACCACTAATGTTTATGACTATTGTCTTGAAGAAGCATATGAGATAACTGGTTGATGGTGCCACTTGGTACATGCAAAGGTGCTGAAACCATTAAGGATAGGCTGGGTCCAAATTAATTGCCCTTCTAAAAGGTGGGTACCTTATGCCAAGAAGAAGGGAAAGAAGGTGTTTCACCCAAGTAAAGGTAAAATTGTAGTGCTACTAAGATATGAGGGAAGAAATCTAGTGGAAGAGTATGTCCATGACCTCGAATCATGCATCCCTAAAGAAGTAGATAGAATAGGCATACTAGTGTATACATTATAGAGCATTGTCACTCATTGGTGGGCAACACAAAATCTTAGATTTACAACTTAGAAAGATGTGAAAATAGCCATCTACACTAGATTCAATAAGAGTAATGAGGACCTAGACATCTCAACATACTTTGGTGAGTTTGACCCCATAGCACATATGTGCTTGTGTGAAGAAACATGGATTGTCTGTAGTGAGAATGCCCCAAGGGACCTATGGGTACATGCCTTATATAGGACCTTGAACTCATGTGTATGAGCATGGTAAATTATTAATGAGATGTAATAAAAGATAGCCAATTTGGATGTCCTTAAGGAGAGGTTTGTGCACATGTTCTCTTTTTCTTTACAAAACATATAATTGATTGAGCCATTGGAAATAATTCAAAGGGAAGTGTTTGAGGACACTAAAATCTTGGAAGAGAACTTGAAAGACATGTTTGGTGAAAATGGGTTGACACTCATAACATTATTTAAAGAGCAAACCCTCAATAGTGATTCTAGTGATGAGGATGATGAAACATGGAAGGCACACAACTGGACAAACATGATAGGTAAAATGAAGCTAGTGTGTCAAGTTGATGATAACACTCAAGAGGAAGAAGACCCTACCCACCTTTTCATAGAAACCACTAAGGGTAGTAGGCAAGTCAAGGACTCAAATTAGGAGAAGGATGATCCTTGTTATATGTCACTCATAGCTATCAAGGTAGACATCAGCTCAGAAGGGGAACCAAAGATTATTACTCTAGATGCTTATTGGTTTGATACAAAGATGGTGCACATTGTAGATCTCCTAAAAGAGTTTTAAGACTTGTTCCCTTAAAATTATTGAGATATTAAGGGTAACCACCCATCTCTTGGGAATATGAGCATCAATCTTGTCAATGATGCAAGACTTGTCAAGAAGCACCCTTACAAAATGAACCCCAATATTCGTGTCAAGGTTAAAATAGGAATTGATGGTATGCTATTCATAGGTGTCATCTACCCTATGCAAGAATATAAATGAGTGAGCCCCATGGTTATTAAAATCAATAAGGATGTGAACATCTATATTTGCATCAATTATAGATTATTGAATGCTACTCATGTCACTGACCCCTTCCTGATCCCATTCACTAACAATGTCTTGGATGGCATCATAAGTTGCGAGATATATACTTTCACTGATGGGTTCTCGAGATACCATCAAGTCTAGATTGAGGGGGACAAGCCTTAAATGACCTTTAAGATAGAATGAGGTTGTTTCACATACACCAAGAATGCACTATCCATATTCTCTTGAGTGGTAGTCACTATGCTTAAGGACTTCATTCACAAGTTCTTCTACGTATATTTAGATGACTAGATAGTGTATGGACTAGTGAAGAACCATTATAACTTACACCTCATGTTTGAGAGGTACTGATAGTTATAAATATCCATTTAACCTTAAAAATTACATCTTTATGACACCATTTGGTACCTTATTTAGGCACATCATCTACAAAGATGGTCTACTCATCAATCTCATGAATATTGTAATTATCTTATAGCTCTAGACCTCATTGATGCAGAAAGATGTTTGCACTTTTTTTGGCCATTTCAACCACTATAGAAATTTTATAAGGAGTTATGGAAATATTGTGGTGCCACAAAAGGAGCTCTTATACAAGGATGGCCCATTTTATTGGGGCATAGTGAAAAAGATGCCTTTAAAACCCTGAATCTCAAATTAGCTAACATATGGATATTATAATTTCCTAACTAGATGACTCCATTTCACATCCACATCAATGCATTTGGGTTTGTAATTTGTGCCATTCTAACACAACCAAGTAAAGGCAAAAGGGATCATCCTATTTCTTTTGCAAGTAGAAAACTGACCAAGGCAGAGTAAAACTATACTACAACTGAGTGTGAGGCACTTGTCATTGTCTATGCCTATAGATGTTTAGGAAATAATTATTAGTGACCCCATTCATCTTCTTCACTGATCACAACAAACTTAAGTACCTAGTGAACAATATTGTTCTCCACGGGTGTATTTATAGATGTATAGTTCTATTTCAAAAATTCCAATTTCAATTGTAGTAAAGCCTAGAAAATAGAATCTGTGCCCAGACCATTTATCCTGCATCGACTCTGGTGATACAATAATGCCTATTGAATATGATATGACAAAATCATAACTCTACATAATCTAGCACATCTTAGAAGACTTGGTAGAGACCATCACATTTCTAACATTTGGGCCTATGCTCTAAATTATGACAATCAAAGAAAAGAAGCATCTCACAGTTCATGCTACCCCCTTTTAGCTTATTGAGAAGGAATTGTACAAATTAAGCCATGATGAGGTCTTAAATTGATGTGTCATATAAATTTAATGGGATTCAATCTTACAAGAGGCACATGAGAGAATCACTAGAGTGCATTATACTAGAGATGCTACAATACATAAGACACTATAATTAGGGTTGTGGTGGCCAAATCTATTCCAAGATGCAAAATAGTATGCCAAGGCATGTGATATCTACCAAAAAATAGGAAATCCCAACCATAGGGATGAAATGCCTCTCATCCGCATTCTTTCCTAGGCACCATTTAAAAAATGGGCCATTAAATTTATTGGGCCAATTACTCCCATAGCAAGATGCATAGGTGCAAGATACATTCTAATGGCCATAGACTACTTCACCAAGTGGGCCAAGGAAACACCAACTAAAGAATGCACAAACACCACATCCATAAAGTCTATATGGGAGAAAATCATAAGTCACTATGGGTTCCCACTTAGTCTAGCTAGTGATAGAAGTGTGCACTTCATCAATGAAACCATGCATATCCTACTAACTGAATACATGGTGGCATACCACAAGACAACACCTTATCATCCCCGAGTGAATGGTACCACTAAGGCATTCAATAAGATATTAGAAATGTGCCTCATAAATATATGCAATGTTGGTCATAAGGATTGGGATGACTAGGTGTCAATGGTGTTTAATAAAGAGGTCATTCTAGCAATGGAGTTTCTTGTGCCATCATTGTGCATTATGTGTATTGGTCAGTTAGATGACCAAGAGTCATTAAGCACATGATTAGAAGACTTGTAAAATTTGGATGAGACACACACCCAAGAAATATGGATGCAACAAGTAGAGAAGACATGCTAGAAGCTCTGACATGACAAACATATCAAGTGTAAGGTACTAACTGAAGGATCATTGGTCTTAATCTATGACTCTAAGTACCTCAAGCACCCAGACAAGCTGTAGATTAGGTGGATGGGTCATTATATCATCCATAACATATTTAAGACTAATTCATGCCATATTCACACATTTATAGGTGAAATTCTCCCTAGGCATTTCAATGGTAACCGATTGAAGCCTTATAGGTAATATAATGGCACTTGTACTATTAGACGTCAACTTCTTGGTCATAAGTTGGTTATGTTTTGTTGACCAAAATAAAATTTGGTACAAGAAAAATATTTCCTTATGTTTTGTGTTATTATTTGTGTTAAGTGAATAATAAAGGCACTTTAGGCTCATAGGAGAATTCTTTTAGTGCTTCCATGCATAACTCTAGTCGGGTGAGTCAAGCACGGTTGCTTTGTAAGAAATTGAGGCTAAACACCTAAGTTTTTGGGCACATAAAGTTACCAAATTTAGAAAATTGGGAGTACCAAGTGACAAATGGAGGTGCATAGTATGTTAGTGTTTAAGAGATAAAAAGGAGGTGCATAAAATGCTTGTGTGCAAGAGATCAATAGAAACCTAGAGAATGAAGCACTGGAGGAATAGCACAGGAATTTATATGGGGTCAAGTAGGCCATGGTAAGAGATGAAAGTGCAAGAAATTGACCAAATAATGGAAGCATGCTTGGAAAGAAGCACAATAGGAAAAGGAGATGGAATCGAGGAGCTGAATCACATGCATATGAAGTGTTGTACCTAGGGTGCCATAAGAAGGGTGAAGGTCATGCTAAGGTGAATGAAGCACATGAGGGAAATTATCATGAAAAGTTAGCATCCACCCAATAGTAGGTGAGAAGTGACTGTTTGAACCATCAATCACTTCACTAAAAATACTATTAAGAGAAGTTAATGTGGTGATGGTGGAAGCACTAAGATCCACACTAAATGTGAATGTAGTGGTAGATTTTTGTAGATTTTGTGGGTTTAGTGGATTTTAATAAATCCATGTGCCACCATACCATTACTCACCTAAAATTAATAAGGTAGCTATGATAAAGGTATAAAGGAGTGAATGACCAATTGTATCAGGTTATAAACCTTATACAAAGTTGAACATAGAACTAGATCTAAACTAGAGCTGAGTGAGAAAAATGTTACCAAGAAAAAATATAAGCACCCATAACTGCTAAAGGAAAATGGTTGAATAGGGAGCGAGATTGTGTTTCACTTGAGATTGGAATAGAGGAGTGTGGAGAAAGAATTGTGAGATAACAAGACAAAATAAATCCTTAGTAACACTGAGGCCACCATTAATGGTGAATGAAGCTCAAGAGCTAAAGCTACAATTATAGACCCCACAACTATGAGGAAGTGCAAAGTAAGATTAAGAGCTTTGGGAAGATCAATAGATCATGCTTCAATAGTAAATGGTTCATAATGGGGAGGAAATGACTAAGTTATGGTCTACCTTAGGTGTAGAAGTATACCAAAAAGGCATAAATGGTAGAAGAAATAGCCATTATGAAGAAGGTGTAGCTAGTTGAAGGAATTAGCATCATGATGGTTGACCCAAAATCAAACATGAAGTGTTCATATAGAGATCTGTAGTGTTTCTTTGAGGCCATAATGGGGGATACTTGGGTATCTTTTGTACACACCTATAAGTTAAAGGAATACAACCATCGTACATCGAACAACGCATAAGATCCCAACCAAGACTTGATGGTTGATAAAAGAGAGAAAATGAAGGTGGGTGTGATGCTATTTGATGTCTCCATCTGAGATAGACTTGTGACCACCAATGTGACCTAGTTATATGAGTTGACAAGTTTTGGCAAGCTAGAGGAATTAGTGAAATTCCTCCTCTCGTATATCCATGGGTATTGCTTCTTCTTTATAGGGAGGTACATGAAAATATTGATGAAACTCATCAATAGGATCATAGGGCTCCCAAGCACAAGGAAAAACATCTTCCAGATGAATGAAGATGATGCAGAGGTAGAGGGGGTTGTGAAACTACTCTGTTACTATAAGATAGGGGTCACATTCCTAATTAAAGACATATAAGAACTTGACATGAGGGTAACAGTGCACCTTGTGAGTTATAAACTTTTCTCTAGTGGATGGTGGATATACATTAGTAAGACCTACTTGTGCATCACCCACCAAATGGTATAAGGGGTTAAATTCAATATTGTAAAATTTAGTATTAAAGAGATGGTGACAAATGTGCTAGGATGCCACAAGGTGCAAGAGACCTTCAGGTGGGGGTCTATGCTAATATTGATAGTGATGGAAGAGATCTACATGCCCAATGGTGATGAAGATAATATTTGGGTCTTCCAAACACATAAAGACTTCCCAATGCTGAAGTACCAAGACTTCACCTACCCACCCTCCTTCTCCTAAAAATATATGACCAAGGTGCTAGGATGGTGTGATCGATACATTAAGGCATTCAAGATTGAATGGTGAATCTTGTAGGAGCTTACCCAGCATATGTTTAAAATGATGACCTTCACCATCATGCAACACTTTTGTGTAGTGTGCTTAGTACTCACAAATGGGAACCCATCCAGTTGGCTTAAACTACCTTACACATTTTTCACAAAATATTTCATAGTAGTGCTAAGGATGATTCCTAATGCATAATAGCTGGATATCCTAATGAAGGCCATGGATGGAGAAATAAATAGTTTGAGGTGTCACTATGTTCATCCAAGAGAGAAAGCCAAAAAGGCTGAGGAGGATGACTCTGACTACATGAACCTCCATCCCCTTTAGAGGGAAGTTATAAATGGGCACATATTCATTTTGTATTATGAGATGAAGCCATAGAAGAAGGGTGAAGACCCTAAAAAAGATAATGATCACCCTATCCAGATCGATGATGAAGAGAAGCCAATTCAAACAACATAGAAAAAGTCTCTCCAAGAAAAGTGGGGAGAGACACTTAAAGAAATTCAAGAGTGCATCATATTGAGGGCCACCTCTAATGGACAAGAAACACCTCCATCTCTGAAGAAACACGTAACCTTCATGCTAGAGATTAATTTATACAACAAGAAGTAGAAAAAGAAGAAGTCTAAGGGACCAGTTGTGCTCCCTAAAATAATTTAGGTAGAAATAGAGGTGAAAGAGGCCCTTGCATGGGAAAGGAGGAAGAGATGGATGAAGAAGAAGGAAAAAAAATTTACATTATGAAAGAAGAATAAGTGGTAGAGGAGTCCAACACTAAGGAGGATCAAAAGGCCCTCTAAGGTGGCACTACCACCACACTTGAAGAATTAAATAAGCCTCTAATGCATCATCTAGATAACCCTCCATACAACCTCCACAAATAAAAGAGGAAACGATAAGATTATTGAAGAAAATGGGCCACAATGAGGAAGAAATTGAGATGTCATTGGCAATGGAGAAGAAGAGGAAGAATTGGAGGGAAATGGGCATGAATTAGGAAGATATTGAGAAATCTAAGGTCAAGGAAGAGAAGGTTGAGGAAGAGAGGGCCAAGAGAGAGAGGAAGACAAAGAAGGTTCATGTAAGCACTGGACTAGCCATAGAGAAAACCAAGAAGGCACCTAACACCCCCACTAGAAAAGAAGATGAAGCTTCACAACAGTAATGCCCAAGTAGTGAAGGGGCATCTAAATAAAAGGGTGGTGATGTTGGTCCTTGGAAAATAAAAAGGAAATTGGAGAGGAACCTTAGTAGGAACAAAAATAATGCAAAATTGGTGCCAAGAGAATACACCTAAAGGTGAGCACTGATAAACCCTAGGAAGAAGAAGAAGATAAAGGGGAAAAGTCTGAGGAAGAACCTCTTAAAAAATAAGAAGATGAGTCCTTAGAGGAATCACTGAAGAAAGTGGTGGTGGAAGTGAGGAGGAAAAAGAGCAAACAAAACTGGTCATTATTGAGGAAAAAGGCATAGAGTTGAGCATCAAAGTGAAAGTGTAGAAGGGGTGGATGGATGAAGATTTCTATATGTTTGACTTCATGCCCCCCAAATTTACCACAAATAGGACACATAAAAATCTTGCATTCACATTTGACAGCTACATGTATGAGCCTCACTTTAAGGTGCCTCAAAAGGCCATATTGGATATGGATGAACCTGAGGAAGGGCATGACTCCCTCATCATAAACCCATACACCATGAACCCAATTTGGTTTGGGAATGAACTTATCTAAATGGATATAAAATTCATGAATAAAAATATCATCAATGATGGTAGAGCAAAGAAATAGAAGCAACTTTGTAAGGATGCTGAGGATGAAGCACATGCCATGTAATTCAAGTTGAATCAGCTATGTGAGCACATAAAAATAGCTGAACCTTCCCTCTTGGTCTACATTTATACATCTAACCTATATAAGGTTGATAATATCTAGGTGATAGTGGAGAAAATTCTCCCAAGAATGAAACTAGAGCTTACACAAGAAGAAGAAGATCCTTGTGTCATGCTATAAAAGGAGCTTACTGCTAAGATCGAAGAGGTGGAGGACCTCTTCATAAATATTTGAGAAGGTGTAGATGTAGCCAACACCATCTTATTGAGTTTTTATAACCAAGTGTCAGTCATAGATGCATGCCTTAAGTAGGCAAAGGAGAAAAATGAGCTAATGATGAAGGTATACTCTATGAGCATGTTAGAGCATACACAAATCATGGGAAAGGTCAATGCACTAAACACATAGATAAAGGACTAGGAATAAAACCTGGAAGGACTCTTTCATGCCTTATAAACTAAAGCCTATGAAGAAGGATCAATCTTAGAAGGAGGAGTGACAAGAGCAATGAAAAGCCTAAAGACCTTTAGGAAGGAATTAGAAAAGATAGATGTGCTAGAGCTTAGTACTACCTCCACAAAAATAGATAGCATCACTGAAGAGATCAAGATCACTATCAAGGGTTTTGAGTACTTTATTGTCTAACTTAAGGAGAGTGCATCTAAATTTTGCATGCCAAAGGATTTGATAGACTAGTGTAAGGGCGGATTAGTAATTTTGTATAGGGTAATGTTGGCCAACTATTTCATTAAGTATGGACCCATGCCAACATGATAGACTCCTTAGAATGAGGAAATCACTTAGCATGATTATTATTTTGACATCTTAATACCAATTGGAGGTATCAACACACATCTTGTTCTAGTTGGTAGGTGATTAACTAGTGCCAACATCTTCAAGACATCTTCTAGGAGTGGTGACACGTGGTGACTACAACATGAAGGATGTAAGAAGATGGATCTAGTAGAATGATTACTTGGGCTCCACTTTGGCACTGACATGTGCAACCCCAACTTGGTAGAAGATGTGACTATAGGTAATAAAATGGATCTCAAATTAGTGAAGAGAGGGATGTGAATTGATATAGAAAAGCTCTAGAGAAATGGTTTTGCATGTATTTATGATGGCTTCCATTATAATGAATATTAGTATGGATGCCATTAAGGCTCCAATTATATATGCCCAAGCTCACCTGTGAGCCTCTGGGCCATTAAGTAGCATAAGATAGGATTTAATCTATTCTTATTGCCATGAACTATATACTTTGTTTAATTGAGCTTTGATTAATGAAGAATAATGGCTAAGGTAAAAGATGGTGCTTCTAGTTTGAATGCCTTTCACTTTGCTATTAAAATGCGTAATGAATGTACTAGTTATAATGTGGTAATTTTAATATAGTAATGTTAATAATGTTGTTCACAAGCTTTTGGTCTATGTCATTAATGGTGTCTTTATGTTAACTAATAATGTCAGCATATCTTGTAGGAATAACCTTAGTGTAGAAGGGTCATGTGCCAAGTTTTCCCTTACTAAGAAGCGCTAGCCCAAACATGAAAACTTAAAGTGAGATCATTCTCTTGACCCCTCAAAGAACCTATATGATGCTAAGCTTATTGAAATAATGACTTGTAACCTTAAGACTATAAAACCACCTAAAATAGGCTTATACTTATAGGCCATCAGGCTCAGCCCAAAAAAGGCTTGCATTAATGAATCTACCAAAAGCTTATGTTGAAATGACCAAGTCCTATATGTGATGCCTTGCACCATAGCATAACTATCTAGATACGAGCCCTGATTCCCTCTCATAATGATCACATAATGACTGTGCCTTATGTGAATTGATGTCGGTGCAACCAAGTGTTAAATATTAAGCGCAAAAGAAATATACCATGTTTATGCCTAGTTGTAATGAGTCCAAAAATGATTTGGACAACCGAATGAGCACTTGAATTGATGAGTTGACCCCCATTTTATATAATAAAAATATCTAAACCTAACCAATTAAGGGGATAGTGGTACTTATGGTAGGCTCTCATGAACTTGATGTATGCCTTTCTCTTATTGAATAGGTTGTGTGGCATAGCATGAATGAAATAACACTTGATATCATACTCAACGACTAACAATCTCTATGGGAGATGCATTGAGAGAGCCTATACATTTATGGGAGAAGAATGACATGATGGGAAGCTCAACATTTAGGGAAACATCTTAAAAGAGGTCTTTAAGAATGGAAGAGCCAACCTAACATCTTGAAGTTGGAGAGGGAGTTAGTTGATGCATGCCAAACTCTGAAGAAGTGAACAATGATCGATACTCAACTGGATCATAACACTCATCCTTGAGAAAATAAGACTCAAAATTAAGGGCATGTGGGAGTCCATAAATCTCCATGAGGAGATAACCAAAGCCTTGCCTAAGGGATTTTTATTTACATAAATCAGTTTTAGGGATTTGGGTTAGTCTCCATGGTATGAACCACACCTTCATGCATGAACTAAACCATAAAAAATGTGATCGATGTAATGGCTTGCATGGCAGTAGTCTAAGGATGGCCAAGAATCATATTGTATGAATGATCTAAGTCTAACACACAAGAATCAATATGGATTGTCTTGGGGCTAAACTTGACCCAAAGATTCACATTTCTCACTGACATAACTATGTCATTATTGAAACCAACATAATTATGGCAAGAATTAGAGAGCTTCTTTTGACTAATCGCTATATCATTGAACACATGTAGGGGCATGATTTTAAATGCAACTCCTTTGTCAATGATGCATTTCTTAACATGATAATCATCAATAAAGGTCTCAATGTAGAGGGGGAAGAGAGCCCTCTTTGAAAAAACCAAAACATCTGGCAAAGAGGCAAGGTCAAACGATAGCATGGGAGGATGAGGATGCTCAAACATGTCAAATTTAAATAAAACTTTGTCATAATCCCATAATGGGCCTTCATGAGAGAGAGAAAGCTCTTCAAAGACAAGGCCCCTTTACTTAGGGTAAAGGTGGAGAAGGTACCAAATGGAGAT
Organism: Torreya grandis; assembly: GCA_037957365.1. Lineage (NCBI taxonomy): Eukaryota > Viridiplantae > Streptophyta > Pinopsida > Cupressales > Taxaceae > Torreya > Torreya grandis. The sequence goes on from JARHVA010000177.1 coordinate 1,453,632, forward strand.
CACAATTGAGGGGCCCTTTAACTCCTCTATGATCAAGTAAGAATGCTACCTAGCCTAGGGAGGGATGTTACGTTGAAAGTGAAATTTGAATTTGGGGTTCCCTACCCCCTTGGGTTAGATAGGAGGCACAACACCACTAGTCTCTCCAATAGGGTTGATGACCCAACCCAAGAATGTGTTTATAAAGCACTCATACCCAATAGAGGCTATGTCAATAGTAGCAATGAATTGCGACTCTCGCATTTAGATTTACCTCTTGAGTCAGCTTGAGAAGAGGAATCAAAAGATGTAGAAAAGCAAGAAGGGGAATGATGGGCCTTATCCTTGGATTTCTTCTTTTTCTTCTTCTTCTTCTCCTTGTCATGGTTAGATAGAGGATCCTTGAATAGATTCAATTTACAGATGGGTTCCATATGTGGATAACTCTGAGACATAGGTGAGGCCTACACATTGGATTTTTGGGTATCATAATTTTCATAATTATGGTCCTTCATCTGATAGAAATTGTAAAACTTGGTGGGGTCATAAAGAAACACCATCTATGGTTTTAGTGTGTTTGATTCAAAAACCTTATTTTCAACTAGATTCTTACTCAAAGCATTTACCTCACGATTATCATTCTTATCCTTATTTTCAAGAGGAGAATTAATGACACCATCATCAGTTACATTTTGGTTGTGATCATGCGAAGAGGATGACTTTAGGGTTGACATAGGGTGTATGCCCACACACACCTCAAAGACTTTAATATTTAGACACTCATTAATAGATTCATCATATGAGGTGGGTTCATTCTTGAGAACCTCAATGTGAACCTACTACCTCAATGCTTGCATGAGCATGTCATAAAGCTAATCATCTAAGAACCTTGTCTTGCATGTATGGGTGACTAATCACCACCTACACATAAAATCAAAGTTTATCTCACCTTTGGCCTTCACCATGGAGGTAAGTTATTGGTTGTCAAGGTTAAACAGTCTAGAGATATCAAAGTACTAGAGGAAGATATCCAAAAGGAGCTAGACACTAGAGAGAGAATTTAGAGGTAGATTCTAAAACCAAATGAGAGCTTTAGGTCATAGAAAATGAGTGAAGAGCTTAAACGTCATGCTTTCATCTTGTTCCAAATCCATACACTCCATCATGAATGCCATGATATGATTTGTGGGACTGGAGTCCTAAGTCCCATTTAACTTAAGTAGTTCTATGATATGAGTAGGAAGGGGAATAACACTTACCCAAGGGGTTGGAGGATTCTTATGAAGATCCTCATATGCATGGTTGATAGTGGGTTGGCAATAAGCTCCAAGAGAAGGCTCATGGTGTTTATGATTTTGCCTATACCAATAGACCTCATCACAACCCTAATCATGGAGGGGATGATGTTGAGGTGGATCCTAATATGGGAGATGCCCATGCTAGAAATCATCCTTACCATGTGGTGGGGAACGACCATGGGAAGGATACTATTCCCAAGGGGGATGATGGGATGACATGGCATACTCATAGAATTGGTTGTGGTGACTTAGGTCTCTATGATTTTGATCATGTGCCATTAGATGAGGGTCAAAATAAGGGTATTTATGCTTAGGATAGGCATCCCATGGATCTCTATTCCATAGGTGGTGATCAAAATCAACATGCTTATTTGAAACTCTAAAGGATGGACTAGGAAGATGGGAGGACTCCATGTGATGGAGATGCCTTATTAAGTTAGAGTACATATGTCCCATAATATGGACATGAGGGGGTTATTGATGTAGATTTTCCTACCAAGAAAGAGGTAGGGAACTCACATGAGAACTCATTGAGGTACTTGAAACTGAACGGGTGAGATCTTTATCTCTATATGAAGCATGTCACCTACTCTTAGGGGGATAAGGGTGAAATTCATTCACTTGAAGGCATCTATAATAATAATAAATGATAGTAAATAGCTCATCAAGAATTCATTGTGCAAGGGGGTCCTCATCACCTCAAATGGGTGGATGAATCATGAAATGGGGATGAGGGGAAAGATCCTTTGATGAATGATGCTCGAACTGGTGAAAAGGGGACAAAGTCCATTGATTATAGACCTATCAATTTTGTTCCCTATAGAATGTGAGAGGGTATAAGTCACCATGCTATTTCAAGGGAATCTCTTAGATCCTATGGTATATATGGCATTCCATTATAGCCATATCCTGCTTATGAGTGAGCTCAGGGATAAGGCCCTAAATTTGATGGGATTGGCATCCCAAAGGTGGGAGATCGATAATGGATGCAATGAAGCAAGAGAAATTTGGGAGATAATAGAAAAGGTAAATAGATAGAGAACTACTAGGGAGAATAACACAAAACCAAAGTAGTATAAAACAATCAACGTGAGAGCCAAAACACAACTAAAAGTAAATCCTAACAGCTAACAGAGAGGAGTTGGCTAGGAGAGTTCTAAATGGGACAAAACTAACATGAGACTATATGTGATATCCCGTTAGGTGTGCTAGAATGTATCTTTAAGAATATGAATGGAACCACTAGTGTTTGACAAGGGGGTCTATAGGGTACTTAAACAAATAACTAGAAGGTTAGAAGGCTCAAGGCTTCTATGGGCTACTAAAGATCTATAGAGGCCATCAAATTTGTCAGCTTGCTTCAAGCTATAGAAATACTTATAATTTTTTTTAAAGATAATGTGATCAAGCACAAAAAAGATTCACACATCTCTAATGGGTATAATGATAATAAAGTTAGAAACTAGGACTAGAAATCTACTCACATACAACTTGTAGAAATAATAATGTTGAATAAAGAGAGCGAATAAGTAATGCATAAGCTTAAAAGAAAAGGCACTTTTTAGCCTAATAAAAGATGTTTTAGGAAATGAAGACATTTTAAAGCAAGGATTCATGAGCATGCCTAATCTAAGCCTAAGTTAACTCTTTATTCTCAACACTATTATTTCCTAATAATGCAACTTTTTGGTTTAGCAAAAGAGGAAATTGTTTATGCAAATTGTATAGATTGTTTCGAGAATTTTGGATTCTACTATACAATGAGAAATGTTTCCAAAGCAAGCATAACATGTAATAAAATATATCTCAAGAAATTAAAGATATTATTTAACCATATACAAATGTAATAACTTTAGAAACTATCCTAGATAATGCCCTAAATAAGCTAAATCACTAAAACACTCAAAACTTAACATATATACTACTGTAAATAACTAGCAATTTCAATTTGCATATAAAAGTGCCCTCATATCAAACTAAATAGTATTGTTCAAAATTTCTACCAATTGATGATCCAAGCTAGGAAGTAGTGAAGGGGTAGGATCATGGTGTGTGTGAGCTGAGTCTAAACTAGGAGCCAAAAGTAGTCGAAGAGGCGAAAGAGAAGCTACCAACTATGAGAGAGCTAATGTAAGAAGCATAAGAAAAAGTGAAATGGAGTCTTGAAGGGGCTATGAAAAACCAACAAGCTTCAATAACACTATATGGAGCAATGTGAATCATAAAAATGAACTATAGAATAGTAGGGCATCCCCTATCATAAAGAAAGCTAAGTATGCCAAGAATGAACTAGGTGAGATTCAAGAAGGCAAAAAAGCTTTGAGAGTGTTGATCAAGAGACAAGATCAGACCAATAAATGCAGGAGAGAAAGAGGAAAATGAATTAATAAGCATCATATAAGGTAACCCTAATATGCTAAAGGCCAAAATGTGATCGTTTCTAGCCGTTTAGGCCAAACTAGCTCCTTTTTTGCATATTCTGCTTGGGTCACAATGTAGGCCATGAATTTTGTGAAGGAAACATGTGGCATAGGCCATGGATTTTCTCTTTAAGATTTGGATTTTCTTAAAAATCTAATTAGATTCGTCATCATCCTCTAAAAGGGCCTTAAGAGGTGTCTAAAGGGTCTGTCTATGTGCGAAAGGGCAGTAAGATGCTAGAGATGTATAGAGGATGGATTTATGATGCAGGAAAAGTCCATGCAAGTGGAAAATGTCTAAAATTAGGATAACAAATGTTGGTATTCTACACATGAGCTAATGTGTAATCATAGGAAGGAATAGGGTCACAAGATGTACAATTATAGTATCCTCTATCTAATCATCATCATCATCATCATCATTATCCTCTAGTATATCTTGTCATTTATCATTGAGTTATAAATACATCATACTAAGGTCTTTTTAGACTATGTAGGCAACACTTGGCTACTTTTTAGAGCCCAAGGATAGCTCAACCACTAACACCAATTCTTTCCATTTGTCCTTTGGTCACTCGATCATATTATTTATCCTTTCTTATCCCCTTCATCATATCATTTGACTTAAAGTTTAAGACATATTTGTTGTTAAATAATTATCACATTTTGGACTAATGCTCTCCCATGCACGCATCATTGCTTGGGATATGTCGAAAGCTTATGGTCTTTTGTCTCATCATCTTATGGTTGATCCCCCCTTGGGATGTGTCAAAAATCATGACCTATTAATTTAAACTCCATATGCATATGTATTTGTAAAAGAATCATTGATTTGTAACTCACTACTCAAGTTGAATTTAGTTTCTTCATCATTTATCTCACATCTCGCTATTGGAGGTACAATTAGTGGGGGGGTGAATCAGTGATGCAAGATATTTCAAAATTCAATTGTGATGTAGGATCATCATATAAATGAACAAGTTTAGGTAATAATTAAGTGTTATGTAAGTGTCATGGATTGATTTGAATCATATTAGTCCTTTAAAGGTTGCTTATAATCAATTTGGGTCACTTATAGTTCTTTACAATCTAATTGGTATTTCCCTCCAAAATGCATGTATTTGAAAATTTGAACATTTTTTTATTATAAATTCAGGTCTTGATAAATGTAATGTAATTATATAAAGTCTATACCATGTATGGGGAATTATAAAATAGGTTTAGAGATTCTCAAGTTAGTATATGTAAAGATAAGCTTTAGATTGAGTTGTTTTGTTATGCTTTTCTTGGTACAAACCAAACATCTTAGAACAAATCAAGGATAACTTCATTGAATTGATAAAAAATAAGAATAAATTAAAGTGTGGATCAGCTCAAGGCCTTCATCCTAGGCAAGATACAGGTGAAAGACAATGAAAATAATTCCATTGTTTTGTCAACTATTAGAAGGTTTTCAAAAGAGAAAAAGCAGAGTTCATGAAATATAGTTTGTTATGACTGTGTGTTTATAATTAATTTATTTTGATTGAAATAAGGATACGTTGAGTGTTTGTATTTAATTATATGTTTTTGAGATATTATCAAGTGTATTATGAAGTTTCTAGAAGAGATTAATAGCAATTGATGGTTTACAAGTCTATTATCATAGCTTGTTTTCAATTTTCTGGGTTATGCCTATAACAATCCATTATTTGGACATAGAAAATAATATATGGAATGGATTTCAATATATGATAAGATTTTAGAGTTATTTAAGGTCCTTATAAGGTCATTTTTTTAAATTTTTTTCATTTATCTGTATAAATCAATCATTGTTAGCTCTCAGGTTCTCTATAGGACTATAGACTGTTAATTTAGGGTTTCCTCACTAAAAAGTCCATATCTTGAATTCTAACCCTTAAAAAATCACCAAATTAGATTAAAGTTTGTATAAGTTTTTTCTTAATGAATAAAACTAGTTTCAACATGTACATAATTGTACAAGTCTTAGAATAGTCGATTGAAGGACTGTATACCCTATTTTCTTAAGAATAAGACCTAAAAGGAAGAGAAATTGAGATAAATTTCAGACAAAAGACTATTTTGAAGCAAATTAAAGGTTTATTCTCATTGGAATAGACCCCAAATACCTATTTAAGGTCTTAAATTTTGACAATAAGGCTTATAATTGATTTTGACCTACTAGAGCTCAAATTAGGCCTCTAGGCCTACAAGGAAACAAACCCTGTTTAAGAAGTCTGAAAGAAACTAGTATAAGATTTAACTTCCATATTGATTAAATAATGTTATATTAATGTTTTAATACTATTTAAGTCTACCCATGGTCAATTAAATGATCTATTATGCTAATTAGGAAGATAAACTTTTAAAGGAAGCCTAAAAAGAGTTAAGAGAGAGAGTGAGTAGAAAAGGAAAGTCTAAGGTTTGAATTATTTTGGTACACTTATTGTATCATGTATGGTATTAGAGCACAATATCAAGGTCTAGAGATTGAATAAACAAGATACAATGGTATCCAAAGGAGGAGCAAGAAGACATGTGACTAATGCAACCTTGATTAAAGATATCAAAAATTTGAATACAAGAATGGAAGCAATGGAAACAACCCAAAAAAGAGGGATAAAACTTGGAGATTCAAGTGATAAGGAATATTAAGGAGTTGAGGATGAATTATTGGCAGTGGAATTGAAAATACCTAAAGACAGGCTTGTAAAGGCAATTGTGGGAGCAACGTCAAAACTAAAGGTAGATATTCCTACATATGATGGTAATTTGAATGTTGAATATTTGATTGATTGGGTTAGTGCCTTAGACAAATATTTTGAATAATAAAATGTTAAAAAATAAAAAAGGGTGAAATTTGTAGTCATAAAATTGAAAGGACATGCCTCCCTATGGTGGGATGGTATGCAAGCAAAAAGAAAAATGAAAGGAAAAGGTAAGATAACTAGTTGGGATAGAATGGTATCTAAGTTAAAGGGTAAATTTATGCCCAAATATTACCAAAATAATATCTTTAATTATATCTATAATCTAAAATAGAAAGCTATGATAGTAAAGGAGTACACAAAGGAATTTTACAAATTCACCATCAGAGCAGGACATATAGAGGAAGATTTAGAGAAAGTTGAAAGGTATTTGAATGGTATCAAGTTTTTTATACAAGATGATATCAACTTAATTATGACTAAATAATTTGAGGAGTCATACCAATATGCTTTGAAATCTGAAGAAAAACTCACAAGAAGACAACCCCAACGTGCTAGAGGTAGGGGCATATCTTATAAAGGAAGAATTCAACAAGGAAAAAGACATCAGTGTTAACTCCATCAAGGAGTATCAAGTAATTTTTATAGGTCAGCATCACCTTCAAGAGTAAGATCACCTTTCATAGGAAGAAGGACCTTGTATAGAGGAAGGAGTGGATAATTTAGTGGAAGATGCTTCAAATGTGGAAAATATGGACATAGGTCATATGAATGTCTAGAACACTCATCTACTAGATAAGGGAGTGATCATATCATTCAAGCAAAGGAGGAAGAGGAGAGTGTGAATGATCCTATTCATGAATATGTCCCAGAAGAAGGTGAGTCAATTTTAATGAAAATAATTTTGATCAAGCCAACTAAAGAAGTCAAAGAACCACCTCAGAGAAAAAAACTCTTTAGCACTACATGCAAAGCTGAAGGAAAATATTGTCAAGTGATTATTGACAATGGAATCATTGATAACTTGGTGTATACATAATGGAAATTAAGCTTAAATTAAACAAGGTAAGCCATCCTACACCTTATAAAGTTTCTTGGCTTCAAAAAGGTCATCAAATTTTGGTTAATGAGCAATGCAATGTATAATTTTAGATTGGGAGTTATAAAGACACTATTACATGTGATATAATGCATATGGATGTATGCCATATCCTCTTAGGAAGACTATGGAAATATGATAGGCAAGGTATGCATGATGGCAAGCTTAATACTTATACGTTTATTAAGGATGGTTAAAAACATGTTCTCACACCTATCAAAGAAAATGATGTAGTTGCAAAAGAGAATAGAAAGGTGTTATTAGTTAGTGGGAAGGAATTTCTACATCAAATGAAGATGGAGGAGGTCAACTATGCTCTCATTGGTAAGCCAAAAATAGTTTTTACCTCTACAAAGTTAGATGATTTGCCTTTAGAGATTCAAAACTTGTTAAGTGGCTTCATATATATTATAGTAGATGATTTACCAAATGAGTTACCTCCTAAAAGAAGTATAAGTAATCATATAGATCTGATTCTTGGTACTAATCTTCCTAAAAAAGTTGCATACAAAATGAATCCTTAGGAAAATGAGGAAATTAAGAAATAGGTGCAAGAGTTATTGGATAAAGGATTGGTGAGAGAAAGTTTAAGCTCATGTGCAGTCCCTACAGTTCTAGCTCCAAAAAAGGATGGTGGTTAGAGGATGTGTACTGATTCAAGGGCCATCAACAAGATCACCATAAGATATAGATTTCATTTACCTAGTATTGATGATTTCTTGGATTGCCTTAGTGGTACTAGATACTTTTCTAAGATAGATCTCAAAAATTGATATCATTAGATAAGAATTAGAGATGGGGATGAATAGAAGACAACTTTTAAAACTAATGATGGTTTATATTAATGGTTAGTGATTCCATTTGGTTTAACCAATGCCCCCAATACTTTCATGATATTTATGAATGACGTGCTTAAGCCTTTTACTGGTAAGTTTGTCATAGTATATCTTGATGATATTATTATTTTCAGCAAATCTAAAGGAGAACATCTTGAACATTTAAGGGTGGTTCTACAAATGTTACAGGAATAAAGGTTGTTGATAAACATTAAGAAATATATTTTTTTGAAAATTGAACTAATCTATTTGGGCTTTGTGATCTCTCAACAAGGATTAAAGATGGACAAGGATAAAGTGAAAGCAATAGAAGAATGGCCTACACCTAGGAGTCCATTTGAGGTAAGAAGTTTTCATGGACTTGCTAGTTTCTACAGGAAATTTATTAGAAATTTTAGTTCTATTTGTGCACCCATGATAGATTCTATTAAGGATAGTAAGCAAAAATTTAAGTGGAAAGAAGAAGCCAATAAGAGTTTTTAGATTTTGAAGAGAAAGATTAAAGAATAACCCCTGACTTCAACAAATTGTTTCAAGTTGAGTGTGATGCAATTGGAATATCTATTGGGGCAATCTTAAGCCAAGAAGGTAAGCCAATTGCTTATTTTAGTGAAAAACTAAATGATGCCAAGAAGAAATATTCAACTTATGATCAAGAATTTTATGCAATAATCCAAGCATTGAAAAAGTGGAGGCATTACTTTATGCCTAAAGAGTTTGTTCTATTCACTGATGACCATGATTTATAGTTTATTATTAGTCAACACAAACTTAATTAAAGACATGCAAAGTGGGTAAAATTTATACAAAGTTTTTATTTTATGATCAAACATAAGAGTGGATAATCCAACAAGGTTGCTGATGCTTTGAGCAGAAGAAGACTGATTTTACATGAAATACAAGTGAAGATTATGGGTTTTGAGGATCTCAAGGACCTATACAAGGAAGATTCAGACTTTAAATAAGCTTATAAGGTATGCAAGGATCTTACTAGTCAAAATATAAGCCATTTGATGGATTATATGATTCAATAAGGTCTTTTATTCTAGGGTAAGTAGTTGTGTATTCCAAAGGGATCCATGAGAGAGAACCTTATCAAGAGAAATATAGTGGAAGTCTTGCAGGTCATCTTGGACAAGATAAGACACTATCCCAAGTAAGTCTTTTTATTATTGGATTGGTATGAAAAATAATGTGAAAATATAGGTTTAAATTTGTAGGATCTGCCAATATGCTAAAGGGAGAAGTCAAAACATAGGATTATATCATCCTTTACCAATTCTTGATAGACCATGGGACTCAATAAGCATGGATTTTATGCTTGTTCTACCTAGAACACAAAAAGGTAATGATTCTATTTTTATGGTATTTGATAGATTCTTCAAAATGGATCATTTCATACATTGTCATAAGGTGAGTGATGCAACCCACATAGCTGATTTGTTCTTCAAATAAATAGTAAGGTTGCATGGATTGCCTAACAACATTATTTCAAATAGAGAAACAAAGTTTGTGGGACATTTTTGGAGGAATATTTGGAAAAATATTGGAACAAAATTAACTTTAAATTCTTCCTATCATCCTCAAACAAATGGAAAAATTGAAGTGGTGAACAAAAGCCTTGACAATATCCTATGGAGTTGGTAAGTGAACACCCTAAGCAATGGGATCAGGTACTTACACAAGTTAAATTTTATTATAATGATTCACATAATAGAATTATAGGTAATATTCCCTTCCAAATTTTTATGGTATGTATTCTAGAGGCATCTATGAACTCAAAAATTTAGGCCAACAAGAAAGAAGGAGAGCAAAAGGGGAAGAATTTGCAGCAGCCATGCAAGAGCTACAAGTATAGGTGAAAAAGAGAAATTAGTTAAATACAAAAAAGTATAAACAAAGGGAAGATATGAAAAGAAAAAAATATCAATTTTAAGTTGGATATATTGTATTATCTCACTTGAGAAAATAAATATTTACAAGAGGGGAGTATAACAAGCTAAAACTGAAGAAAATAGGGCCATGTAGGGTCCTTAGGAAGTTTTACTCAAATGCATATGAAATATAACTTCCTAAAGATATGGGTATTTATCCTATATTTAATGTTCTTGATATTTATATATATAGAGAAGGATAAAATGAAGATGATACAACTGTTGATGTGACTGATCAACCCATCTTTGGAAGCAATAACTCCCAAGGAAACCACTAGAATAACTAGAATGATTTGTGGATCAAAAAGTGGTTAAAAAAATAAGAGGAAAAGATTATTTCTAAAAAATTATCAAATGTAAAGACCATCCAATTAAATATTCAACTTTGATGACTATTTCACAAGTCAAACAGTATGGTGTTATAGTGGAATAACTCAAAAACATAAGCATATAGTTAAGTCCTTTTGTGCCTTAGTGGATTGATGTAGGAATATCATCTAGATGAACAAGTTTAGGTAATAAGTAAGTTTTATGTAAGTGTAATGGAGTTATTTTATTAATATTAGTCCTTTAAAGGTTTCTTATAATCAATTCAGGTCACTTATAATTCTTTAGAGTCTAATTGGTATTTCCCACCAAAATGCATGTATTTGAAAATTTGAACATTTTTGTTGTAAATTCAGGTCTTGATAAAAGTAATGTGATTATATAAAGTCTATAATACATATGGAAAATCATAAAATAGGTATATATATTCTCAAGTTAGTATATGTAAAGATAAGCTTCAAATTGAGTTGTTTTATTATGCTTTTCTTGGTACAAACTAGACATCTTGGAATAAATCAATGAGACCTTCATTGAATTGATAAAAAAGTAGAATTGGTTAAAGTTTGGATCAATTTAGGAATTCATCCTAGGAAATATATAGGTGAAATACAATGAAAATAATTCCATTTTTTTGTTAATTGTTGGAAGGTTTTCAAAAAAGAGAAAGCAGAGTTACGAAAAGATAATCTGATATGATTGTGTGTTTGTAAGTAATTTATTTTGATTAAAATAAGGATACATTGAGTGTTTGTATTGAATTATACGTATTTTAGATATTATCAGGTGTATTAAAATTTTTATATAATATATCAATAGCAACTGATGGTTTACAAGTCTATTATCATACCCTATTTTCAATTTTTTGGGTTATTCCTATAATAGTCCATTATTTGGACATAGAACACAATGTATGGAATAGATTTGAATATATGAGAAGATTTTGGGGTTAGTTAAGGTAATTCAAAGTTCATTTTTTTATAAATTTTTTCATTTAGATATATGAATCAATCATTGTTATCTCTTGGGTTCTCTACAGGGCTGTAGACTGTTAATCTAGGGTTTCCTCACTAAAAAGTCTATATCTCAAATTCTAACCCTTCACAAATCACCAAATTTCATAAAAAGTTGGTATAAGTTGTTTGTCAATGAATAAAACTAGTTTCATCATGTATGAACTCATACAAGTCTTGGAATAGTCAATTGAAGGACTGTATACACTATTTTATTAAGAACAAGACCTAGAAGGAAGATAAATTGAGATAAATTTGAAAGGATTATTTTGAAGCAAATTAAAGGTTTATTATCATTGGAATAGACCTAAAAAAATTGTTTAAGGTCTTATATTTTGAAAACAAGGCTTATAATTTATTTTGACCTACTAGAGCTCAAATTAGGCCTCTAGGCTTACAAGAAAACAAACCCTATTTAAGAAGTCTGAAACAAACTAGTATAAGATTTAGCTTCCCTATTGATTCAAGAATGTTATGTTAATGTTTTAAGACTATTGAATTTATCCAATGTTCAATTACATTATCTCTTATGTTAATTATGAAGATAAATTTCTAAAGGAATCCTAAAAGAGAGTCAAGAAAGAGATTGAGTAGAAAAGGAAAGTCTAAGGTCTAAATTATTTTGATACAACTATTGTATCAAATTTTAATCCTTTCAATTATTAATAAATGACCACAATAATTCATAAAACATACAATATGTTCATAACAATGAATAATCAATATGATGCAAGATCATACACATAACACAAGATCTACGTGGGAATCCCTCTTGGGGAATAAAACCCACTCTCAAGCTTGAAAACACATGGACTACTTGTCCTATAAGAGGATTAAAAGCATTAGACCTTTTAGTAAAGCACCCACTTCATAAGGAGCATCCAAACCTAAGTACAAATAAGCACTCACTTTTTCTATATGTGTAGCACCCACACAACATCTTATGAAATCAACAACTCTAGAAATTTTATTACAGATCAATCTGATTGGAGAAACAATGTTTAAAACCTCTCTTTCAACCGATCATACACATTTAAACTTATCATACACATTTAAACTTGATCATACAATAAATGTAGACAAACACCCATTTTGGATCACTCTAAGCTTATTTTATCATCCTCAATCTATTTTTTACTTCATTCCATCCATTGATCACACTCCCTCTAATCTCTTTCCTTCATCTCTATATTCTACTCTCTCAATTCTTCCACATTCAAATCTAGAAACCATTTCCTTTGTCTCATTATTTATAGAGTCTTCATGAATATTATCTTCTTAGTCGGCCATAAAAATTGAATTAGTCCTTAAGACATTTATTATTCTAAGACATGGCTCAAATACATTATCATAGGTCAACCATAGCATCTATGGGTCGCACTTAAGTAGCTACACCTTTCAATTTGGCCTTAGTATCCCTTATAGGTCTCATGGAGACCTATTTACCCATTTATCACTTTACTGAGAAAATTAAGAACATATGATCACTTTCAACTACATGGGTCCACTACATATAACCATTATGACATCTTCACGTGAATACATCCACCAAAACACTCTTCTACTCAAGCACAAATTGCTCAAACATAGTTATGTACACAATACCACAATGAGTGAATAAATATTCAACTTTGAATATCTATATTTACACTTTTACAAACATTCAAACCTTCTAACTAGATTATATGGATTCACCTTGAAGTCCTTTATAATTTTTCTTTTTACTGCATGAAGAAATTCATCCTGGATCAAAAGATATAGTTCAAAAACTAAGCACTAGCTTTCCCTTTTTAATTTGAATATATAAATTCCAATGGTCACTGAACAAATGTTAAACATCTATCATTTTAATCTCATCTCATGCTTCCTAAAAACTTTGGACAAATACACAACATCGATCTCCTTTGAGTATCATATAATTTATCTTATAACCCTCATGATTGATCTTAGATTAGAGCTCCCATGATTGTGTCACTCGGTAGCTGTACATGCCTTCTATACATTTGAATCTTTGACTCGATCCACACCATTGATCTCTATCTATACGAACACCCACAAATTATTGATCTTTTGTCAACTCAATGAGATAGTGACACTTATCACCAATATGTGCAATCCTAGACTCTTTGACATTTTGACTAAATGTACATCATTTGATCAAGATCTAGATGATAAACTCTCATCATTAAATCAACTAACTAGTGACCTCATACTTCAACTTAGTTAAACTTGATGGTCTCTGGCCCATCATAGTCTACAAGAGCAACTTTGAAGGTTTATAATTTGAGCTAGAAAATGCTTCAAGAGGCCAAATTTTCAAGGTACCTTATTGGCACTATAGAGAACATCTCCACAAAATCCATTGACCTCAATTGACTTTTTGAGTACCTATATTAAATGCATAAAATTGCTAGTTCATTTATATTTACATAATGTGCAGTGATGGTCTAGCTTCTCTTAAGCTATAAGATGCATTTTTCTCATTCAAAATGATCAAGTGACATACCAAAAATTCACCAAGACATCTATGGATGCCTCACAACTTTTTTATCTTTATAGACCTAAAAATGTGTTATATCTCTCTAAAACATTAATTTGATCACTTTGTCATTAATGTATTAGTTCCACATGCTCTCTTTGACATCAATGACAACCAAACATCAATGACTATGCTGAACAATATCCTCCTTTGTCATTGATGGTAAAACACTCTCAAAATGAATTCTTACTCATTTGAACTTCTTCATTCTAATTTTTCTGCCACTTTGACATTAATGACAAAGGGTCTATTCCTGAACATGCCAACAATAATTATTGAACATTATGTATACATTAAAATACTATTAAGATACCTAGGATACATACTTTCAAGCATATGAATCAATTATTCCCCCTTTGACATGTACAAAACTGAACTTGGACTTATATGATCCTTAGACCTAACACACTATAGAACTCATAAGCTCTCTTTGCTCATGTTGAAGATTCAATACCTTGTCCAAAATACATGACTTGGTTTGATCAAGTCATCATGTCAATATTATTAAATTCACAACTATAGTAGACATCATCACACTTCTATCATGATTGAAGCATATTTAGATATGCTTCCCCTTACATCATGCACATCTTCTTCAAGCCACACAAACTTAACTGAGTTAGCTCCCCCTTAGCCAAACAAATCTTCAAATGATAATTTTATCCTACAATTACTTATCTTAATATTGACTGATCAACCTCTTGAATCAACATCCAAACTGGTTTAACCTTCACAAACTCCTTCATATACAAGCTTATCTTTCACAATATTTTACTTACCTTTTGCCTTCAAGCTCGGTATTGATTGACACTTTGATCATTACCTAGAGCACACCCACTTACTTCCACACATGAAAGATGTCTCCTAAGAAGCATAGGTATAGACATGCATATGTCATAGAGGGACTAAAGATCCCAAAACTCAGGGGATTTCCATATCTCCATGATCTTACTTGACTTACATTCCTTCCTCATCTTCAGATTGTCTTTGAATGAGTTATTAACCTTATTATTTTCTTTTATCTCAAGATTTTGCTTGATTTACTTATCTAGTTGAATAGATAAGGCTAGTTCCTTTATACTTGAACTTGTTCCCTATTATGTTATAGCAAATAATCCACTTTGAGCCTATTTTTCATTGACCTACTTAGGCATCCATTCACTATGACTCCTCTTCATGTTAGGATTGATAATTTTTGAAGTATAATACTGATCATTCTTGTAGAACCTTACTATGTGACCTCTCTCATGACATTTGAAACAAATGAGATATCTTAGATTTTACATGCCTTGTGATTAAGACATGATGATTCCTTGGAGTTTCATGAATTCATTCATGTACCTGATCATTTGGTCTCCTGAAGAAGATATTACAAAACTTTGCAATATGACCAAACCCTTGACACTCATAGCAAAATATGTTATTCTTTTCTCGTGAACCTTTTGACTATCTTGAGTGATGATGTTCTTCATTCTTGCCATTGTCTTTCTCATAATTCCATGTCAATTCATTCTTTGAGAATGTTTTACAATCTTTTGACCTATGACCAAACTGATTGCAAGAGTAACAATGACCATTTAAATTTGCATCCCTCATAGCATTTGGTTATTTGATTTATTGTGACTTCATTACTTTACTGATGATTGATTTTCAAAGTCTGATTGCCTTTGTTCACATCCACCTTTATCTTGTCTTAAGTTACATGCTTTTATTCTTCTTTGTATCTATGACCAAATCTATCACTAACATGCTTTTAACTACTCAGAATATTATCAAGATCATTTGAGCTCTTTTCATACTTCATAAATGAATTTAACTTACAAGATGTCTTGTATAAATCAGATTTTAATGACTCAATTTCAATCAAATACCTTAAGCACTCATCTTCTTTAGCTTTTAGGCTTGTAGACATAGTCTATAATTGACTATTGAGATGCTTGATAGTATCTTCATCTTCCTTGGTGTCATCATTCAATATTTATTAAAACACACTGAATTTTTCTTCATAGTCCTTGATTTGTGACATCATCTCTTTGTTATTTTTCTTCTTAAAATTCAAATCTTCAAGAGAATTCATCAATTCATCCTTATTATCTAAATCATTAGATGTATCTTTGCTCATATCTTGATTTAGTTTCATCTACAAAGACTCTATCTCTGACTGATACATGATACACTCTTTATCCTTACTCTTTACTTCTTCAAGCTATTATATGATCTGCTCCTTGACTTGATTACTCATCCTACCTTCAAAAATTCTAATTTGATCCTCATAATATTTTATTAAGGAATATTGTTTTATATTCTTTCTTTGTAGTATCTTAATCTCTTCCATAATATCTAGATATTTATCTTCAAGAGTGACTTTCTCATCTTCTTCCTCTGAGCTATCTCCACCAAAGAAATCTCTACTTAAAGAATATTCACCTTCATCATCATTAAGAGCCATGAAAAATGTCTCCATGTCCTCATTATGAAAATATCATCATTTTCAGATGCATTTACTACTTCTGCAAATGAGTTACTATCTTCTTCATGGTAAAGGCTATTAATGCCCTTGTATGATTCCTTATTTCCATTTTTCTTACTGAAAAAGTTTTTGTACTTGCTAGGACCCTCAAATTTCTTGTATTCATCCTCATGAGATTCTTTATGATCTTCTTTAAGTTCAAAATTGTCTTTACCTAGAAATTTAGATTCAAAATGACCAACTTTACCACATGAAAAACATTTGAAAGGAACTTTTCCTTCATACTTACCTGATCCTACATTCAATTTTCTTTCAATCATGGCTTCAAATTGATCTTCATTAAGATGAAAAATCTTCAAGACTTAACTTGTTCTTCTTGGATTTTGTCTCCTTGATCACTTAGAAGGTTTCTTCCTTCTTAGGTCTATCCTCATTAACTCTCATATGATAGGAAGTAAGGATGCCATGTAGTTCATCCATCTTAAACTGAGTGAGATCATAAATTTATTCTATAGTAGAAACTTTTGAATCAAACCTAAGTGTAAGAGTCCTCAATACCTTTTGTACTATAGTATCTTCATCAATCACTTCTCTAAGACATTTGATCATGTTTTCTACCTCATCAACCCTTAGAATATGGGATGCCATAGTATCTTCTTATTTCATTTTGAGACCTTAAAATTTCCTTCGGTAGGTCTACAACTTACCCAGTTTTACCTTAGAGTTTCCTTCCTAGATAGTCTATAATTTGACCCAAATTTCCTTGGCAGACTTGTAATGGATCACTTTAGTGAACTAAAACCTTAGATAGACCATAAATGATAGCATTCATAGCTTTTGAATTATTCTCACTCAACTTCTTATCAGCAACACTAGTTGGAGGAGTAGTTGGTGTAGTATAACCATCCATGATAGATTTATAAATATCAAACCCAAGAGACATGATGTATGTCCTCATTATTATACTCTAAAAAGCATAATTTGAACCATTAAATAGTGGTGTTTGCTTATTATAGAAACCTTGCATCCGTTAACTTACCATACTATACCTTAGATTACCTTCAAGTGGTTAAACTTGCAATGAAGGTTTGGATCTAATACCAATTATTGGAGGTACAATCATTGAGAGGGTGGTGAATCAATGATGCAAGATATTTCAAACTTCAATTGTAATCCTTTTAATTCTTAATGAATGACCACAAGCATTCATAAAACATACAATATGTTCATAATATTGAATAATCAAGATGATGCAATATCATACACATAACATAAGATCTATGTGGGAAACCCTCTTGGGGAATAAAACCCACTCTCAACCCTGCAAACACATGGACTACTTGTCCTATAAGATGATTATAAACATAAGACATTTTAATGAAGCACCCACTTCATAAAGAGCACCCACCGCTAAGTATAAATAAACACCTACTTATTCTAGATGTTGAGCAACCACATAATTCCTTATGAAATCAATAACTCTATAACTCTGATTGCAAATTAATTTGATTGGAGAAACAATGTTTAACACCTCTCTTTCAACTCATACACACACACTTAAACTTGCTTATACAATAAATGCATTCGAACACCCCTTTTAGATCACTTTAAGCTTCTTTTATCATCCTCAATATGTTCTATACTTGACTCCATCCACTGAGCACACTCTCTTTGATTTCTTTCCTTTATCTCTATATTCTTCTCTCTTAATTCTTCCACATTCAATTTTAGAAACCATTACCTTGGTCTCCACTATTTATAGAGTCTTCATGAATATTAGCTTCTTGGTCAGCCATAAGACTTGACTTAACCCTTAAGACATCTATCATGCTAAGAAATAGCTCAAATACATTATCATAGGTTAGCCATAACATTTATGGGTCACACTTAAGTAGTTACACCTTTCAATTAGGCCTTAGTAGCCATTATAAGTCTCATGGATACCTATTCACCCATTTATCACTTTATCAAGCAAATAAAGAACAATTATATCACTTTAAACTACATGATTCCACTCCATATAACCCTTATGACATATTTATGTGAATACATCCATCAAAACACTCTTTTTCTAAAGCTCAAATTGCTCAAATAGAATTTTGTACACAATAACCCCATGAATGAATAAATAGTCAAATTTTAAGATCCATATCTATACTTTTACAAACATTCAAACCTTATAAATAGATTATCTAGATGTAACTTGAAGTCCTTTACAAATTTTATTTTAACTACATCAATAAATTCATCTTGGATCAAAATATATAGATAAAAAACTAAGCACTAATTTTCCCTCATTAATTTGAATATTTAAATTCCAATGGTCGCTGAGCAAATGTTAAACATCAAACACTTTAATTTAATCTTGTGATCCCTAGCAACTTTGGACAAATAATCAACATAAATTCCCTATAAATATCCTAGACTTTATCTTGTAATGATCACCTTTGATCTTAGATTAGATCTCCAATGATTGTGCCACTTGGCAACTCTACATGCCTTCTACACATTTGACTCTTTGACTCAACCCACACCATCGATCTCTATATGTATGAACACCTAAAAATCATTGATATTATATCAACTTAATGGGATAGTGACACTTATTACTAGCACATTCCATCTTAGACACTTTGACCTTTTGACTAAATATGTACTATTGGATCAAGATCTAGATGATGAATGCTCACTGTTAGATCAACTAACTAGTGACCTTAGACTTCAACTTATTTAAACTTAACAGTCTCTGGCTCATCACGGTCTACAAGAATAAATTTGAAGGTTTATAAATTGAGCTATATATCACTTCAAGAGTCTAAATTTTTAAGGTACCTTCTTGGCACTATAAAAAACATCTCCATGAAATCCTTTGACCTCAGTTGAATTTTTGAGTACCTATATTAAATACACAAACTTACTAGTTCTTTCATATCTACATGACATGTAGTAATTTTATAGATTCTATTAAGATATAAGATGCATGTTTCTCATTACAAATGATTAAGTGACATAATAAAACTTCACCAAGATATCTATGGATGCCTCACAACTTCTTCTTTGTCCTTATAGACCTGCAAATGTGCCATCTCTCTAAACCATCAATCTGGTCACCTTGTCAGTAATGTAATTAGTTACACATTCTCTCTTTGACATCAATGAAAACCAAACATAAATGACTATGATTAACACTCATATCCCATCCCCTTGACTATTCATTGTATCCCACCCCTTGTTTCCTCTTTTGAATGGCCATATGGCTCATACCTCCCTGCATGTCCCCTCAAGGGGGCATCATGCAAACTCATTTTAATAACTCATCCATGCAATGGTTTTTATTTCAAATACCATTACTCCCCACTTCATCAGTCACAATGTCCTTTCAAAGAGGGGAAAAATGTATACATCTAAATTTGCTTGCCCTAACTATTCCATTAATCCTGCTATTTATATTAATTAATCCCATAACCATAATCCTAATTAAATACTATCCCCCATCATATATTCCTAGTGAATTACATTTATTTCCACATTCTCAATGCCTCCTCATTACTTTGGTACATTTCCTTCAAGGCTACCCCTATGGAATCAATGAAATCATTGAAGTTCTTAATATATTATGTAAGGTCCCTGGGGTTCTTCATTTTTTTACAAGAGGAAAAAGATTTTCTCTCTGCTTAAACTCCATATCTTCACCTATTCCAAGGTTAAATACCTTACTCTTCCTCACCCTCTAAATTATCCCACTCTTATTATCAAACCTGGTGAAGACTAAGGAAAATTTAGTTAAAACTAGATTTTGGATTTCATCCCTAGCTTCGTGCGTCTCTTTCACCTATTGGGAAACTATGATAACCCCTATTTATTAATTTAGAGTTGGGAATTGAGATGAAGAAGGTGGAGGATTCATAGGAGGAGGTTCAATTAATGGAGGCATAATTGAAGTATTAATATGATTGGGAAATAAGAGAGGTGGGTAGGTAATTCTCTTCCCTGGAGATGGCTCTCTCCTTGGCATGACCTCATCTATATATATGACCAAACTAGGGGTTCTCTCCATTGTTATTATGGCTAAGGATAGTGGTGAGGCATATGGAATGGGCACTCCTATTTAATATAATTTTATTTTTGAAATAGGTGGGCTCTGAGGATTAAAAATTGACACATTTACTTAGTCTTTAGGAGGAATAAATACAAAACCTTGAGATATAAAAAAAAGGTATATTTACAAATAGGATTTCAACATTGATAGATGAAGAAATAGTAGAAGAGACTACTTCATCAATCCTTTGGCTTCATTATTCTATGGGGACTTGTTGCTCTCCCAGACTTAAGAATTTGGCTTTCTAACTCTACCTCTTCATCATCTAGGTGAGTTTATTCAATATTTCCTTTATCTGATTATTTTGTTTCCTCAAAAGCATCTTATTCATATCCATCATCTAAATAATTAACCAATGATACTGGTTCTATTTCATCTTCCACAAGCAACTCTAGCTGAGTTTCTCTTTCATTTTCATTTTCAGCTTCCTATAATTTTTCCCTCTTACGAGATTCCTCAATAATAGATAGACCAATATATGAGATTTCTTCCAATGAATTGATCTTAGTAGGAGTAAGATAATCGTTGGGATTTATATAGTAGGTAAATATGGGGGGAGAGAAATATGGAATGGAAGGTGACACAACTGAAGGAATAGTAGTGGTGGGAGGCATCATAGGAGATGGTGGTAAAGGCATGGTAATAGTTTCTATGGAGACGGGTTGAAAAGTGTTTGGAGGTGAAATTATAGAGGTACCTTGAGTAAAGGTATCCTTATAAATGGATGTAGGTGATGAAGATATAGACATATGATATGGGGGAGAATCAAGAATAATTATAATGGAAGAGAAAGAAGCTTATAATAAATTCATAAGACTCACTTGGGTCATAGTTGTTAAGGGGGAAAATGATTTATCACAAAATAAATATTCCTTTCTTCACTTGGAGAAGCTACCAATGTAATTTTTGTAGTTATTATTCCCAAAACTCAGGTGTTAGGAGCTATTTTTGAGGAATGGACTTGGGGACTTGGACGACCCCTCAGAATATTCCTTCTAAGCTAAGGATTAGTTTTTTTTTAGACACTAGAGTTAGTTGGCTACTCATTTATAGGCTCTTGTAGAGGAGAAGGAGGTTGATCCTATTGTTGAAAGACATGAGGGTAAGATAGTAGCTATTGGTGATTCCTTGCCATTTAAAATTCTTCCTTAGTGGCCTAAGGATTATACCATAATACCTGAGCCTAGAAATAGACATTGACTTATTCTTCATAGCATCGAATCATCAGATGTATTTTGGAAGATTGAATCATGGTCATACTCTTCATTCCCATAATACACATGCACCTTCTATTTTTTTCCTTAAGTTGTTTAAGGTATCTTCTAACCCTTTTACTTGAATCCCATTCTCTGAATGGTGCCAATTTCAGATTGTAAGTTGCCCTGATTTTGCTAGCTTGGTTGAAATGTGATCTAACCACATACTACATATAGCCAATACTCATAGGAATCTTAAAATAATAAGCCAAATGCCTCTGACTTAGTTCCTCATCAATATTGTGTTAAACCTAAAAAGTTATTTCTTGTTCAATAATCTTATCCAAGATATGGTGTGGTAACAAAAAGGGAGAAGTCCTTATCCCTTCAATCTAAATGACAATAACATATGGATACAACCATTAGTCTCTCTATTTGTGGAGTGTCCTCAAAATGTTATCATACAACTTGGGCATAACTTTCTTATGGATTTCATGATATATCTGAGGGTAAAATTCATTGTAGATTCTTTCAATTTCATACCTATATATGTGAATGAACATAAAATAATGATCTTCACCAATTATGTTAGCCATATATTATTTTGAGGGTCACCATCAATAGTTTTCATAACAACATCCAATAAATAGGACATCATGTAAAAAATACCATCTAATGGAATTTAGCTTAGATATAAAATTTGGGATTCTCATCTATCACAGATAATTTATCCTAGTGCAATTGATTGATCAAAGGTCAACACAATGTCCAACAACATAACCCACTCAACTTGAACATATGAAATATGTGGAAACCCATATAATATATTCAATAGAACTATTGTTATCCTAACCTTGGACCTAAATTTAATGATGCAATTGGATGTAATGATCACCTTGAGATTCAATTTATATCCCTTGACAATACACTCTTTCAATTTACCCTCTACTATGTTTTATTCAAGCCAAAAATTAACTAAATTTTGATTGTAGGCTATTTCAAGGCTAGGTAACGTAAGATACCTCTCAAAAAACCTACCTAAAATGTACGTAACCACAATATTATTTTTATTAATATATAAATAATCACCAATAAAAGTTACATTGAAAACTAAATATCTGAGAAGGTCTATGCATGGCATTACCTCTAGTTTCACAGTTGCCTAATGAATACCCTGCACCTTGATGATTAATAAATAATCAATGTACTACTTATGGGATGGTGAAATTTTGTCCTAAGTTGAGTATAATATTATGAATTTTACCTCATCCCATAGAGTATAATAATGGTGAAATTTTAAATCCAAAGCACTTTTTTCAAACACTGTATCAATTTACTTAGTCATGTTGGTGAAAGAATATAAAGAAGGGACATAGTATTATTTAGAAGTTGATGCCATTACTGAACTAGATGTATGAATTTGATTCTATTAAAATGATTGGTTTAAATTCATAATAACCTTTGAGGAATTATGGATTCTAAACGTAAGAGAGCTTGAAGATGCAATGTTTTCTTGAGAGTAATGGCAAAGTGAATTCCCCTTCAGAATATATTTTACATATATCACTCATTAGTTTCAAACATTGAATGTATTCATGCACCATTAATGGAGATAAATAAATTTTAGTTTAAATTTTGTTTCATTATGAAAATGCTAGTTAGCTTTAGTGGGTTTAATTACCTACCATATGTCGAACCTTCATTAACTCTGAATGTTCAGTCATTAACTTTAATACATATGTCAATGCTGATTACCACATACTCAGGGTTGGTTCTTATAGATGATGATAGGTGTCAACTCCATTTTAGTCTAAAAATCCATACCTTTCACTGTGCCTAAACCTTTCATGGTCATGGGTTGATGAGATCATGCCTGGTGGTGAGATATTGAAGGTCTAGAGATAACAGAAGCTCAGGACATTATACCACATACTAAATAACTATTTAATCTTCTACAATCCCATTTTAATGAAGGAATGCCAAGTGTCATATGTTTAGGGATCTGAGAATACCAGAATATGGGGTGAAAATCCTTTTTACTTTAAACCTTATCAGTGAACTAATAAAGTTTTTATGTCTCTATTTTATTAAAGGAGTACCACCTAGTAGGTCCACTGAGCACAAAAGTGAAAAACACTTAAAACTTATACTTCATCTCAAAATATTTATTTTAATAACCTTGTGCTTTCCAACCAACTTGGTAGTGCCTTCAAAGTGAAGGAAAATTATACTCATCCGCATGTTGAAGGTATCTCCTAGGAGATACCTTCAATGTACCCTTAAATGTATGACAACACCCTTCAATGTATCTCTTAGGATATGCCTTCAAGGGCCTCATAATACCTTCATGGGTAGTTTGATGGTATGTCTTAAGAGATACCTTGAAGAAAATATCCACTATTGTGCATGTTTGAAAGGTATATCCTATGAGAGACCTTGAAGGTACCCTTAAAGGTATTACAAGGTATTTCAAGGTATCACCCAGTAGTGCCTTCAAGGTGAAGGAAAATTCCACTCTTGTGTAGGTTGAAGGTATCTCCTAGTAGACACCTTTAACCTCTCCTTTAATGTATGACAATGCCCTTCAAGGTATCTTTTGTGAGCCCATTTAAATGAAGGGATGTCAAGTGTCATACTTATAGGGATGTGGAAGTATCAAAATATGGGGTGCAAAGCCTTTCAACTTTAACGAATAATGTTTGAAACCTATGTAATATCTTCATGGGTAACTTGAAGGTATATCCTAAGAGATACCTTGAAGGAAAAATTCACTCTTGTGCATATTTGAAAGCTATCTTCTAAGAGATACTTTGAAGTTATCTGTTGATGGATGTTTTGATACAATAATTAATTGTAGACTTGGTCTGATAGTTTTATTCCAAAAAATCCCCTCTTAAAATTAATATTTCCCACCCACTCTTATAAATAAGGGGTGAGGGAACTTCCCCAAGGTTTATTTCACCCACTCTAGGTACACTAAACCTCACTTTATAGGTCATTGAGACCATTCCATACAAGGAGATTTTGTTAGTTTGAATTGAAGGCAATTTATTAGTTCCTATGCAGTGGCAATGGGCATGGATTCAAGTAAATTCCTTTCAGGAGAAGACAATTTCTCTAAGCTTAAGGCTAACACCAAATTCTTTAAAATTGTGATACTAGAATAGTTGTAATGTTTTTTTTGGTATTTATGTTCCTAGGTATTAGCAGTGGATATAATAGTTTTTGTAAACCTATCCAAGTCAATAAACATTGTAATATAGTTGACCTTTTGGCTCTTATAATAATATATTAAATTTATAACATACTTCCCCATAAAAATCCACAATAATTTCTTAAGTTGAATATTTTTTATTAGATGAGGTTAATAACTAGGAAAGGGGCTCCTTTCCCTTATAGAAACTAGCAAGAGATATTCAATATAGAAAAAATAGGACAAACATAGAGCTATGGAAACATAGGCCACTATCATAACATAGTCACGAGCTAAAAGTTAGCAAAAACCATATAAAATGATTATAAAAAGAGACTGAGGGGAAAGCTAAAGTGACTATTTAGGCTCCTCAGAGTCAGCTTATACAACCAATTTTCTACTTCTAATTTTAGTTTTTTTATCTTTGCCTCCAGTCCTTTTAATCAGGCCCTGATAGGTTTATTCATTCACACTCTCTCTTTTTTGGAGTGGAATCCACTCCACCTCCTTATCTAGTGGTCCCTTCGTCAACTCTGTCTTCTTCTCCTTACTCTATTTCTTCTTCCTACTTAAGTAAGTGATACCAATATCTCCACTTTATTTAGCTTCTACTACCAAACCTCAATGAGTCTCAATTTTGACCTCTTCCAAAGCAAACATCCCTTTTAAATTTTGAATTTATTCCACCATATCCTTACATAATAAGTATTTTATTGATTCCTTAGTCTAAATTTTCTCTAAGGTTCTTTCCATATTAGACTATTTGTTGCTTGGGGTGGTGGTAGGGTGGATTCTAGCTATGGGCTTCATCTCTTCGAAGCTATCTTCTGAGCTATTTTTCATGGATATTTTTATATAATTATCCTTCCCTCCTGAATGTCAAGTCTTTTTGCCCTCAAATTCTTGACTCTCCTAAGAATCATCACCTAATTCCTCCCCCCACTATGGACATCAATCATCTCATCAACATATTTAACCTAGAGGGGTTCACCTCTATGGATGACAATGAGAATAGTCCCTAATGAATGGGGTTAGATGAGGGATTAGCCTTTAAGGAAGTAATCAAATATTTGAGGGAATTCAGTAGGAAAAATGGGAGACTAATCCTATGACCCTTGAAATGCTTCATCAAAAGAAAATGGAGCAAGAATACAATAGTGTGTTTGCCCTCAAGGGTGATATACTTCATGATTTGAAGGCAAACATTAGGCCATTTTCTATGTAAATTAACTCAAGGAAATCATTTTTAAGATAAGATAAATGGAATATCAGATTTAAAGAAAATTCTCATTACCTCTTCCTTTCCTTTTTTTTCCTTAGAGGCTTTTACTCTGTCATAACTCATATTGATTACTTCACTAATAATCTATTTCATGATCATAATGCTCATCCATCTTATCCTAACTAGATGGTTGTCCTAGCCTTTTAAAAATACCTAGATATGGCCAAGTCATGTCCCATGATTCTTTTGATGAAGTTGGAAAGCCCACCTTTGAATAGTTTCTGCCAAATAACTGGTTCCTCCTTTGCCTTTGCAAAGGACATCAATTCTATCTTATCTATCTTGCCTCCCATATTAACTTTGGATGTGAAGCTCTAAGTTATATAGAAAATAATCATTTTTATCTTAACAGGGGTGCTATTATTATTATTATTATTATTATCAAATTTTGTGTATTTATTGAATGAAATGGCCTGGATCTTCCCACAATTCATAACATGGGTAATAATTTGGTGTTGATTGATATGTATCATACTTCAGGATTTGTACATCATATCCTCAGTCATGAGGAGTGTTGATGTCTCATCCCACATGTGAGAGAGGGATTATTTTTTTGAAATAATGATGAAGCCTCAGATGGGAGATCATCCATATTTGTTCAAATTTTTAACACCTCACCTTGGACCTTTTAAGTTTAATATTTGAAACATACTTTCCCTTCTTCTTTATCCTTTAAAATAAATGTTTGTATATTCCTTTGCCTATCAATTTATGTTGGTTGGTATTTTTATTTAATTATAATTCTTGACACATTTTATGCATGTATTTAAAATGTCCTCCACTTTCCTCTGGTTATTCCTACTTTGTCTAGGATATTCCTTTGTGGGCCTTGTCATAAATTTAATGGGATGTTGAAGGTATCTCCTAGGAGATAACTTCAACATGCTTATTAGTGAAAAGGATAGCTTAATAGTGACTATTTTTTAAAATTACATCTAGCTCACTGAGTCACAACACTAAGTATGGTGTTATACTTTTATAATATGCTTAGTAAGTGCCTTATATGTTAGAAATGAGTATTCAACTTTTAGGCAATCTTCTTTGAATGACTTTTACATATTTTTATACATAATTTATTTTTAGCCTAGTCATACATTTTTAGTTTATGTTTGAGTTAGTGTATATATTATGAAGATTTAATATGTATTTTATATTGTATATTAGAATTCACATTTATCGATATAAAATTAATCACTAATTAATCACAAATAATTTTTTAAGTGATACAATATGCATCTTAAATTTTACAAAAGATCACTATTTAAATCATTTTAATTGTTTTGCAGATTTTTTTTAGGTGAGAAATAAATTCTCACACTTCAAAGGTAGAAGAAGGCCTCAATAGAATAAGATTTGGATATAGTACTATTTAAACTAAGAAAACTAAAATTAAGTCCACATCACCATTTTCTATTTTATGGTGGTGATAAAATTCTTCTTACTAATTAATATTTTGAGTTTTTTAGCCTGATAAATATGCATGCATATATTTATTTGTTTAGCAATATATCTGAAAAAGAATCTTCTCAGATTAAAATAATCCTTGGCTATGACAAGGATGAACTTGAAGATGTCATTCAATTCTAACTATTCAAAGGGAAGAAATCAAAAAATTTATGGAAGAAGACACCATACACACGAGGGAAAAGTTAACACTTCTCACAATCATAATCATGCACCAAGATTAAGAGCATATTATGATAGAAGAATAGGTAAAGGTTTCATGGGTACATGTTTTATGTATGGAGAGGTTGATCATTGTATATGTGTACATTTAAATGTCATATATTATTTTATCAAGGGGTTAGCACTGTATGTGCATACCAAGAATTGAATAAAAGAAAATTATCCATTGTGTTATAACTAATTTTAGTAAATTTACACCTAGTAGAATGGAATTTAAAAAAATGAATGTTTCTCCTTCTTATGAAATATTTAGGTTTTTTTGAATAACTATGACAACCTTGAAATGTCTAGGTTAATAGAAAGAGATAATTTGGTTCTTAGAATAAAAAATATGTTGAAAGAAAAATATGAACAAGGAGAAAAAACTTCTTCTACTTTCCACCATGTAAATATGTATTTAATATACCCTACAATCATGATAGAAAAAACATTGAAGAAAACAAGATAAGTAAGGGTAACATATTTGTATGCAAATTTGAAAAAAGCTATACAATTACTCACACTAGTGGAGAAATATAAGATTGAACAAAAGGTTGACACTTTTGTTGGCATTAAATTTTGATCAGACACATGGCAAATTCTCTACATAGTATATTTCTTCTAGAAATTATGCCTTGAACATTCTTGTGTAGCTCTGTGAATTAGGGGATGTTAATATAAAAATAAAAAATCTGAATGAAAGATGGGTGAATGCTATAATTTATTCATTCATAAAACATAATGAGGTTTTAATGAAGGGTGATTTGTTAATTTTTTAAATCTAATTAACCCTTAATGTATTTATCGAATCAAAAGAAGTCTTTGTAGATCTGATGGAGAAAAAAATCGTAAGTTTCAAAATTTTATATGCCCAACACATAATTACAATACAATGGAGAATTATTTCAAATGGGGAATACAATTCACTATCATTGAGAAAAAAATGTTCTATTAGAATGGCAAGATTCCTTAAAATAATTACTCTGTTCCATATTATTCACAATATATGTATCCAATATAATTAAGTCAATGAAGCAATTTATAAGGATTCATTTGTAAAAAGAGTTCAATCTACACACGACTTTATCCAAATAAGATGTTGTAAGAATCTTCAAATAGGAAAAAAAGATATAAGAAATACATGAACAAGAGAGACACTTGTTCACACAAATGAACTTCTTAACACATTAACTATAGGAGAGAAAATGCCTTCTTTTCATGGAATAACCTATTTGAGACTATTTTGACAAGGCATTTGATTTTTTTGAAAGTGGTTCTTTACTTGGTTTAGACAAAATTTTTTAAATCTAATTGGTACAACAATACTTAGAAATATTCATGGAGTTTTAGACAAACAAAAAATAGATCTAGTATATTTATTGGAAAAAGGGTCTATTTCCTTCTTGAAAACTCCTGGGTGAAATAGCATGGACATTTGGCATAAAATAATGAAACTTTAACTAACATATTATCAAAAATTATAGATGATTTCACCAATCATGATTTTATACTTGTAGCAGAAAAACAATCACACCTGAAGAAGTAATGGAGCATTATACAATTTCTGTGAAAATATTTGATGATTTGTGTGTCCTAAATGAAAGTATTTCAAAAAATAAAAAAAGATAGGAAGCATTATCTTCAGATTCAATAAGCATATTGAGAGAATATCTAGATAGTGATGGAGGTTAGAGTCTCAAAATAGATACAAAAATTTTTAGTTGTCATTATGACCCCCATTTCTTTGGCCATCCATTTTAGAAGATTTAGTGCAATGTTCATTGTTGGCATGAATGTTGATTTGATAATTATTGATATTTTAAATGTCATTAAAGATTTAAATGAAGAACATTTGTGCATTTTTATTCAAGCATTGATTGATAAATTTATTATTGGGGCTTTCATTGTATTCATCATTCACAAACTTGACTATTTTTTTGACATTCAGAACTCTCTCAGAAAGCTATGTGTTGGTCATTTCCATTCTATGAAAAATATGTGTGTCATATTTTGGGGTCCAGATAGTGATGAATTCAATCGGATTCATATTATAGGTATTAATTTTTCTTAAGATTCCACTAATTTTTAGCTTGAATATTTCATCTTCCATTCACAACAAAGTAAATTTGAGGAAGGTGTTGGCATCAATAAAGACATACCAAAATTTCAAATGATTGGTTCACAAAAAATAGGAAGTCCATTCAAAAATAAATTATATAACTTATTTTGGGAGAGACTTATCTCTACTTTCAACAATTTAGAAACATGTGATGTGTTAGAGGTATATACAAGAGTTGGATTGATGTGTACTTGTATGTGAATGCAAATAAATTTATCTTGCATTACAGAAATTGAAGAACAAACAATTTTTAATATTCAATTTAAAAATTGTTTGACAAATTTAGAGCCACCAATATTAGAACAGCCACTTGATCAATACCAAGAACATACTATTTTTAATTTATTCTATAATCATGCTTTATTTTTTAGATAAAACATCTTAACAATATTTTGGTGTGTATGCTTAATTTTTCAAACCTAAAAACTTAGAAATATTTCAGTGTGTAGCATTAATATCATTGGATGCAAGTGAATAAATAATAAATATGAAAAATCAAATTAATGAACATGACAAATTGCAAGTTGAAGAATGTAAGATAAGATCATGCATATTTTTACAATTATAAAAAAAATTATTTATCAATTATTTATAATATTGACAAAATATTTTTCATCTATTTATGTCTGAATTTAAACAATTCACAGCTTAGTTCTACAACTTTTTGTCTCCAACAAAATAATCTAAGACACAACTCTACAATTTGATGCCTCCATGAAAACAACACAAGGTAAAAATCCACAACAAGACACTTTTTTTAAATACAAATATAAAATCAAATGATGATGAGAATTTTAAGTTACTAAATTATATAATTCCTTATAGGGAATAAATAACAAAAGGTTCAACGAAAGAGTGCAGTTGTACAAACTACAAAAAGACAAAAAAGGTGAAAAACCTCTTTTAATGAATGTGTAGTTATACAATTTCATATAATAGAATATATAAATTATATTTATTTATTTAAATACATTAAAATTGACTTTTTCTTTATCGATGAGAGATTTATAGAATAATAAAATATAGTGCATTAGATTGGGATTTGAAAGTGTGTGGGTTTATTTTATTGTTGTGTTGACTTGAATGTGGTTATATTTACCCACTTGAATGTTGAATTTACCTTATTTAAAATAACTCAATATGTGTTATAATGTGTCTTGAAGACAATAAATTTTGATGCTAAGTATACATAATCTTTATTAATATAAAAATGATTTGTTTTAATGGACGAAAATATTGTGATTGTGAAAAAATTGATGAAGAATATATTTTTTATTAAGAATATTTTGATGAAAAAGGACATATATATATAAAAGAATGTATAAGTGCGAAAAAATACATTGCAAAAGTAACCAGATATGCAAATTATTTTAGAATATGATGAGTTACATATATTTTAATAAATACATAAGAATTGGTTTTTATGGTAAAGTTATAAGGATTTATTATAAACACATATATGCAAATGTATGTTACAAAATTGGCAATAGAAATAATACATACGTGTATAATGAATATAGTTACATGTGCCAAAGCATGTATATATTTTTGTATATGTTTATATGAATCTTTATGAGATTTTAGGAAATGCAAATTAAAAATGCATCAAATGAAATGAAATATGTTTATATGTTACAATATGAAATGCAAATCAAAAGTGCATCAATGATCAATCTAACATGTAAAACATTTTCTTATAAAATTTACATGTTACATTTATTATAATATAATATTGTTAATAAATTATTGCTTTCTTTTTTAACAAATTATAGACATTTCAAAGGAGGGGCTAATACCAAATTCTAAAAAACTATTGATTTTTGGGTTGAATGACTTATTATTTTTTGTACATAAAAAAAAGATATGAAAATGAATGTTATGGGAAAAAAACAAGATTATATAATAGAAAATAATTCATACTACATTTGAGATCAATTCAAAGCAATTTTGAAGGTGGAACTATAGTCTTTTTCTCATGTTGGCCTTTGGTCAATGATAAAGGACAATCATTTGAGGCTACTCCTTCAAGCCATGGATTACACAAGTTCAAATTTCATGTTTATTTGTGGGAAAAAATATTCTAAGCCCTTCAATATAAATATAAATAAATTGAATGAAGTTATTTTTAAAGGGACCTTTAGAGATGATTTTTCAATTGCTAACACAGTGTTCATTGATTATAATTCTCAAAATTATGTTACAAAATAAAAATTGCACGTGAGTTATATTATGACAAGTAGATATAGTGGAAATGGAATTCAAAAAGATAAAAAGGATTGGAGAATCAAAATGATGTCTATCATCACATTCTTGGGAGAAAGCATAAAATCCATGTCAACAACTGTGAAACAATATTTAGAAGGATGTAACTTCACCATATGATTATTTCAAGTGTATTTATTGATTATAAACTAAAATTTTAGTAACATTATCATAAATTTCATACAAATCAATTCTAAATTATCTCAATTATAATTTTTTTTTCAAATTTATGGATTTTAATTTAGTAATACTTTGGTATTGTTTCATGCAATTTGATTTATTGTTGGAGATACCTTGAAATTATTGAATCAAGTCCAAATTTTAAAGTTAATTCCATTGGAAGTGGATACTCCATCAATTTATCTTGAAATTACCCAACTTAATCCATTATTATATTAACACTTGCTCATGAAGATCTTCCTAATGAATAACAAACAATTCTCAAGTTTCTCTCTCATTGATTTTTTTGTTGATGCCCTGTTAATGGGCCAAGGGTATATAGTGGTTTATCTCATCCATGTGCTAGGTCTCTTTAAACCCCCCAAATGGTTTCTTTAAATTAAATTTTGATGGAGCATCATGGGGAAATATAGGAGCCCCAGGAGTGGGATGCAATATTTAGGATTGCTCTGGTTATCTCATTCGTGTTGCCTCAATGAACCTCCCAGATAGAACCAATAATGAAGTTAAAGCCTAGACAACTGTCCTGGGAATATAATTTGCAAGACAATGTATAATAGAATAATTAATAATTTAAGGAGATTCTAATCTCATAGTGGAGGTGATTCATAATTGGCATGCTAAGGCTTAGAAACTCAACAACATCCTCCACATAATTTGGATTCTCTTGGATGAAATAGAATATTGGTTAGCATCACATTACTTTAAGGAAGCTAATAAACATGAACATTTCCTTGCAAATTGGGGGGTAGACCAAGTGATCGATGTAGTGATGGATAATGTATATGATTAGTGGCTAGGACTTGATTTGGTAGACCTATAATGTCACTTATGATTGATGGGACTTTCTAAAATTTTATTAGACTTATTACATTAAATGTTGGACATATTAGAGATTTGACATGTGTAAACATATTTTCACTTCATGGTTGCACATTAATCCCTTAGGTACAAAGTGCTTTATCATGATGGGTGATAACTCACTGGAAGTGATTAACTATCGACATTTTCCTCTCCTCCTTGTATTCATTCTTGATTTTCTCTCATGGTTGGATTATCTTTGCTATGAAGATTTATTTTTCTATGTCAAGTTTAGATATTACTGCCTCTATTTTGTTGATTTATGTAGAGCATTATGAAATGGATTTTCAATATAATTTATTGGATCATAGACTCTATATGATCTTTTGGCTTCTAAATGTGGAGGTTTTGGAGGTAATTCAGACTATTATTGGTCAAGGATTACCTTCATGCTATATCAAATAACAAAACTAATGTGGATGTGGCATCATGATTTTTTAGTAACCTGATTTGAGTGGTCTAAAATAGGGAGGAAACTTATTGAGTGGTAGAGGCATTTGTATGGAAGGAGTTTCAGGTTGGCCTCATTAGCTAGTTAACTAGCTTTGAGCCAGTAACAAGGCCTACTCTACCTTTTTTTGGTTCACACTATCTTTTTTTAGTTTCTCTAAGTGTCTTTAGGGATCTGGAAGCTCATTATGTTCAAGTGCATGATCATTATATGAATATAATGGAGGGAATGCAGGTTGCTACCACTTTTGTGCATTCTTGGCTAGAACTAATACCATCTCTACTCCCCTTCATCAATAAATTTGACTTAGATGCCCTCATATTAGTAGCCTATTATTTGGTTGACTTATATTTAATCTGGGGTGTTGCTTTGGATGCAAAAAATTCTAAGGTATAGGGTAGTGATTGCTATAGGGATTCTCGACTGATTTAAAATCATCTTCAATCTATGGTGGAATCCATTGGGTTGGGTGGTATATATGGACCTAGTAAATGCAATGGCTCAATGTGTAGACACCAAAATCGTGTCTACTCCCTTGGTCATCCTCCTCATCCTCTCCCCCCTTGGTCCCCTTCGTCCCATTTCACTTAACCACTCCTAACCCCTACACACTTATTAATTTAAAATAATTAGCTATTTTAAATTAATAAAATCCCTTTTCTCCCCCCTTTGCCACCTCTCCTCTCCTTGGATTCCTTTCCCTTGGATACCCTCATTTATCACCCTATGACCTATTCCAACTTCCCCTCCACTACCCCTTGCCAAGTCTTAAATGACTTAAGACCCCATTTCCCTTATCCCACTCATTTCCCATGCCTATTAAGCCACCTTTGACCATTTCTTCCCTTGACCCGCTGACCCGGCAGTTGGGAAAATGGATAAAAGGCTATTTTTAGCCTTTTTCCTGCCTTCTAGTCGTCGACGTCGGTCAACTGTCGACCGACGTCAGTGATTTTACTGGTGTCGGTTTCCTTCATAACTACATTCCACTTCTAGAGTGTGGATCTGGTTTTTCCAATCTTCGATCCCATTTTCTCAATCTTTCAATCTAACTCTTCAATCTTGAATCATCCACCTTTTAACCTTCAACAATCAGCCAATCTTCCAATCTTCAATCCACCAGACCTCTCACTCTCTCTCTCACAGGGCTTCTGCACTAGCTACAACAATAGTAGGGACTCTGCATCAGTCTTCTACATCAACAATAGGTACAAGCACCAGCAACACTCCTTCTGCAAGCCATAGGTAAGTATTTTGTCTATTTTTTCATTATGTTTTCAGTTATTGCTTCCAAGTAATATCACCCCCCCAGACTAGACTATTAGCTAGACCAGACTTGACTCCCTCCCAAAAAGGCTGAGAGGCCTTCCCATATCCTTACCACCTCTATCCCCCTTTTCAGAACATACACTCTATCCATTATCCCTACAACTCTGCCCAGACCCTTGCACAGACCATTAACAAGGCCCAAACTCCTTCTCAGACCCATCCACAGACCATAAACCCATCCAAACTTGACCAGACCTCATCCTAAGACTACTGCCCTGACTAACGCCAGCTATAGAGACCACTGCCCCCACTGACGTCAGCAGACTAACTGATGTCGGCAGACTTTACCAACCGACGTCAGCAGACTAACCGACGTCGGTGACTGTGACCAGGCCAACAGCAGCATTTAGGTAAGCATTTGCTTCTATTTTTGTTTCAGTTTTTACTTATTTTAGTCTTTTATCATTCTACCTTTATCAAACATTATTTTTATCAACCAGTGGGTTGACATCCCTCTAGGAAGTCTTTGTACTTCTGGGATCAAGATTTTGCTTGGCAGCCCACCATCTCCTCATCTAACAACTTCTGTGTTTTAGTCTCTATCTTCTACAAGTGTCATCCTCCACAACAAAAGAGGAGTTCCTTCCATCGTCTGGATAACGGTGCGTAGACTTCATCCAGGTACATACAAGCCTTAGACCATTTCTCTTAGTTTCTCATTTCCTCTTTTGAATGTGAAAGCGAAAATCGTATAGAAACACAGTGATTAAAAATATTGGACCTACATGAAAAGTAACACAGTGTAAATTCATCCCTGATATATAGTGTTTTACTAGATTGCTCTTTGTGATGTATGTTGCTTATTTTAATTTTGTCTCTAAGTTTATCCCTCAATTTTGTTTCTCTCCCTTTTAGGACTTGAATTTTTGATGTCAGTGTCATGATAATGATAATTAGTAGCGTATCATATGCTTATAGTCCAATTTAGTCAAAATGATCTATGCCCAAATGGTTTGAAATAGTCTATTTTATTTGGAATATAGAAAAAATATTTTTAGAAAAAATTTTATCTACTCAATTTTAATGGGTATAAGTCTAAATTATTTATCATAGTACAAATTATTCAAAATGAGCTGTGTCCAAATGGTTTGAAATAGTAAAATTTATTTGGAATATATAAAAGCTATTTTTTGATAAAATTTTTTGCACTCCACTTTAGTGGGTATAAGTCCAAATTATTCAAAATGATCTGTGCCCAAATGGTTTGGAATAGTCCAATTTATTTTGAATATAGAAAAATTATTCTTGGAGAAAATTTTCTCAAGTCCACTTAAGTGTGTATAAGTCCAAATTATTTAAAATAGTCAAATTTATTTAGAATGATATGTGCTGAAATGGTTTGAAATAGTCTAATTTATTTGAAATATAGAAAAACTATTTTTGGAGAAAATTTTCTCCACTACACTTTAGTGGGTATAACTCCAAATTATTTGAAATATTCATTTTGTCACATATTGACTCCCTCTTTATATTTCACCATGGTATTTGTAGGTGTTGCAGGTTTTTGGTTATGGTGTTTCAAGACTTACTGTATTATTCCTCTTTCATAGGGATTTTACCACCCTTCTTCATCTCTCGTTATAGTTGGCTTTGGTTTCCTTCCTACAATTTTAGCTTTGTCATGTTCTTTGTCTCCCTCATAAAACTTGATTATTTCACTTTGTGTTGAGATAATATCATTGTAACTATCTTACATTCTTGACCTGCATCATGGTGTATGTGTTGTGGTGATTCATATCGATGGTGATAGTTGAGGTAACCTAGGACTTGCAGTTATGACCTGGAATATTTATGAACCATGAGGTCATGAGCTTAATACTGTGGTCTTAATTTAAACCCATGGGGGGAGTTATTTAGGCTCCATCCAACTAGGCCACAAAATGGGAACAACCTCAAGATGTGGGTGTCCTATGGTGAAGTTAAACCTTCTGAGAAGGCTAACTTCTTATTGGATCTATCACCTACACTAAGCTTTGACTTAGAAAAGGGAGAGAAAAAGACACTAATTTCATGAAAACATGTAAAAAGGAGGTGATGCACCAATGTTTTGAATATTTATGCTTGCACAATACACACTATAGGATGCTTTTAATACTGATAAACATTACTTAATTCACTCTTTAAAAATATTCCACATAAATGTTTAACTAAAAGGCAAGAACTGGTTATTAATCTAACTTGGAAGGGCAGTTGTCCACTTCCAAACTAATGAATAGACTATGTATACACTTAGAATGACCCATGGGAGATACTAGACACTTCATGAAGGTGATGGAATTTAGATAGAGGCAAAGGAAAGCAAGGATTCACTTAAAAACATCAATGAACTCATAATACATACTTCAATTTAGCTTGTAAATGAAGGAATTCAGTCTCTATTATATCAAATAGGTGTTACATTACAAATTTGTCATAGCCAAAACATAAGAGTCATTGCCTCAAAGAAAATTATCTAAGAGTCAAACCCTTTTCAATGGGAAAGAAAATGAAATATATATAAGAAAGGGAGAGGGAGAGGGATTTGAACAGATGGCCCTTAATAAATGTGACCCAACCACCTTTGATCAATTAACATTGATCCAAGGTTACTGAGCCATAATCCATCAAATAGGATCAAGTCCCTAAGGACCTTGAAACACTAAATTCCCCACTATCTTCCTTAATCATGTTTGATGTTCTTCACGCTATTAGGTAGTTACTTGAGCTTGCTCATTGATGTTTTTATGACATTCCTAACATAGTCACCATTCTACCATTGCTTCTAAATCCTAAATATAAATCTATTATGGATGAAAACCAATCACCCTATTGGTTTTCATATAGTCGTGATTGAAAATGAAGATTTGTAGGCTAGGGTTCCTTGGATTTGAATGATATGTAAAACCTACATCTAGAAGTTCTTGAAAATTTTTATAGGACTTTAATAACATTAGATAGATTTTTAGGGTCTAATCTTGGTTATCAAAATCATGTTTGATCTTGAATTTATGTATTCTAATTTTTTGGGGTGGTGAAATACTTTGTCTAATGTGTCTACCTTCATGGCATCTTCTCAGGCTACTTGTTCTGGTTCAACCTTAGTCATATTTGCTCTTTATTGAAGTTCATTAGTTTTTAACTTTTGATTTTAGTCTTTGATCTTAATTTGGGATCCCTGATCATGACATTTGTTAGCTCCTTATTTTTTATTAGGATCCTACTATCAGCTCTTTCACTTGACCTCATGCGCACTGTAGATCTCCCTTTTCATGGATGAATGTGAGCCATAAATATTCTACTACTTTAATGTGCTTAAGACACTTATCACCCATGTATTTACTCTTAAGATCCACTAACCTTTTGACTCATCACTCACCATTATATTTACTTTATATGATAGATTGCACATCGTCAATCTATTTGGACCCACTAGATTTATCAATCACCACACACTATTAGATCTTTGTTTAGGTATCTAAGATCTTGATACTTGTCATTGACATGTTTAAGATAAATTTTTGACTTGATGCTCACTATTTATATTTGATGTATGATCAAATATGTGCCATTGGATTCTTTAGGACCCACTAACTCTGTTATATCACTGCTCACCATTAAATTTAACTTAAACTCCTATGATATTGACACTTTTCAGCTCTACATTCAACCT
Source organism: Torreya grandis (assembly GCA_037957365.1). Classification (NCBI taxonomy): domain Eukaryota; kingdom Viridiplantae; phylum Streptophyta; class Pinopsida; order Cupressales; family Taxaceae; genus Torreya; species Torreya grandis. The sequence goes on from JARHVA010000177.1 coordinate 1,492,538, forward strand.
GGGAACATTGAATTTAAATGGCTATTTCATGAGGCCTAAATTTTATGTCCTTGCACCCATCTTACTCTAAAATTATAAATTTAAAGGCTTATATCTTGAGATAATAGGCTCATCTAGACACCAAATTTGCAGATAATGATCTAGGCACTAAAATCATTGATCTCATGTGATCCTTTGGCTCTGGAAGGTTTCTTGAGTATACTTATAAAATGTACAAATTAATTCGTATATTCATTTTTCTATGATGTGCGATGACATTTTGGATCTTCTAAGCTTGTGCAAGAACTTTCAAGGCTCAAAATGAGTTTTTGAGACTTATGAAACTTGATTTATGTCTATGAAGGTCATAATCACCATGAGAGCCTGCTTCCTCAAAATTTGACAAACTACAGTTTATGTTTAATTAAAGTGTTTCAAAATCTTTGCAAGCTACATGTGATTTTTGGACCACTCATTCCATCCAAAACTCTATTCAGCTCATCCATCCAGGTAGGAGCTTTGTATGTGGGCCAAATTTGACCAACATCTTTGGCAACTCATAGGGAAACATGACTTATATGCTTGAGAACCTAGACCATTTACATGACTATTAGACTCACCACTAATGATGAATCTATTCTATGGCTACAAGAAACCTATTTGATTGAAATAAGATAGAAATTCCACCATGGCAATGAAAGAAACATAGAAATTAGGGAAAAAAAATCTAACAAAGCATTTATGCAAACAAAGCACTTATTTAGGACAAAACAAAAGTAAACTATTAAAACTAACCATGAGAAATAATGATCCACCTAAATCAAAAGAAAAATTTAAGAACTCACTCATTCCAAGGGATGGTATAATTTGTAAAGCAAGGTGCTTGTTGAACATGACCTCTGATGAGACACTCTTCTTGCCTACCAAATCTCTTCAATTGAATCATAAAAAAAAAAACCAATCACCGACAAAGACAAAATCATCTTGCACTTTAGGATATTTCTCATATTTCTTTTCATCTACAACCTTTTGAAGTGATACCTTATCTATGCATTATTCTTGAATAACCTCATCCTTCTTATCAACTACTACAAGTTGATCCAACTTTTCAAGTAGCTTTGAATAGTCAACCCAAGCTATATCATGATCTTAAATAGGTGTTTATTGACCATCCTTCTCAATAACATGATCTCCAATGGGTAACATATCCTTACAAAGATCTTCAATCTCTTATAGAGATTCAATGTACAACTACCAATCATCCTCTTGTTCCTTACTTTGATCAACTTGAATGGTACCTTCATATTTCTCAAGTGGAGATATCTCAATCTCATTTATGACTTCAGCTTGTACTATCTCATGGAGTTATTCCACATTAAGACCAACCTTATGATTCTCAACTACAAACTCATTCTCAGTTACATCCTCAAATGAATTATCAATGATAAAATCTTCCCCATCCTCTTCACACTCTACAAGAACTTGACTTACAGTTGTAACCTCTTTTTTATACCCTCCATTGAACAAGCTCCTCCTGAATAAGGGATATGGTGGAAGGGTGATGATTTTTTTTTTGAGAGGGAATATATAGCATGGGAGATTGATCATGATCATATTTTAGGATCTTGAGGGCAATGGAATCATTTAGGGAATCTTAAAGAAGAGGGAAAGAGAAATTATTAAAGACCTCTATATTCTACTCCTTCCACTTGGCCATCACATCATCAAATATTGAAACCTCTTTATCCTCACGGAAAATTTGAACTTGAGGGATGAGTGGTGAAGAAAGAGGACTATAAGAAGGTTTAGGCTCTTGAATCCAACTAGGAAGCTCTCTTAGCTCAAACTGAGCTTGGTTAAGAACTTTATGAGAATAAGGAACACAAGAAGACTGGTAACAAATACAAGAGGGTTCTTGAGACAACTGGTTCAACTCAATTTTTTTCCTCTCCCAAGCCTCCATCTTCTCTAATACAAAATTACACAACTTAATCCTCTCCTCTGGATCATTGGACAAATTTTAAAATAGACCATTCACTTCTTCATACTGAGAGTTTGAGAATTTTTTTTATTGAATATGCTAGTATTTTGAGCTCTATCTCATCCATTCTTTCTTGGAAATAAGGTTTCTCACGTGCAACATCATAACCATATGGGAAAGGTGAAATATGGTCTTAAGGCTGATATGGTGTACAAGGAAGGTAAGAGTCATACTCTTGATAGTAAGGACCATGATAAACTTGTTAAGGCTCATCATAGCTTTGATAAAACTCCTAGTTAGGCTGATTAGGATCATAAAAAAGATCATATAGATTATAATAGGGCTGGTATGATTCACCTCAGGAATAATAAAGAAGTATAGCATAGTTTTCCTCATACATAACCATGAAAATAACATCTAGATATTGCAATGAAAATAGACTTTCTTAGAAACTATGCCTGGATTATTAGAAGCAATTGCTTGATCTTGGAATCACCAAATATTTCATGAATAACACTACTACAATTGTAATGTCACCAAGACCAGCTCCAATGTGTCCCAGTAGGTGTGCTAGAAACTATTATGGTCTTAATTTACACTCATGGGGGGAGTTCTTCAGGATCCCTTTAACTAAGTGATAAAAATGAGAACAACCTCAAAATGTGGGTGTCTTATGGTGAGGTTGAGCCTCTAGAAAAGGTTAGATTCCTATTGGATCTATAATCTACACTAACCTCTAATTTGGAAAAGGGAGAGAAAAAGACAGTAGTTTCATGACAACATATAAAAAAGAGGCGATGTACCAATGTTTTGAATACTTATGCTTGCAGAAGACATACTATAGGATGATTTTGTGACTATGTTGAGCATGGTCATTGATGTCTTAGGTTGTCATTAATGTCAAAGAGAGCATATCATTTTAATACATGAATAATAAAGAAATTATGTTTGATAGCTTAGAGAAATATGGCATATTTACAGGTCTATAAGGATAAAGAAGAATTTGTGAGACATCCATAGATGTCTTGGTAAAGTTTTCATAGTCAATTAATCATTTAGAAAGAGAAACATTCATATTCTAGCTTAAGAGAAGCCAAACTGTCACTACACATATACAAATATGAATGAACCAACATGTTTGTGTATTTAATGTAGGTACTCAAAAAGTCAACTAAGGTCAAAGGTTTTTATGGAGATGTTATCTATAGTGCCAAGAAGGTTTCCTGAAGATTTGGAATCTTGAAGTGTTTTATATTTCAATTTATAAACCTTCAAAGTTGGTCTTATAGACTATGATGGGCCATAGACCACCAATTTTAACTACATTAAAGTTTGAGGTTAACTAGTCAGTACATCTAATGATGAGAGTTCGTCATCTAGATTATGATCTAATGGTGCATTTGAAGCCAAACTATCAAAGGTTCTTGAGATTAAACATGATTGTGACATGTGTCTCAATCTCATTAAATTGATAAAAGATCAATGGTTCATGGGTGTTCATACAGATAGAGATCGATAGTGCAGGTCAAGTTAAATAGTCAAATGTTTAGAAGGCACATGAGCTTCCAAGTGGCATAATTATGGGAGCTTTGATCGAAGAATAATAGTGAAAGTTTTAAGGTAAATACTAAGCTACTCTTGAGGAGATCAATGATGCGTATTTGTCTAAAGTTTCTAGGGAACATGAGATAAGGTCAAAGTGATCAATGTTTAGTGTTTGAATAGTGACCATTAAAATTTAAATATTCAAATTAATGAGGGAAAACCAATTTATAGTTTTGAGCTATATCTTTTGATTCAAGATGAATTTATTGATGTCATAAAAAAATTTGTAAATGACTTCAAGGAGCATACAAAAAATATAGTTAGAAAGTTTTAATGTTGGTAAAGGTGTAGATATAGAGCTTAAAATTTGACTATTTGTTCATTCATGGTGTTATTGTGTACAAAAAAATGTTTGAGCAACTTGTGCTTTAGTAGAAGACTGTTTTGGTAGGAACAATCACCTGAAGATATTGTAGAGATCATATGGAGTGGACCCATGTATTTGAAAGTGATATTATGTTTTTAATTTGCTTGATGAAGTGATAAATGGGTGAATATGTATCCATGAGACCTATAAGGGATACTAAGGCCTAATTGGAAGGCATAAATACTTAAATGTGACCCATGGATGCTATGGCTGACCTGTGAGGATGGTATTGAGCTTTGTGTTAGCATGATAAAAGTATTAAAGGTTAAGACAAGTATTATGGCCGACCTAGATGTTGATATTCATGAAGACTCTATAAAAGGTGAAGACCAAGGTAATGGTTTCTAGACTTGTATGTGAATGTGTTGAGAGAGCAGAATATAGAGATGAAGGAAAGAGATTGGAGGGAGTGTACTTAGTGGATGAATTGAAGTACAAATCAGATTGAGGATGAGAGAAGAGTGATCTAAAAATTATATTTGGATGTATTGTTTTTATGCTCAAGTTTGAGTGTGAGTGAAGAGTTGAAAGAGAGGTGTTATACATTATTTCTCCAATCAGATTAAAATGCAATCAAAATTTTAGAGTTTTTAATTTCATAGGTGTTTTATGGGTGCTCAACATCTATAACAAATGGGTGCTTGTTCATAATTAGGTGTGGGTGCTCCTTGTGAATTGGGTACTTCACCTAAAGGTCTCATGTTTGTGATAATCTTATAGGACAATTAGTCCATGTGGTTTTAGGCTTGAGAGTGGGTTTTATTCCCCAAGTGGGTTTTCCACATAGATCTTGTGTTATGTATATGATCTTGCATCATCTTGCTTAGTCATTGTTATGAACATCTTGTCTACTTTATGAATGATTTTGGTCTTTGATTAAGAGTTTTAAAGGATTGCAATTAAAGTTTGAAATATCTTGTGTCACTGATTCACCCCCCTCTCAGTGATTGTACTTCCAATAATTGGTATTAGAGCAAGAACTTCTTTACAAGTTTAACCACTTGAAGGTGATCCAAGGTACAATATGGCAAGTAAAAATATGTAGGATTTCTCTACTAAGCAAGCACTATTGTTCAATGGGTAAAATTATTCTTTCTAGAGTATAAAGATGAGGACATACATCATGTCTCTAGGGTTTGATATTTGGCAATGTATCATGGATGGTTATACTACACCAACTACTACTCCAGCTAGTGATGCTATCAAGAATTTGAGTGAAAATAATTCAAAATATATGAATGCTATCATTTGTCATCTATTTGAGGCTAGGTTCACCAAAGTGATCTATTGCAAGTTTGCCAAGGAAATTTGGGTCAAATTATATACTATATATAAAGGAGTATTTAAGGTAAAATTAGATAAGTTGCAAACCTATCAAATGTAATTTGAAGGTCTCAAAATGATGGAAGAATATACCATGGCATACTATCTTTTAAAGGTTGATGAGGTGGTAAACATGATCATAGGTTTTGGAGAGGTGATTGATAAATCTAATATAGTACAAAAGGTATTGAGGACTCTTACACTCAAGTTTGATTTAAAGGTTTTTTCTATAGAAGAAGATGGATGAAATGCATGCCATCCTTACTACCTATGATATGTGAGTTGATGAGGACATACCTCTTAAGAAAGGAACAACCTTCAAGGTAATCAAGGAGACACAAGCCAAGAAGAACAAGTTAAGTCTTGAAGACTTTGATCTTAATGAAGATCGATATGAAGCCATGATTGTAAGAATATTGAATGTAGGATCAGGTAAGTATGAAGGAAAAATTCATTTTAAATATTTTTCATGTGGTAAAGTTAGTAATTTTGTAGCTAAATGTCCAAAAAACTTTAAAATCAAACAAGCTCATAAAAATCTCATGAGGATGAAAACAAGAAATCTAAGGGTCATAACAAGTACAAAAATTTATTCAGTAAGAAAAATGGAAAGAAGGAATCATATAAAGGTAGTAATGACCTTTACCATGAAAAAGATAGTAACTCATTTGCAAAATAAGTAAGCACATCTGAAGTGATGATTCTTTTCATAATGAGGACATAGAGACATTATTCATGGCTTTTAGTGATGATGAAGGTGAATGTTCTTTAAGCAAATATTTCTTTGGCATATATAGCTCAAAATAAGAAGATGATAAAGTCACTCTTGAAGATAAATATCTCAATATTATGGAAGAAATGAAGATAATACAAAGAAAAAATAGAAAACAAGATTCCTTGATCAAATCTTATGAGGAGAAAATTGGAATTTCTGAAGGAAGGTTTAGTAATGAAGTCAAGGTACATGATGAGATCACACAACAACTTGAAAATCAGATTTGTGCTCTTACTAAAGAAGTAAAGAGTAAGGATGAAGAATGTATCATGCATTAATAAGAGAAGGAGTCTTTGTAGATAAAACTAAATCAAGCTATGAGCAAGATTGAAACATTTCTGAAGTTAGAAGTAAGCAACTCTAAAAGATATGATCTCATGATAAACAAATATATAATTAATGATTTAAATATTAAGGATGAATTTATAAATTCTCTTGAAGACCTAAATATTGAGAAGAAAAATAAGAAGATGATGTGACAAATCAAGGACTATGAAGATAAATTCAATGTGTTTGAAGTAAGAATGAATGATGACACTATAGAACATGACAATACTGTTAAGCATCTCAATAGTCAATTAAAAACTATGTCTACAAGCCTAAAATCCAAAGAGTATGAGTGATTAAGGTATGAGATTAAAATTAAGTCATTAAAATCTGACTTAGACAAGACATTAAGATGAAGTCATTTATGAAGTTTAAATAGAGCTCAAATGATCTTGATAATATTCTGAGTAGTCAAAATCATGCAAGTGATAGAACTATTCTTGGATACAAAGAAGAACAAAAGGATGTAACTCAAGACAAGGTAATGGTAGATCAAACTTTGAAGATCAATCATCAGTCAAGGAATGAAGGTATTGGTAGAATGAAGACAAATTAGATAAGATAACCAAATGCTATGAGGTATGCAAATTTCAATGGTCATTGTTACTCTTGTAATCAATTTGGTCATAGGTCAAAAGATTGTAAAAGATATTCAAGGAATGAATTTTCATAAAATTATGAGAAAGACAATGGCAAGCATGAAGAACATCATCACTCAAGATAATTAACAGGTTCATAAGGAAAGAATGACATCTTTTGCTAAAAGTGTTAAGGATTTGGTCATATTGTAAAGTTTTATAATATCTTCATCAATAGACCAAATGATCAGGTACATGAATGAATTCGTGAAACTTAAAAGAATCATCATATATCTCTATCAAAAGGTATGTAGAATCTAATAAACCTCATTTATTTCAAATGTTATGAGAGAGGTCACATAACAAGGTTCTATAATAATGATCAGTATTCTACTTCAAAGATTATCAATCCTATCATGAAGAGAAGGATTCATAATGAATGAAGGCCTAATAAGGTGAATGAAAAATAGGCTCAAAATGGATATTTTACCATGATATAATAGGAAAAAAATTCAAGTATCAAGGAACAAACCTTATCTTCCCAAATGGAAAAGGAAATCAAGTAGGATCTTGAGATAAAAGAAAAGAATAAGGTTGAGAACTCATTCAAAGACAATATGAAGATGATGAAGGACTACAAGTCAAGTAGGAGCATGGATATATGGGAGTATCCTAAGTTTTGGGATATTTAATCCTCTATGATAAGTGGGTGTCTCTAGCTATGCTTCTTAGGAGACATATTTTTGTGTGGAAGTAAGTATGTATGCTCTAGGTATTTATCAAAGTGTCAATTAGTAAAAAGTTTGAAGGCAAAAGGTAAGTAAGAGATTGTGAAAGATAAGCTTGTAGATGAAGTACTTTGAGAAGGTTAAATTAGTTTGTATGTTGGTTCAGGAGGTTGATTAGTCAAGGAAAGGATAAGTAATTGTAGGACAAGAATATCATTTGAAGATGCACATGATGTAAAGGGGAGAATATGTGAAGATGCTTCAGTCATGATAAAAGTGTGAAGATGTCTTCTACAATTGTGAATTCAAGAAGATTGACATGATGACTTGATCAAACCAAGTCATGTATTTTGACAAAGTATTGAATATTCATGCATGAGAAAAGAAAGCTTGTGAGTTATGTATGTAAATAGGTCTAAATATTAGAAAATCCCAAATTCAGATTGGTGTATGTCAAAAAATAGATGACATGAGATGGAGCATGATGTCAGGGGGATATTTCTAAGCTTTGTGAGTAATTTTTTAGGTCCAAGGATAAGAAAAGTCCAAGTTTAGATTAATACATGTTAAAGGGGGATGAATTGATTCATATGCTTGAAAGTATGTAAGTATCCTAAGAATAGTAATAGTATTTGAATTCATACATAATGTTGAGGAATGTTTGTTGGCATGTTGAGGAAGAAAACCTTTATCATTAATGTCAAAGGGGGATAAAGATTAGAGTGAAGAAGTTCAAATGAGTAAGAAGTCATTCTAAGGTTGTTTTTCCATCAATGACAAAGGGAGATATTGTTGAGTATGGTCATTGATGTCAAAGAGAGCATATGGTTCTAGTACATGAATGACAAAAAAGTTGTGTTTGATAGATTGGAGAGATATGACACATTTTTAGGTCTATAAGGATAAATAAGAATTTGAGGCATCTATAGATGTCTTAGTGAAGTCTGGTGTGTCACTTAATCATTTAGAAAGAGAAACATGCATCTTCTAGCTTAATAGAAACTAGATCATCATTGCATGTCATGTAGATATGAATGAACCAAAAATTTTGTGTATTTAATGTAGGTACTTAAAAAGTTAATTGAGGTAAAAGGTTTTCATGGAGATTTTATTTAGAGTGCCAATAAAGTACCCTAGAGATTTAGACTCTTGAAGTGTTTTCTAGCTCAAGTTATAAACCTTCAAAGCTACTCTTGTAGACTATGATGGGCCAAAGGCCATCAAGTTTAACTACGTTAAAGTCTAAGGTCAACTAGTTAGTAGATCTAATGATGAGCATTCATCATCCAAATTTTGATCTAACATTGCACATTAATTTACATTCTCAAAGGTTCCTAAGATTAAATGTGCTTATGACATGTGTCTCAATCTCATGTAATTGATAGAAGATCAATGGTTCGTAGTGATCTTATAAAAAGAGATTGATGCTGTGGGTTGAGTCAAATAGTCAAATGTGAAAAAAACACATAGAGATACAAAGTGGCATAATCACAAGAGCTCTGATCAAAGATCAATGGTGATCATTGCAAGGTAAAGACTAGGCTAATCCTAAGGAGATTGATGGTGCATATTTATCAAAAGTTGATAGAAAGCATGAGATGAGATCAAAGTGCTCGATGTTTAGTGTCTGAATAATGATTTTTGGAATTTGACTATTCAAATTAATAAGATAAAAATAATCTGTAGGTTTTGAGCTATATCTTTTTATCCAAGATGAATTTCTTGATGCAATAAAAATAAAAGTTGTAAAGAACTTCAAGGCACATCTAGAGAATCTAGTTAGAAAGTCTGAATATTTATAAAGGTATAGATATGGAGCTTAAAGGTTGAATATTTGTTCATTCATGGTGTTACTATGTGCAAAAAAATGTTTGAGCAATTTGTGATTTAGAAGAAGAGTGTTTTGGTGGGAGCAATCACCTAAAGATATCTTAGAGATCATATGGAGTGAACCCATGTATTTGAAAGTGATCTTATATTCTTAATTTTCTTGATGAAGTGATAAATGGGTGAGTAGGTCTCCATGAGACCTATAAGGGATACTAAGGCCTAATTGAAAGGTGTATCTACTTAAGTATGACTCATAGATGCTATGGATGACCTGTGAGGATGGTATTGAGCTTTATGTTAGAATGATATAGGTCTTAAAGGTTAAGGAAAGTATTATGCCCAATGTAGATGTTGATATTCATGAAGTCTCTATAAAATATGAAGACCAAGGTAATGGTTTATAGATTTGTATGTGAATTTTTTGAGAGAGTAGAAAATATAAACAAAAGAAAGAGATCAGAGGGAGTGTGCTCAGTGGATGGGCTGAAGTATAGATTAGATTGAGAATGAGTGAAGAGTGATCCAAAACGGATGTTTATATGCATTGCTTGTATGGGAAAGTTTGAGTGTGAGTGAAGAGTTGAAAGAGAGGTGTTATACATTATTTTTCTAATAAAATTTAAATTTAATCATAATTCTAGATTTTTTGATTTCATTGGTGTTGTATGGGTGCTCAACATCTAGAACAAGTGCGTACTTATTTATACTTAGGGGTGGGTGTTCCTTGCAAATTGGGTGCTTCACTAAAATGTCTCATGTTTGTGATCATATTATAGGATAAGTAGTCCATGTTTTTTTAGGCTTGAGAGTGGGTTTTATTCCCTAAGAGGGTTTCCCACGTAGATCTTGTGTTATGTGTATGATATTACATTATCTTGCTTATTCATTGTTATGAACATCTTCTTATGAATACTTGTGGTCATTGATCAATAGTTTAAAAGGATTACAACTAAAGTTTGAAATATCTTACATCATTGATTCACCCCCCCTTAGTGATTTTACCTCTAATAATTGAGCATCCAAAGAAGGCTAGCTTCCTATTGGATCTATCACCTACACTAACCTCTAACTTGGAAAAGGGAGAGAAAAAGACACTCATTTCATGAAAACATGTAAAATGGAGGTGATGCACCAATGTTTTTCACACATATACTTAAATAAGACACACTATGGGACACTTTTGAGACTACTAAACATCACTTCATTCACTCTTTGAAAAGCTTCCACATAAATGTTTCACTAAAAGGCAAGAAATGGTCATTAATCTAGCCTAGGAGGGCAATTGTCCACTTCCAAACTAATCTATAGACTAAGTATGCATGTAAAATGACCTATGGGATCTAAAAAAAACTTTATTAAGGTGGGGGAATTTAGACAAAGGTAAAGGAAAGCGTGGATTCACTTAACCACATCAATGAAATCATAGACACACTTCAATCTAGCTTACAAATAGAATAATTGAGTCTCTATTATATCAAATATGTGTTACATTACAAATTTGGCATAGCCAAAACATAAGAGTCTTTATCTCTAAGAAAAACATCTAAGATTCAACCCCTTTTCAATGGGAAAGAAAATGGAATTTATAAAAGAAAGGGGAGAGAGAGGGAATTGAATAGATGGACCTTAATAAATGTGACCCAACCACTTTTGATCAATTAGCATCAATCTGAGGATACTGAGTCATAATCCATCAAATAGGAACAAGTCCCTAAGGACTTTGAAACACTGAATGCCCCATTGTCTTCCTCAATCATGCTATTAGGTAGTTACTTGAGCTTACTCATTGATGTTTTTTTTGACATTCCTTACATAATCACCATTATTCCATTGCTTATAAATCTTAAATATAGATCTATTATGGATGAAAACCAATCACCCTATTAGTTTTCATATGGTCATGATTGTGAATGAAGATTTGTTGGTTAGGGTTCCTTGGATTTGAATGAGACATAAAACGTACATCTAAAAGATCTTGAAAAGTTTTATAAGGCTTTAATGGCATTAGATGGCTTTGTAGGGTCTGCTTCTGATTATCCAAATCATGTTTGATTTTGCATTTATGTATTCTACCTACTCAAGGTGGAAAAATCCTTCATTTAATGTGTCTACCTTCATGGAATCTTCTTAGGCTACTTGTTTTGGTTTGACCTTAGGTTGCATTTTCTCTTTATTAAAGTCCCTTAGCTTTCAAATTTTGATTTTAATCATTGATCATAATTTGGGCTCCCTGATCATGACATTTGTCAGCTCCTTATTAATTCTTAGGATCTTGATGTCAGATCTTTGACTCCTTGACCTCATGCACACTATAGATTTCCATTTTCATGGATGAACATGAGCCATATATCTTCTTCTAGCTTAACACACTTAAGACACTTATCACCTATGCATTTAGTCTTAATATCCACTAACTTTTTGACTCATCACTTGTCATTATATCTACTTTATACGATGGATTTCACACCAATAATTTTCTTGGACCCACTAGATTTATTAGTCACCATGCACTATTAGATCTTTGTTCAGGTACCTGGGATCTTGACACTTGTCATCAAAACATTTAAGTTGACTTTTTGACTTGATGCTCACCATTGATCTTTGATGTATGATCAAATATGTGCCACTAGATTCTTTGAGACCCACTAACTCTATATGATCATCACTCACCATTAGATTTGACTTGAGATCCCATGATCTTGACACTTATTAAATTTGCATTCAACTTGGGAACATTTGAATTTAAATGGATATTTCACAAGGCCTAAATTTGACTTCCTCATGCCTGTCTTACTCTACATTTATAAATTTAAAGGCTTATATCTTAAGATAGTAAGGTCATCAAGATACCAAATTTGTAGAGCATGATATAGGCACTAAAATCATTGATCTCATGTGATCCTTCAGCCCTGGGAGGCTTCTTGAGCATACTTATAAAATTCATAACCAAATTATTCTATTTATTTCTCTGATGTGTGATGATAGTCTAGCGTTTCTATACTTGTGCAAGAATTATCAAGGCTCACAATGAGTTTTTGAGACCTTTGAAACCTGATTTATGTCCATGAAGGTTATGGTCACCATGAGAAATTGCTTCCTCAAAATTTGATAAACTACACTTTAAGTTTACTTAAAGTGTTTCAAAAGGTTTACAAGCAACATGTGATCTTTGGACCATTCAATACATTCAAAACTCTATTTAGCTCAACCACCCAAGTAGGAGCTTTGTATATGGGCCAAATTTTTCCAAAAAATTACTATAACTAGTTTCTTCCTTACCATTGAGACAAATAATGTTACTAAGTATCACATGATCATTGGAGCTTTGATTGATGCTAGTGTGCTTGGCACATGCGATGTGTAGTTATTCTTTGACTCACTCTTAGCCATGTCTCATTTCACTAGGGTGTAGAATGTCTTTATCATTGAGATTATCCCCCTTTTTGAGGTAGGACATGATTTAATCTCCTCCTTTGAGGACTTCCACATCTCCCACATTCCTTGTTTAGAGAACACTAGAGTGGATGCTCTAGTGAATGCCATTTTGGATTTCGTAGTTAAATGTCATTTTTAATCCCTTATTATGTAAGAGCTATAGGTGGAGATAAATCATGTAGATCTAAAAATTATAATCATTATATCACATTGTCAATATTTCATCTAATGTTATTTTCATCAGGTAGGTGTAGGTGATATTTTTTATTTTCCTTTCTGTCTCTTTCTTGTTTTTTATTGTGGCTTTTAGGTACTACACATCAATACTTATTTTTTGAACACCAAATAATTATACCTCAGTGGAATATGTAATCATGATTCCTCTCACCCTATTCCTTCATATTATTATATATCTACTTGTCATGCTTACCACTTGGTCATCAAGAGATCTTTTTGGTCCAGAATAACCCTCTGGAGAGAGTTTAACATCCCCACATTGCACCAAGACCTTTTATGCATTACCATACCATGCATGGGAATTTTTAGATCTTATTTAGACCTTGTAAGCACATTTAAATCCTATTTTATATCATAATTTACAACCTTCCTTTGATTTTAGCCTTTTATTTGCCTGTTAGGCTACAACTTAGGCCAAAACTTACCAATAACTAGTCGCTTTCACCCTAATCTATTTCACAATGCATAGAAACATTCATTTTTTCCTTTTCCCACCCATTTTTAGACCTATATCACATATAAACATTCCTATCAACCCTTTTCCTTGATCTCTCTATTGATTCTTCTTGGTCTGATAACTCTTAATCTCTCTTGATTTCCTCTACTGCACATTACATGGTTCTTTAACTCTCTTGAATTTTCCCCCTTTGAAAATTCATATATTCACTAGATGTTCATCCTAGATTGACTCACTTGCTACTAAAATTTTATTTCTCCTATTATATTATCTCATGTGTTACATCAATTAGCCTTGCACTTGATTTTTACACTAAGTTTGGTCCTCACATCTCCTACTTGTTCTTGACTCACTCTCTCTTCTGGTTTGGTAACATTGGATTGGATAGAGATCTAAATTAGAGATTAATATTTATTTAATCATGATTAAACTTAGACTCTTGGTTGGTGGTTTTATAACATGTTTGATTGAGCATGATATAAGGGTACTTATCTTACAAAGTGACATCATTATTTGTTTAGTTTTAGTATTTTAAATAGGGTTAGAGATTACATGATAGGATTAAATTCATTTTTAATGATAATTTAACATATATTTTGAAAATATTATGCATTTATGTTTTGAAAGAATCTTTCTTGTTGAAATCATCTTTCATTTCCTATGTTTTCATGTTTTTGAATCATCTCATTTTGAAATTGCTTGTTTGTTTACATAGTTTAGCTTTCCATTCTAAAACATAATGTTTCATTCTTGTTGCTACTTTAATTATTTTGGTTAGTCTAGCTTGAGATACCTACTTCTTTGTGTTCTTGATCATGCTATCCCTAACCTAGTTCTATAAGTTCATCTTTGGCCTAGTTCAATCCAAAAAACTAAATAATTACCATAGGCCTTTAGTGGCTTCTTGCATCCTTCAATCGATTAGGTGTTTACTTATTCCACCTCTGCCAAACCCTAGTGGCCATTTTAGATTCTTGGAGATACATTATGGAACACCTAGCGGTGCATTCTATAAGGTTTCATTCTAGTTATATCCTATTTAGGGATCCCTTAGCCCATTTACCATTGTTCGCTGTAAGGCTTTACTTTTAATTATGTTTTGGATCTTTCTCTAGTTGTTTGACCTTGATTTGGTTTTATGTCCTTCTACCAATTGATTCCTTAATGATTTTCATCATTTATGGACTTCAAAGCTACTTTTTATTCAATTTTCAATTTATGACATCCCACATTTGGGATGTTAATCTTAACACATTAAAGCACAAGCCCCTGAGCTCACTCTTGAGAAAATTGACTGTAATAGAATGACATAGAGCCTTTAGGATCAAAGAGGTAACCATGCCCAAAAATAGTGACCATGAATCTTTCATTTTCCCAAAAAAATGAGATTGGAGATTATATGACCAATGAGATCATTTCTCTTTTTATAAATCCATGCTTCCCTGCATATTCATACTAATCTACATTCACCCAAAAGGGGCGAAAATGACCCCTCTCATATTTTGTGCTTGAAAATATGAATGTTATAATAGAGGATTTCCATAAAAATCTTCACATAAATTAAGATTACCACTCTTCCCATAAGAGTATGTGGCATGTTACCTCTAAAGATAATGCTAACACCTATTCCCATTCGAGTGCCTCAACCAATTCCTATTTAAGTTCCCCACCTCCTTCTTGGTGAGATAATCTACAGTGGGAACCCAATCTCATCCCCATTTATAGAGGTTAAAACTCATACATAGTTCAACAACCTCATCATTGCAAACCTTTTAATACTCTTAGTCCTTCATTTAAGGTCTCAAATGTTTGTGTTGATTTGACCACCATCTATGACATAGGGATCTATGAGATGCCTATCTAGAGCATCAACACCCTCATATTGGCACTCATTTCACTATGTTAATACAAAACCATGGGATTTGGGTCATCATGACCTCCTTCTCAGTTGAGCCACATTTCCTCATCATCCTTGAGTGCAATGATTGGCTTCTTATAGCTGTTCACCATTATGTGTTTGGGAGGACCCATATCACATGCATCCCCCACCCTAGGAGCTACCTTGATATCAAATCCCACACACCCAAGGTCATGATGAACCCTACCTACATAGACAACATAAATATCTTCATGAGATTTCACATGGAGCTCATCTTTTACTAGCCATCAAATGTGCTTACAAGGATATCCATAGTAATCCTCTCACCCCTTGGGTATATGTCATTCCCATTTCCATTCTAATCCATACAATCCCCAAGTTTATATTAAGGTGGGAATATAGTCTCATAGAGTGTATCATGACCTTCATGATGGCATGTATGAATTGGGAAGATGACAATGACATGATATTGAAGCTATTTTCTTGCACCTTGTGAGGTGAGGCTTTGGTGTGGTTCTAGAATTTGACTCTATATTTTTTTTATCTATTTTTCCTTCTTTGTTGGATGATTTATTCCAATGTGTTGATATATCTAGACCATTTAACCTCAGTATACAATCACTCACTTCAATGGTCCATGCCAAATATGAGTCAAACTTTAACATTGTGCATAAATGGTGTTCAATCATCCACATGTATAGGATGAGGTTAATGAATGATCAAGTTTATGACATGTTCACATGAGCATTGAGTCATGAGGTTCACATTGAAGTCCTCAATAATGAGCCTAAATATTATGATGAAGTTTTTAATGGGTATTTTAAGATTAAATTCTTTGATGTGCATAAAGGAATTAGGCCTATGCCAACTCAAAATTTACCATACTTACACAATCATAACCATAATGTGGCTAGTGATGGTGTCACTAATTATCTATTAGAGAATAATAAAATTAAGGATGACAATGATTTCAACACTTTGAGTAATAGGCCAACTAAAAAGAAGGTCCCTAAAAAGAGTGTAAAGCATAAGTGTCATCCTTACAATCCTACCAAGTTTTGAAACTTTAATAAGAAAGAGGCATTGTAATAAGGAATGTGTTGCTCAATAATCTGGTTATAAGAACTCATATACTCTCTAAGCTCTCTACTTACTAATCTTGTTGTGTACAAAATACCCCATTTTCATCAAAATGGGGGACCTCTCTAAATAAATTCCATGAACCAAAGTTTCTAGGTCATTTCTTTATCCGTATTGGCTTCCCTTGAACTAAATCCATAGAATATGGTATCACCCCAATTTTCCCAAGAAATAACAAGCCTTTATTTTTATGAATAAGGTAGACTTGTTATTTTATGAATCTAGGGTGATAACATTGTAGGTCCACTTTTAAATGAGGTCATCAGAGTCTTGTTCCTTTTCTAGAGCAACAAACCTAACACCCTTCCTGATAAATCAAAATATTAATGATAGATGAGTAAGTTTTGAATGTATTATGTGTTTTTTAATTTCTTAGTCTTTTTATGGGTTTTGTAAATTAAAATGAATTGATCATAAGGTCTACATCACCAAGTTGTTAGAGAGGCTAGTCCCAAACCTACTAGAGATAGCAGATCCTAGGAGATCCTAATCTAATCAAAAGGATGTTGCCAAGTGAGTGGCTAGTCCTCAAACTTGTCAGATATGTTAGATCCCAAGAGATATTGACCTAATCATAAGGAACCACCTCACCAAGCTATCATAATGACCAATCCTTGGACATTTTAGATATGTTAGATCTTGGGATAGCTCAACCTAATTAGAAGGTACCACATTACCAAGTTGTCAAAGTGGCTAGTCCTCATACTTGTTAGAGATGTTAGAGATTAGGAGAACCTAACCTAATTAGAAGGTACCATGATACCAAACTATCAAAGCAGCTTGTCCTTAGACTTATTAGAGATGTTAGAGCCTAGGAGAACCCAAACTAATAAGAAGGTTCGACATCACTAAGCTATTAGAATGGTTAGTCCCTGAACCTGTTAGATAAATTAGAGCCTAGGAGATCTCACCCTAATTAGAAGGTGTCATGTAATGTAGAAAGGTAGATGAATGGGTGGTCACCTAAGGCCTTAAAAGGGCTAGAATGGGGTAAAAATTGAGCTTGATAACCAATTAGAGTGTGCCACATTTATTTGAGTGTCACTTCACCATTCCTAAGGGTATGACATGGATTACAAAGCCATGCTTAGGTGAAAACCATTAGCATGAGGATCAATGAGCATATGACACATTGTATAAATCAAGAATTAATTAAAAGGCCTCTAAGAGATGTGATTGCATGCCTATCATGCATTGGGTATTTAAAAATAGAAACATGGGATTGATTAGATAGTTTTAAAACATACCATCACTATTTTTAAATATGGTTGGTAATAGAGGATTTTGGGTTCTAAATTTAACTCTAGATTTAGAAATAAAGAGAGGAGGTTCAGACACCAACTCAAATTTAAATTCATAGTAAGTGAGATACCAAATTCCATTAATAAAAGAGGTTGAATATGTATGTTTATAAAATCCTAAGGAAATCCCACTAATGGTTACCAATGCATACCTTCTAGATCACTCTAACTCTTAGTTTTCTAATTTTTGTAGAGTACCCCTATGTTTCTTGTCTCCTACACTTAGAGCCTTCATATTACCCATCCACCCTACTATAATGATCATTTCCTATTTGAACCCAAAGGATGAATATGAGTATCAATATACCCTATTACTTATTGGATTGACTAAGTTCAAATACTATAATGACATGTTCAAAGCAATCAAGTAGGTGCCTGGGGACTCAGGCTCTGATGACAACCAACAAGTAGAATTCAAGGATGCCCTTCAGGCCTAAGAGAAATGTGAAATTTTTAGGGTTGTATCTAAGCCAAAGGTGTTTCTCTACACTAACTTATTTAGAAACCTTCTTATTACCATCATCTGAGTGTAGGATGGGGTCTATGATTGGGTATGGTTACCCAACTCTCAACACCGGATCACTAATATATCTGAGAATGCCTACAAGGCATATTACTTCTTCTATATTTCACATTCTCTTATGATGATGTAATAGTGAAGGCCTAGATGAAGACCTTCCAAATATAAGGTGTATTAAAATACTAGGCTAAGAACCCACATTCTAAATGGATTAGTAAGGAGGACATAAATGCATCCACAATTTGCACCTTCTAAGAGGAATTATGAATAGACATGATTCTACTAAACTGATTATTTTTGGCCTAAGAATACTTGTACATTAACAAATTATGGGTGCCAATCCTCCATATGATCCTCACATGATCTAAAATTTTGGACATTAAAGGACTAATAAACTTCAAATTGGTTAATGCCATAGTTGATGCCTGAGCCATAGGTAATTTATATATGATGAAATAACTACTTTGTAGATGAGGTCTGTAGGATGCTCTCCTTTAAACCTTTGGATTTTACTACATGGGTTCTTGGGGGCTTAACAATCCATGTAGTGTTATTCAAACTATATGGCCACTAATACTATAACCATATATGAGACATATATTATCACTTTTATTTGATGGTCCATAATGTGATCAATAATGCCCCGATACCCCATCTATCATGAGTAATCTAGGACTCCATCATCACCATCAGAGACTAATGGTACTAAACATATGACACCATGATCTGAAATATGGGCATTCATAAACATCCCCTTCACTTGATGTACTCTGTCATTGATTACCTGAAAGAGTAGGGGATCACCTACCAATCGGTGGAGGGTACCTTTGGATTTTTTGTATACCATTAGATAAAGGTGTGCCCACTACTCCCAATCACCATAAAACACCATGTGTACAAGGCCTTCCCTCACCTATAAAAAATGGAGACTAGCTAAGATTCCTTTCCCCTAGGGAGAGTTGAGCTCTGGTATTGGGAACCCAAGTAGATGATCAGGGATCAAATGGTGTGGTATTCATCATACCTAAATATAAACTATGGTCATTAAATAGAGGATGATGATGAAATATACTTAGATGCTACTAAAAACCAAGAGGTATTGTTTTGGATTATAGTGAAGAAGAAAAATAAAGGTAATAAGGTCTAGGTGGGTTCAACTGCTTCCCCTCAAACTCCTACTCGCTCCATAGAGGATCTAGATCTAACTCTTGCTATCTCCAAGAAGATTTTTTAGGGACTTTTTACACCTTCTCCTCCTCATGCTCTAGATCCACCTCTACCTCCTCAAGTAGATCCTATTCATCATGCCCTAACTCTACCTTCTCTAGTCACTCCTTGTACCTTGGTTCCACTTGTAACTTTCTCTAGAATCCTCAATAGTCTAGCCATAAGTGATCTAGACCTACATTACTTAGTGGTCAACAACCCAGGTGTAGGCAACTCAACCATCAATACCTTGACCCTAAGTCACATAGAACCTAAAGTTTGATGTGACTAGTAGTTTGGAGGTGAGCCCATAATGAGGTTCCAAATAGGCACCAATATAGGTTCCACCCCTTACACCTCTCATCTCCTCTATCTCCTTTCCTCTCCTCACTCCCACCACTTTCCATCTTTTGGTCCTAGTACCCATAAGTTCTACTCCACTCTCACAAGATCCCCAAGTGGTGCCTTATATTTTACCTAAGAAGTATCCAAAATGATATTATTTAGGTTAGTGTCAAGAGGCTTGTACCCTAGACTAAGTTGTTGTTGATGTTTATGAACCTCTATAGGTTTTAGCTTGCCTTGTTCATGTCTCCCTAGTATTTTCCCCTAATAATTCATATTCTATAACATTTTATATATTTGGGTGTATTTTTGTCTATGAAATGCAAGGGCCTCATTGTCTAGAATAAGCCATGATTTATTGGGCTCATCAAAGTACTCCTCTAATAGCAAGCCTACACTAGTAAAGGTCATTGGTCTGAATTGATAGTTGATAGGGTTATCCTTCCTCATAGTTGGGGACCCATAGCTATGTGGGGAGAGAGGTAAATCTCCTACATAAAAGGTCTTGTATTCATATTCCCCACAACATGTGGATGTGATCTTGAGCTGGGTGATGCCTAGGGATGGAGTGTAAGTAGGTACTAGTTCATCTAGGTGGATATATTTTATAGTTATTGGATTAGGAGTGGAACTATGTGTACTAGGGTAATAACATGTAGGATGAGATCGATTCATATGACAACTATGAAAATGTTATATTTACCCAAGGATTGTGACCTCCATACCATAATGAGGGAATTTATAGCATTAATGGAGAGTGGAAGGGACTGCTTACATTTTGTGGGTCCATGGATGAACTAGAAGTAGATTATATGGTATATCAACATCCATAACATGAATTAAGATTTGATAGATGATGGGTCCCACAATAATAAGAATATAAATGGTGCCTATGGATGGATTTTCATTATCATCATATGCCTTGATGATGATTAAAGTAGGTGATAACTATGCATTAGAATGCCCCAACTTCTTTATAAAATCTAAATTGCACAAATTCAATGTAGACCCTCCATATATGAGCACCTAAGGGATTATTTGGTTGGAAATGTAAATTTCAATGAATAATGGATGTTTGTGATGTGGGTAAATAAGAGGCATGTCCTGGGTACTAAAATTTATTTATTAGGAAGGAGACAAGTGACCCACCAATGCTTGAAACTAGCTAGTGTCATTATCTTAAGGGACTTTGAGATCATTCAAGACTTTGTTAAGGATCTCCTAATGTACTGATGACATTTTTAGAAGATCCATAAGTGAGATTTGGGTAGGAGTCTTCTCAAGTTATTGGATTATGTCATATGGTTTATTGGAAGATGCAGAGACTTTTTTAGAGACATTGACTCTTTAAGATGTGGATGGGTCTTTTGGTGGTGCTCCAAAAACTACAATATTTCTATGTCATGTAGTTACTACACAATAAATTATGGCATAATTAATATTATTAATGGTAGATGGTGGTGATGTGGGATATTGGGGGCCATAGATTTTGATGGTTTCATCATAATGATAAGGGATGACATGGTAATTGGTGAGCTTGGAGGTGGATGATTGACCCTAGTCTTTTGGTGGTTTTATTTGCCTTTAATCATGTTTGGGCAATGGGTCTTGATAGATGTCAAGCTATTGATTCTTAGACTGATTAGTAGGGCTCTCCCTTTGAAATTCAATGTCCCCATTTTTAATTAGGTCTTGAATATAATGTTTCAATTGTATACATTTTTTAATATCATGACCTTTTAATCTATGATATTAGCAAAACTCATCCTCATGGTACCAATTAGGTTGAGGTTTGTTGTCATCCAAAGGTCAAATTTCAAGGGGAGTGATCATATTTGTAGCTATTAATTATTAAAGAAACACTTTTGTAGGTATCCTCAGACTAATAATAGGCATCTTTCTTGTTTTGGGGTTTGGTTTCCCACATGGTACTTTGATGGTGGAGACCATCGATTGATTAATATGAGTCCTTTTCTATACTATTTAGACATGTTATTTAGAATCTATGACTACATTTACCACACCATTTTTGTTTTTATTAAATATTTTTGGTTCACCCAAAAAGGTGTTGCCTTGATTATGGCTTTGTTTATTCTAGGTATAAAATTTTATCATTTCTTTTTTAATAAGGGCCTTCTCAATTTGGATACCCTTTTCAATGATCTCATCAAAATATTTAGCACATTTTATCTTCAATTGATATTTCAATTTGGTGTTGAGGTAATCGATGAACATCTTGGCTAATTATTTTTTAGAACTATATAATGGAATCAACTTGCCAAATTTCTCCATCATTGTAGGAAGGAGGTTAGACTTTCCCCATTTATTTGTTTGGTATTGTAAATATCTATGATGGATATATCATGTTCAATATTGAAAGAGAAGTGTCTCATAATTTTTTTAGTTAACTCTCTAAAGCTGGATATGGACCCCTTTGGAAAATGTATAAACCACTCTAATGCGGGTCTCATGAGAATTTTAGGGAAAATTATAAGGAGATAAGCATTATCATAGGTAATCTCATGGTAAGCTACATAGAATTCTTGAACATGATCCTAGGGATATCTTTTCCCTCTATATTTTCAAATTTTAGAACCTCAAAGTGTGGTGGGAAAGGTACTTGTAAAATTCTCATATCTAAAGGGGAGGTGCAAAAATCTTCATACTTATACCTCATTAATTGTGTATGAGGGTCAATCCTCTGGAGATTTTCTTTCATTATTTTCCACTCTTGAGCAAAGGATGGGTCCATGAGAGGATTGGATGTTTGAGTATGACTAGTGTGAGGTCTATAATGAGTGGGGTGATGTTATGGATATTTTTCCTTGGAGAAGAAGGTATTTGATTTCACACTTAAAATTGTGAGGTTAGGGAGTTGATTTATTAGGTTAGTCAATCTAATTGATTTTCTAAGGTGATTCATCTCCTATTAGCCTCAATGTGATTATTTTGGAGTGGTTCTTGTTTCTCTTGCTCTTTAAGCTCTTATTTGTGATCCACAAGGTTATATTCTTCATGATCTTGATTGGTATTAGTGAAATGATAGGGAGTGTTAGGTTGAGTGGATGGGTGGACTAGGTGTTGCAAGAGGTTTTGATCAAAGGTAGGGGTAGTGTGCCCCCCATTCCAATGACTTGGTCTAAAATTTGGTCATGGTTTTCATAAATATATTTATCAAATTGTGTCTTAACCTCATTATTATGGAATTATAATTAGTTTTACTCTTTAGGTGTATGTACGTCACTGTGCATATCATCAATATATTAGTTTCAATCACCTAAGTTTTCCAAGAAGTCATTCTCCTAGTTGGATCCTTATCCCATTCTAAGAATTTGTCCATGGGTTTACATATTCATGATGGATGATGGGGGTGATGCAAGAAAAGTGATTAGATGTGTTTTTTACATGGGATGATGAAAGAGAAGGTGACTTCAGATGCTAATTTTGTCTAAAAACCAAAACTAAAAATGGTCCAGAGAGATGATTTAGATGTGACTTTGAATTAGATTTAGGAGGAATATGAAGACTTGAATGACCAAATATTACCAAAGACAAAACTTCATATGGATTTAATCTAGAAAAGAGACCAAGAAGATGAAGTGACTAAATACCCTTCACACTAGAAAATTGATGATTAGATTGGTGCTAGATATGAAGAGGTAGTGATGATAAAGTGATGGGTGCTAGACTAAAAACCAAATAGGGTTATGTACATTGATAACATTTAATCAAAAGGTGATGATCAAGATAAAAAGTGATGGGTGACTATTATGGTTTGATTTAAATACTAATGTTATATCCAAAGATGTGAATAGTGAATATGGACTAGGTGGTTTGTTTGATTCTAAAATGGGATTTTTCTTAGGGGTCTCTAGGTTTTTTTGTGACAAAAATGGGATAGGATGACTTGGTTCATAAACAACATGGGATTCAAAACAACACACAAATAACATGCTTAGTTATAAGCCCTGATTTAGTCAATTAAATGGGTGTATAACCTGACATCTGTACCATATAATATTTTTTTGGGTGAGGCTTTATATTAGTGACCCATTACAGAAGTGATCGATCCCTCTTGACCTTGTCTACACTTGAAAATCACATGGGAGCTGATCTTGACTTTGATAATAGAACACAAATGAAATTTCACCTTACCATTGCCTTACTCCTCCTAAAATACACTCAAACCAATTTTTAGAAATCAAATCCACTTGATAAAATTTCATCTACACATTGGTGACCATGGTGGGACCTCTTCTTTATTTGACCAGCTTGAGTTGTAGTGTGCAGATAATCTTGCAGGCTGGAAAGAAGAAGGACAGGGGACCAAATTTTATAATTTTTTTGGGTAAAGTTTATTGTTCCAATGAGTTCAATATTTTGGGAGGCACTATATTTTTATATAAGTTCAACATTATTGGATTCTTGTGTGAACCATATCACCGTAGATTGATTTAAATCCAATTATTAAAAAAAATCAAGCATCGTTGGCCATTTTGTTATGATAATCATTGATGATAATCCTAATAAACAATAAATAGACATTTTTTGAATGGATTTAAATTTTATTAGAAGTTATATTGTTAATGTCTAGGTATTTATATTTTGTTAAGTCCTATTAAGATTTACCATATTCTACTTTCATTTTATTAAATAATCAATCATAATGTTGTTTTTAGATAGGTACTAACACTTTCAGGTATTCTAGGCAAAATCACATCCTAGGCTATAAATGAACTAATCGGGTTAGACATATATCCATTTCATTCCGATGCCTTAAAATAAACTAAGTTTGACATATTTGTCACAAGTTTATTTTTGAATCATAGGTAAATTAAATGGTTTATTCTATTATTATTATTATTTACATAACATCAGTTTCATTTGATTCTCAGTGTTTGATTGTTTGTCTAGATTTTTGCATAAAATGCAATCATCATAGTTCATAAAACCCATTGTTTTGAAGTTTCTTTTGAGGTGTTTTGTCAAAAAATTCACACATTTAATATGTTTTATCAAACAATCTACATGCCTTTATATAATTTAGATAAAATAAAAAAAAATAAAAATAAAAATAAAAATAAAAATAAAAATAAAAATAAAAATAAAAATAAAAATAAAAATAAAAATAAATGGTTCATAGGCCATATATCTTCCCTCACATTTCACATATATGTCTACCATGGTGTTAGCAACCATAACATCTAAAAAAAATATGCTTTCAATTATAGATGGATGCCTCTACCTTGTCCTAGAACTTGACATTTTGGCAAAGGCTATGTGTATGATAGTAAAGGTAATTTGATTAGGTTTGACACTTGTGTGTTACAAATACCAATCCTTTGATTTGTTTTGGTGAGATCCCATATTTTTATAAGACATTTCCTTGTCTAATATATCACATGATTTTTGTGTGTTTCCACATTTCACAATAAAATTTGATTAGGACACTTGCGTGCTCTAATAAATATTATCTATCATAAGGATGCCTAGATAATACCAAATTGGTGAAAAGGTTAGAGAAAAGATTATGATTTAAAAAACTAAAATATTTTTTATATAAAAGAGCCTAAACTATATCATGCCCTTTTGAAGGAAATCTAAGACTATGCCCACAATGATTTACTCTTTTGGGCTCGGATTGATAAAAATCTATAAAGTTTGTTCATTTCTATCTTTTGAATTTTACATTGGGTTTTCTTATTTGTCAAAAAGAAAAAGAAAAAAGAGAGATTTTGATTGTATCTCTACCCAATCTAGAAATTTCAAAACTAGGGGCTCATATAATATGGTCCAAATTATTTACTTTCTAAACGTACATAAAAACATAGTCTATCGATTTAAGTCTTGATATCCTACATTGGGTCCTTGAAAACAATTATGAATCTAGTATGATGGTTTTCCTGTATTCAATACCATATCTTTATTTTTGAGATTTCAGTGCTTTTATATTTCTTCTCTTTTTCATTAGTTTAGTAGATAAAGTCTATGTAATAGTTGATTAATATTATTTACTCTTTTCAATTATCTATTAATCAATCAATGTGGCTTGTAACTTTATAATTTTTTATAATTAGTCAATAATATGTTTTTGGTATATTATTTAGTTGAATAGTTTTTAGATTGTAAGTCAATAAAATATGCATATAGTTTGTCTTGATAATATATGTATATAGTTTGTAAATAGATTTTGAATCTAACATGTTTTTACTTTTAATTTGAAGAATATAAAGAAATAATTTTTTTCCCTAGATTTGCCAAATAAAACTACTAACCCTATGTTTGCCATCAAAAATATTATTTTTGAGTGCATTCAATTTTTAGATAATTTGGTTAATTTTGAGCCATTCTAAGCATCTCTCATGTCTCAAATTAATTTTGGCATTGGGGGTGCTTCCCCTCGACCCTACAAGGGGCACTACCCCTTGACCTAACTAGGGGCTACCACCCCTAGACCCCCACATCATCCCCCTTTCATTCAAAAAAGTTATGGAGCCAAATCATAAATTTTTTATTGGTTTTAGACTAAAATTTTGTTTCTTATAGGGTCAATCTACAAGTGATTTTGACTTTCTAACATCTTATCTTGAAAGTCATATATTTGGTCTAACATCTTTGTCTTGCAGGTTACCCTTTCACGAGTGCCAATCAAACTACTAACCATTTTATTATAGGCTACCTATCAAAAGCATTATGGCATTTTACAAAATCATTATTTATAAATCATATTATATATATATATATAATTTTGTATAGTTATTTGTGTATATCTTTTAAATATATTTATATATATATATATATCACATATAAATTAATTAGTTAATTAATTGCTTTTTGGTCTAGTTGTTTGTCACCCAAGGGATATGGTGGTGTATGTTCTCCTCCTTGTGTCCTTGTGGAAATTATTAGAGGATCAAAAACCAATAATAAACCCTTCCATTTTTATTTTCTAGGGGAAAAGTGATGTGGAATTGACACTCACACACTTGTCATAGTCTTAGGGAGATAGTGACCATGGATTTCACCACCATGCACTAATCCATACTATGTGTTTTGGTTAGTATAAATATTAGGGACAATTATCCTTAAGCTAAATGATTGACCCCATATAGGTCATTCATGAAGGGGAAGAGTTAATTATTTGAATTAGGTATTAGATAAAACCATACATAGACTTGAGCCCCATCATACCTAGCATATATCGGAGATATCCCTAGAGAAATTGTATAGCCTAGCATTAGGACCTTTTAGCCATAATAAGTGACTTGATGATATAGTCAATATTAGTTACCAAGTGATCATCATGTGTAAATGGGGTTTAGAGGGTTTGGTAGATTCTATAATGGGTCACCATCCTATATCCTGATGCATAAATCTATTGGATGGTGTATCATCGAGTTATACACCCATCAGTTTACTAATCTTAGGATTGTGGTCTATTTTCTAGGGTGTGTGTCATATTAGATTAGTTCTATTTTTGAGATGAGTTAGCCTTTCACCCCAAACCTATACATAGATATATGTATTTTTTCACATATTTCCATCCTATATATTCTTACTTCTATCTTGTACATCCTTCGTCTTGTATAATATTTTATATTCCATCATCTCATTTCAACCCTATCTTAATCAAATTTTTTCTTGACATCCTTATCCCATATTTATCAAACCATTTTCATCTTAATCCCATCTTACTTTGTTGGATTTTAGGTCACACATGTGTCCAAACCATCCCCATCTCATTCATCTTACCCCTTATCATTTCATCATCATCCATATATAATTGTCCTTATCTTAATAACATTATCCCATTATCCCATCACCTAATCACATATCCATCTCACCTTGAGCAATTTGGTCTAAGGTTTTGATCTAGTCCTCTTATTATCCATCCATATCATTCTATCACTCTAGTACACTATAAATAATCACTTAGTTAGATACCTAGTTACTGTTATAATAACATCTTGTCACTTTTTTAGTTTTAATATAGCATCAAATCAATCATTAATCTAGTAATGTCTAATACAATCATCTTACCTATTCATAACTAGCACTAATCTTATCACCATCTTGCTAGTTTGAATACAAACACTAGTCTTATCCCCAATCTTTTTGTTAGCTTAAAAAATAGGCATTGTTGATAAGCCATTAACACCTATCATACTATTAGTTTGAATTCTAATCCTAGTATTTCATCCATTAATCTATCTCATCCTCATCATCACCTATCATACTAGTTCATTCATTTAGACCTACTTTTCTCAAGGGACCATATCAAATCTTTAATCTACCTCTGCATCATCCCCCTTAATCAACCATCCCCATGGATTTTGACTCTATTCTCACAAACCAATACCTATTTGCTAATAAGGATAAGATCCTTTTATGAGCCCTAAAAATGGGTGATCTATATTTCGACCTCAATCCCATCAAGCCTAAACCCATGTACCATATCCTTACACATAAAAAATCCCTTAACTCACCACAATCAACCCCATTAACCATTCAAAATAATCATAGTATGCACATACCTCAATATATAAGTGATCAAGTCACCCTATTTAATGAGTATATCTTAGCCAATAGGGACAAAATCCTCTTATGGCTATTAGAGATGGGGTCCCACATTTTAGATGATTTAAATCCTCTAAGCTAGAGTCACTTATCAAGAAATTACCTCATCAACCCTTACCCCCATCCTAATATAAGTCACCCTCCACTAGTCTTAGCTTGACACCTTGTCAAAACCCTTCTAATCCCAAGATCACCCTCTTTAATCAATATATTATTGCAAACAAGGAGGTAGTCCTATTACAACTCCTTGAGATGGATGCCCAACTTCCTAAATAACTTAAATCTATTAATTTAATCTTACCTCAAATTCACACCCATCCACAGTCAAATCCTTAATTTACCAAACATAGTCCATCACAAATCCCCCATCCTACTAGCAAAGGGAAGCATAGCTTGTCAACCTCGTCTAGTTCCCATTTATCCCCTAAACAATCTCACACTCCACCATCTCCTTACATAATAATATCACCTCACATTATTACAATCCTAAAACCAACACCATGGACATATTATATACCCATCTTCCCATCACTATAGAATCCCTATTTTGGAAATTGAGGTCTATAGGCATGATTTTACACCCTCAAACATGACCTCTATATCTATCCAAGTGTGTGCCCTCATAGTATTAAACTAAATGATTTTTTATACACCATAAATTACTAGGGCATTACATTAATATATGTCACCCATTTAGAGATTATATCCAAAAACCAATTGACAATGGTGACAATAAAATTGAGGGAGAGTCCAATGCATCCATGCCTAGGAGTGTGCAAAAGGGGTTATGCCTAAAATTGCTTCCTAAATATAATAAAGCTTTTCCCCTCCATAAGCAAGGTTATGAATTATAACCCATTCATCCTACACACATCCCTAATCAATCCATCCCTATGACCCATTCACATCAGATCCCCCATCTTCCTAAATCCATTAAGCCCAAATAATCCCTTCATAAACCCAAAGTGAAATAGGTAATTATAGATAATCATATGGTTCCTAATAGAAAATCATTTATGGGATACATCACCTCATAAACATCCCTACCAAATTCTACATCAAAATGGTTAGGATCATGTTTGATAATAGCATCTAAATCAGAAATCACATCAAAATCATCATCCATTATAGATTATGAAGGTCATGTTGATACCTATCTCTTCAAAGATGTCTCTATTGTCAAATAGTTAGAAGGCATGGCTCATGATCTATCCTAAGATGATAAAATTATAACACAATCCTTGGATGCCCTATAAATAAAATATCATCAATTTAGATATGAATTATCTTTAGATGTTTATTCTCTCAAGAGTCTCAATGATCTTTTTGAGATTCTTGAGGACACGTTCTCTGACATTGAGGCTATGACTCATAATGATATTTATGAGGACTATGTTTCCCATTATCCACTTAATATAACACACATTATTAATTATCCACCTCTCCTCTATAATCCTTACATCCCACTCCATGAAGGGGATGAATAGGAACATACATCATTGGATTCCCCTTTGCATGCAATATCATGTGATGAATATACAATAATCCAAGCTCATAATCAGTTAATCCCATCAAATAATCAAGCCCACTATGATTCAAATCTAATTAGTTAAAGTCCAAATGAGTATTATAATTGTCCAAGTCATAAATAATCATCCCATAGTACATATATCCTTGAATTTCTAGGGGTATCTCTAAATCAAAATCATTTATTGAGTTAAAAGTCACTTCCCTCTAGTGAAGCCCACAATTAGGCACTAGGAGGCAACCAAAGTCAAAATCAAAATAATATAAAAGGTACTAATCATATGTCTAAGCATCCTCTTAATGTTTGGATCAGATAATCATAACATTAAAAGGTATTGGATCCCTTAATCTCATGACACCAATTTGAAGAATCCCCTCTACCATATCCAATGGTGTATGTAATTATCGAACCCCATTTTTGCTCCCCATCTTGTCATATCATCAATCATGATCATATCCCTCATTCACATTCTATATCCCATCATAACAATCATGACATAATCCCATCCACATCATATCTCAAATAGTTTGGAAACACTTTCACTTGTAGGGGCTACAAAGACACTTGGTTGAAATGTCTAAAGGAAGTTAAATCAAGAGTCAATAAAGGCCACTAGGATATCTAGGAATCTAACATCCATTACATGGTCCTAGAATCACATCTCTCTAGAATAATTGAGATTCCCAAAAATCTAAAAATTCAAAAAAATTAAAAAAAATCAAAAAATCAAAAGGTCAAAAATGAAAAAAAAAAGAACATTTGTCCAATGGTGAAAACCAATCTTTTGGTGCCTTGGGAAAGTACCATGATGAAAACCATTTTATGGCATCATGGTAAAATAATCTATTATCCTCATTATACCTCAACACTTGGGGGCAAATACATCCATGTCATATCTCTTTATCCATTATTTCTACCCATCATCTACCATCATATCTTGCATCTCATTATGTCAATCATTCCTTCACATTTTGACCTTTGTAAGAGAGAGAGGAAGATGTCTTGAGAAATGT
The DNA here is from genome assembly GCA_037957365.1 of Torreya grandis. NCBI lineage: Eukaryota > Viridiplantae > Streptophyta > Pinopsida > Cupressales > Taxaceae > Torreya > Torreya grandis. The sequence goes on from JARHVA010000177.1 coordinate 1,523,669, forward strand.
TCTAGAATCTTCTTAGCATATCCCTTAAAGAACACTTAGGTTAATAGATATTTGGTTCCTACATAATGATGTCATCCACCCCTTTTCACCACCATCCTTATCCTTTTATCATGCCATCTATTATTTCATCCATCCATCCTTATCCTAGTTTCTAGGATCAATATTCCTTTTTCTAGTAACCCCATTTATGTATTATACATACATATTCCAAAAATCCCTAAAAATTAAAATATTTCAAAAACCTTAAAAATCATAAAATTTGAAAAATCAAAAAATAGTTTATGGTGTCTTGTATTATGACTTTTTCTCTTAGTCACATCCATCTCCCTGCCTTTCATCCTTCACAATCACATCATCCATCCTCCTATTCTAAACCAGGGATAAATCTAGTCTATATCAAGCTAGCATTGACCTCATCTCACTTTTTCCAAATCAATCTTACGTTTCTCATCTAAATATCCAAATCCTTATCCTAATCCAAGTCCCCATACCCTAGTCTCTCTCCTAGTTTAAAATCCATATCCATATCCATATCCTTTCCTATGTTCTAATCTTAATCATCATCATTAGTTTATTCCAAATCCAAGTCTATCCTAAGTCTACAATCACATCATGATCATCGTAGACCATCCCAACACCGATCACTCGTTCCATCATTAGAAAAGACATTGTGACATTGCATGTAGATACTTATGCATGTTACTTGTCTATTTTTTTTGGCTTATTTGCATGTATTTTATCACGTACATATTTGATTGTATTTGTTTCATCATGTCTCTCTTTATCTATTGAGAAATAAATAAGGATGATATGAGGTCACCAAAGCTATAATAATAATTATAAGTACCCTTGATGATGTAGAGTTTTCTATTTACCCATGAATTTTGGCATAACATCCTCTTGGTCATACTTATATCCTGGGGCATCTTACTAGGTGCTATAATAGATTGTTTAAACTATGATGAGCCTTATGATAGTTTTAATGGATTGATCATCTATACCCTCATCATTTCTCTAATTATCTAAATTAATTCATATAATATCTAATATCTAATCATAAAAATTATAACCTCTCATAATTTATCCTAGTCTATCCTCTATCTAATCAGTAATAGGTCTAATCATCATCATTACTTTCTAATCAATCATTATCATTTATCCTCAAATAAGAACTATATCGATCTAAGGTGTTTTCAAACTATGTAGGCAACACTTGGCCACTTTTTAATGTCCAAGGATAGTTCAACCACCATTTTTCTATCCCCTTCATCATTTAGTCACTTAATCATAAAAATTCTTATCTCCATCATATTGCTTGAATTTAGCTTTAATCTACACTCATCATCCATTTTATCAAATCCTAGTCTTATCCTTGCCAAAAACTCTCCCTTGTATACTTCCTTGTTTGGGATACATTAAAAACTTGAAGCCTTTTAACATATCATCATGTTATGATTGATTCGCCTTTGGGATGTATCAACAATCATGACATCATCATTTATACTCCCTATGCATATGTCTTTGCTAAGGGCATCATCACTTTATGACTCACTATTCAAGTCAATTTCATCTTCCTCATACTCTATGTCACATCAAGTTTCCCATCCCTTTATATATTCATCACATCCTACCCCTCATTTCTTCTATCGAGTGACCATCTATCTACTCCCTCCCCACATGTCCCTTTGAGGGGACATCATATCCCCTAACATCATCTACTAAAATTCATGCATGACATGGTTTTTATTTTAAAGACCATTACTCCTTCCAATTTTCTCCACCTATAATTCCATTTCAAATAGGGGAAAAATATATACACTAAAATTTAACTCACCTTAATTATTATAATTAATATCGCTAATTAATCCCCTTTATCCTAATCCTAGTCATTTATCTAATATCTCCCCTCGTCATTTATTTATTCACTAAAATTATTAATACCCCACTAATCAATTAATCCTCCTAAATTATGTATCATCCCATCCTAATCTCTCTTATCTATTATTTGGGAATTCAAAATTCACATGGCTCACCTACCCACCTACCAAGCCTACTCCTAGGCTCTCCTTCACCCCTAGTCCCTAATCACCCACCTAATCCTTATCCTAATCCATCACTAATCCTAATTAATCCCTAAAGAGATTATATAAATTTCAAATTATATAACCTCCTCCAACCTATCCCCTACTCTTGAGAAGCCTCTATTCTAGAGGTTTCCAAGAAATTTTTAATTTTTTAGAAAAACCTACACTCTTGATCCTCATGGCTTGAATTTGAATATGAGTTGTTTATCTCCCCCACTTGGATTATTTATAAAATTTACTCTTCCATGGCCAAACAAATGAATTAATCCATAAAACCTTCATGAATCCACCAACTAATGAATCCATAGTCATTGATCAAGCCATCACCATGTCAAAATTTTGAGTCTAATCCTTATAATCCACAAGCTAAATCAGTTTGAAGACCTTCGAGAGAGGATAGGATGAGAAATGTAATGTTAAGATTCATATTATTATTATTTATTTGCTTCCATAATCTCTCTTATTGAGTGTATTATGCATTTTGGATAAAATTTCTATGTTTTTGTAGTTTTTATTCATTTGATCAAAACTATAATCACACATTTTGGAAAGGTAAAATGAATCAAAATACCCTCAATAGGATAGATTATGGAATCAAATTAGAAACAATAAGATTAATCTCACCATTTCATTTCTCCTATCCTCTCTTCAATATCTTCAAACTGATTTAGCTTATGGATTGTAAGGATTAAACTTAGAATTTTGACATAGTGATAGCTTGATCAATGACTATGGATTAATTGGTTGGTGGATTCATGAAGGTTTTATGGATTTATTCATTGGTTCGGCTATGGATGAGTGGCTTATATAAATAATCCAATGGGGGAATATCAATGAATCACATTCAAACTTGAGCCATAAGGATCAAGGGTGTAGATTTTTCCAAAGAATTAAAAATTCCTTGGAAGCCTCTAGAATAGAGGAAACTAGAGAGGAGGGGCCAAGTTAGAGGAGGTTATATAATTAAAGAATTCTAAAATATCCTTAGGGATTAATTAAAATTAGTGAGGGACTAGGTGGGTGATTAGGGAATAGGGGTGTAGGAGAGCCTAGGAGTAGGTTTGGTAGGTGGGTAGGTGATCCATGGGAATTTTAAATTCCTAAATAATAGATAAGATAGATTAAGATGGGATAAGACATGATTTAGGAGGATTAATTGAGTGATGGGGTATAAATAAGGAAAGTAAATGAAGAAATGATGAGGGAGGATATTAGATAAATGACTATTATTAGGATAAAAGGAATAAATTAGTAGGATTAATTAGAATAATTAAGGCGAGTAGAATTTTAGTGTATACATAATGATTTTATAATTACACAATGACTGTGAACTGTGTAATTATTTAGGCATATAAAAACTCAAAAAACTGGAATGCAACACATACTTACAAAGAGTGATTTCATAGTTCCTAAATGATTTTTCAATTTGTATTAACAATTTTGAAATTTCACTCATTAATTTCACAACTATGGGAAAAGCTTCAAAAAACACATAAAAATAGAGAGTTATGATTTCACAATTCATTAGCAAATTTACAATTAGACCAACAATTTCGTAACCCAAAAATATAATTTCACAACTTCAAAAGATGATTTCGCTACTCAAAATCACTATTTCACAACTACAAATAACAAATTTTCAAGTGAAAAATGATTTTTAAAAATTTAAACAATTTCATAATTAACTAAAAATAGAGGAAATAGTTATGGTTCCTGTAGGACAAATTTATAGTTTGTCCTGATAATTTCATAACTTTCCATACCAAAATTTGTAATTTCATAGAGCCAAGTTAAAAAAGAGACAATTTAATTATTCTCTAGGACAATTTCATAATTTATCTTAATGAATTCACAGTTTTCCTTGCCAAATTCATAGTTTCAAAAGAAGAAATTTGTAGTTCCATAGTTAGAGGCCAAACACATAAAAGTTAGATAAAAATTAAGAAACCAAGATCTAAAATGAATTCTTCTTGGCTAAAAATAAATCCAAATATACTCTCATTATGCATGTGAGGTACATGGTCACATTGGGCATGCCTTTATTCGAGATAAGAATCCAAGAAGGGAGTTAGTCAAGTTTTAGTATGATAAAGCTCAATAAAAACACATAAAATTTCTAACACCTCAAGTCTAGACACTCAAAGAACAAGAGAATAATGCAAGTAAATAATAAGAGAATTCAAAACAAGTATTATTTACCTTCCTTATGAGCAAGTGTTGCAATAGTTGGCCTTGGAGGAATGTGCTTGGTCGTGTGCTCAAAGAGTCTTTGATAATGGTGCTCTTTGCATCATTTCTCCTTGTCACCTTAAAAATGTTTTGTTTGGATTTGGAAATATGTAGTAATCTATCAATAATTTTTCATTATAACATTACATGAAAGCTTTGTCTCTCAATAATTAAACATTATAACATCACACAAAATTTTCCCTTTATAAGGACCTTGGCACTTTTATTTATAGGTTTTCCATTTAACTCTAACTCAATTGTAGTTAGGTTAGATTTAAATGTAATTAAGTTTAGTTTAACCTTGGTTGAGTTAAATATGGGGGAAGTAATTAATATTTGAGATAGAAATCCCATTCATTAAGCATGGCTCTCCATTTTTAAATTTAAGGCTTTAATGGAGATATTTTTAATTCCTTAACTTTGAGGATGATGACATCATCATGACCTTAATTTTATTAGAATTTACTTTTATAAAATTAATATTCACTAATTGAAAATGGAAATTTCAGTTAAGAATTTAATTTGATTTGCTTAGTTAGTTCATTCTGCTCAACATTTTTGCATTTTAGTAATTGTAGGTCCAAAGGCCAATCTATCAATTTTCTAGGTCACAACTTAACTAGAGATGAATATATGAGAGGTTAGTATTACATACATGATAATAACACAAATAAGTATGCCTCAACATGATTCTAGGTACTAATGTCTGATGTGTAGATGAAATTGGGACATTTAGTGATTCCTAGGCTTCATTTGCATTAATTGGTAGAAATCAATCTAAAGTTAGATTGGAACATGGTTGTGGAAAAAATAGAGTGTATATAATTAGAGTATAATTATTCTAAATTTATTTCACCTTTATATATAAATTAAAATCATCAACCTCTTGTAACAGTATAGAAACTGATGTGGGACACTTATTGATTATTGTTTCAATCTCCACAACCATTTTCTTGGAACTAGTATTAGTCATTACACTTAAAGAGAAATCCTAGTTCTAGCCTTGCAACTAATTCAATCCAAAATACTCATCCATATTCCAATTTATAAGTTTAGCATCACTCAGCTCCAGCCCTCAATAAGCTTATTGTTATGGTGGTACCTCAACTTGGGTCTCTTGTGGTAGTGCTATGCTTTACACCATAAATGTTTGGTTGAGGATTATATTAGGATAGGTGGTTTGGAAGTGGTGAATATTATAGGGAATCACCACTCATAGTCCTATACTAGATTATTTTGAATAGGGAATAAGGCTTTAGATGTTCTGGTAGCATTGGGATTAAAAGTTTGATAAGGATTTATAGTGGTAATTTAGCCTTGGACTTTAAGATTTGCCTGATATGGTAGCCTATTATTCTGATAAGGTCCTTGATATGGATGATTTATATTCTAGTAAGTTGGTAATGTGCTTTATAGGCCTATAATTATAAGCCTTCTACCTTTCAAGAGTAACCAAATTATTTCCAAAAGTCTAGAGAAGGATTTTAGACTCTTGTAGATCATTTAATGGGCTAGGAGTAACTTTATCCTAACTTGGTGTTTGGCTACTTGGTACTAGAATATGTGCTAATGTAGGTATTTGAGGTAGAAAAATGGGCTGAATTTGTAGGAAAAAGAGAATTGGAGGCCTCAGTGCAATTTTCTTAGCTTGGATAAGATTGTTTTTAGCCCTGATTGCTACCTCATAAACATTTGGGAATGTTCTACCACCCATTGATTGGATCATCATAGAGACATCACTATTCAAGAATCTTAGATAATAAAAAATCATATTCAGGTATAGGCCTTATGAATAGTGGGATCCTATCCCATTTCTTCTAAAATTTGAGATTGAAATAAACCATGTACTCATGTGGTGCTCTCTTAATAGAAGTTAGTTGTTTGACTAGGGATAAATGGTCAGATTTATCTTCAAACTATTTGCATAGAGATTCTCCTAGTCCATCCCATGAGTTGATAGATTTAGGCCTCAAGATACTATACCATTGGATGAGGATGCTAAAATCCTAATATAAACATTCTCCTTAGTAAGATGATGTATTAAAAAAATATTATCAATATATTTAATGTGCTCTCCATATGTGGTAATATCTCCTCTAGTGAAATGGGGAATACTCTTGAGGGCTGAAATAGGTATATCATTACATTGGGAAAGGTTTAGTGGGATTATTCCATTAAATAGAATAAAGGCCTAATTTATAGGGACAACCATATAAATGACTGGAAGAAATCCTGCTCATGGTCAAAAAAATATACCAAAATGGGGTGTAGATTGAGCTCTTAAGGAAGGTTGTCTAGGGTCTTTAGATATTTTTACAGGAGACAAGTATGATTTAGTTGCTCTTCTTCTAGAGGGAGATGTAGATAAATCATAAAACTATAATTACCTCTTGAATTAGTTATTATTTCTCTTGGCATGAAAATATTTTAGGACTGGTCTATTGTGGAATCAAAAATGTTTAGAGTTACTAGGTGTTATTTAATGTATTCAACACTTGAAGCTTGCCAAGAATAACACCAAATTCTTAGCTAAAACATTATAACTCAATGGATTTGATTAGAGGTCCCACTGGGCATGTTGAAAATATTATCGATCTAAATTTCACCCTTGAGGAGGTTATTTAGGCCTTTCTCATTCAGACAATACAATGGGAACACTCCAAGGCTATGGGTCACCTATGGTTGGAGTGAACCTATAGAGAGGGCCAACTTCCCTTGATGGATAACCTATAATAACACTAAAATACTAAAATTTTAGTCAAAACCGAGAAAGAGAATAAAATAAAACCTAAAAAACTCAAGAAAGGTGATGCACCAATGACTTATGATCCATATACCAACTTATTAACAACACTAAATGACTCAAAAATGACTAAAATTTTCTTACACTCTCCTCAAAATAGGCTATTCATACAATAATGTTTCATATCAAGGTTGTGATTTTATGCATAGGGTATTGAAGGGACAACTAAATGGATTTAAATTAGACATACTTAGTTGGTTTCCACAATAACTCACTAGCTTAGACAATGTCAACACAATATATAACATGTATAAAACTTAGCCTACTAATAATAAGGTGAAAACAAAGGACATACAAGAGGAAGAACAAATTATCTCACAAATGTAGATCAACTAAGCATTAAACTCACAAATCATATCAGCATAAGGAAGGTAAATTTTAGTCTTATATTGATCAAAAGGCTTGAAAATCTAGCATTATAGAAAAGTAGAGCTCATTCATACCCAAAATAAGGATCCTAAATGAAATGATTTCTACCATGTTTATATTCTAAAATATATTCCTCCTTTTACATTACAAATTTCCTACTTATATAGGCAAAAATGGAAAGCTTGGGCTCTTGACTAGTCATACCCACTTAGAGGATGGTTATAAATTCGAATCATGACTAGAGAATATAGTCGAGGAAGTGATAATATCTTCTTAGGAATGCCAAACCACACTGGTGCATCTACCTTCTATATCCCCCTAGACTATAACTTATCTTAATTTTGAATCATGATTAGAGAATATAGTTGAGGAAGTGAGAATATCTTCTTGGGAATGCCAAGCCATGTTTGTGCATCTACCTACCACATCCCCGTAGACTGTAACTTCTCCTTTGTATACTTGTGGATGCATTTTTTCCCATGATAAATTTGGCTAGATTTTATTACCTTCTCATCATTTTTACTAAATTTATATTAATTTTCACCATGATTCTAAAGATTGGGCTAATTCAAGATTGATTCTTATGAATCAATTTAGTTACGTAGTTCACTCATGGATTTTGATGCTTGAACAGGTGAAACAAGATGTCAAATTTGACTCAAATAATTCTAGTAGAGATGCTATCAAATTATTTAGTGGCTTATTCTAGCCACATGTCTTTTTATCACTTCATTTCTTAGCTAAAGCTTTAAGTATGTGTTGACTAATCTTACAATGGAGTAGTGGGATTATGCCACATGGAATCATCTTGCTAACCCATTTACTTTGGCATTTTATTGACATAATTTTCCCCTAGATAACTTTTAAAGAATTGACTAAGTTTTGAAAAGGTTATTAAATAGTCATGGGGCCCCCAAATGCTAACATGTGGCTCTAAGAGGATTTTAAAGATGAATAAATGACAAAGTCTAAAATCACTTTTCCTTTAAATTTTTTAGTTTGGACTCTGACCTTCTATTTTTTAATTTTCCACTTGGAAACAATGTGGCCTTTCTTTATTTGCCTAGGCATTTAATTTTTTGGTCTAGCATTTGGAATTATAGGCTCTTGAGAAGTTTCCATGTGGAAGCTTCTCATTCACCTAGAGCTTGGATAGATCGAACTACATGGAGGGTTCCAAGATGCTTAGTTTCCAAGATTATTTCACATGACATCATTTTACTAACTCACTTAGCTAGGGGATTTTGCATTTGGCACAATGGTTTTGGGGATCTGGCTCACCAGGATTGTGACACATGGAAGCAACCCATAAACCCAAAACTTTAGAACTTTACTAACTTGGATTTTACTAGGAAATTTTTGAAGAATCAATGAAGTGTCAAGATGTTTTTTTCTTCATAGATTTTGTTCGGCCTTTGGATTTTGACATTGCCGTTCGGGCTTTGCCTTCAAATTTTTTGTTTGCATCAAAAGTTACAACTCTTTTGGTCTTTAGCTTTTTTTGTGCAGAATGACTTTGCAATTTAATCTTTGGGTATTTTTTTTGTAAAACAAAATTTAACTTGTCTCTACAACACTTTTTCTAAATATGAAAGAACGTAGTTGATTCTCATGAAGACTTCTTTAGATCCTCCCTTTTGATTTTGTCAGAACAATTATTCTGAAGACATCAAGCCTTTAAAAAAATGTCATGCACAAGTTCTAACTAGTTGAAATACACACAAAACCCAAAGATAAAAAACTTTCAAAGCTTAAAAATTTTTTTTAGATAAAAGTTACGAACTTTCATTAGAATAAAAACTTTGACTTCTCATTTGTACAAAACCCAATAACTAACCTCCTTGAAAAATATGTTGAGTCCAAAGATTCATCCATTTTTCTTGAACTCAGCTATAATTTAAAGTTCCTTGTTAAACTCAAAGCTTTGAATTGAAAGTTGCTCCTCCATGGTGACAAAAATGGTCAATAAGTACCACTTAGGTTTGAGCTCATTTTCATCAAAAGACTTAGTATGTAGATATAAAAACATGTTTATTGTAAAATATGTGTTCTAAGGATTCATTAAATGAATTTGGATTTTAACATGAGTGTTGTAATTTAGAAATCAAATGGGTGTGGGATAAAGGTATCAAAATGGTTTCTCATTTACTAACATGATTAGGATCAAGTAGGTAAGTTTTATCAAAATTTAAAAGGGATGCCATTGAATGAATTGAAAAAGTGATAAAAGATTAATTGAAGGATGCCCCAAATAATGATGCATGTAAGGGGAAAGATCAGATTAGAATTGAATTCAAATGAGAGAAAGGATGGATATCATGTCTTTGTCATTCCCAACTGACATGTTCAGGAGATTAAATGGAAAAATAAGGAAATGATTTAAACTAGATCTAGAAACACGACTCAAACATAACTAAATTTATAACAACTTGAATATGAATATTTAATTTTTAAATAGAGTTGTTTGGATTGGACCTGAACTTGGATTAGACCTAGATAGAAAATAAGAATGTGAATTGGAAATGACTAGAGAAAGATTATGATTTGAACAGAGTTGACCCAAACACAAGGGAATAAAATGGAATCTTGATTAGGAATGATTTTAGAATAGGACCTTAAGAATAAGACTAGAATAGTTTCAAACTCACATAAATAGAATAAAAATATGATTTAAAAAAGGATAGATGTGGTTTGAGACATAATTTATACATAAGTTGGTATAAAGGAACAATTTGGACTTGGAACATGGACAAAGAGTCAATACACTTTCACATAAAGAAAGTATGAAATTTATAATTTTTAAACAAGTTTGGACCATGAACATGAATACAATAATGCATATTTGTATAGGTGTAATGGGATGATGTTTGACCAAATAAGGACTCAAGAAATCTTGACTTACACTAGAAATTGACATAGGTTTAGGGGAAAATCACCAATCCTTTTGATATATTTACTTTTGAGAGAATAAAATTTAATATTATTTAAAAGTAATTAATTATTTAAAGTTATTGGTAGGGTGCCCCCTTCTCTCAAAAGGTTGTACATAAAAGGTAATCTTTAGGAGATATTAACCTTGCATCCTTGTATCAACGATAATTTATGGCAAATAGGTTTCTAGTCTAAATTTTTATTTGGCAAAACTATATGGTTTTGATATACTTTGTGATACATGGACACTTTAGAATAATCCATTAAGTGGATGTAAAACCATCTAGCTTGTTATAATAGGGTCTTATACCTTTTTCAACCACTTCATCTATAATTTTTTTATAGAAGTGTGATGTCTAGTATGTGTATTCTTTAAGGACCTATTTAAATTGTCAAGTTAACCACTCAACCACTGCCCAATCAAATAGTATGCTAAATTTGTATACCCTACCATATAAGTGGGGTTGGTATGATGTTAGGAGATAAAACCCTCAGTCAATGCACCCATAAATAACTTGAGAGGAGGTGGTGAAATCCCACTCATAACGTCAAAATAAAAATGAAATGTATTACCATTATGATTCATGCAACTCTCACCAAGGGTAAGTTAAGAACATAATAGGTAAATATTTGAGATTTAAAATAAATAGATTATTTGAATTTATGAGTCACTGGAATGAGAGAGAATATTCATAAAATATCCACACAACACACTCAAGTAATAATAATCAACAAATAATACTTGCATGTAATGAAAAAGATATGATAAACAAGCAAGTGTTTTTTTAGAATCAAAATGAAATGTAAATTAAAAACATGATTTATTTGAATAAATCACCTCACTTTTAGAACTAAAAGCAAACAAGATGATTAGTATTGCTTAGGGTCATTTGAAAAGTGAAGGAGATTGATTTTTAAGGTTTTTCCAACTCTAAATTTTTTACACAAAATCATTTTCACCGTTTAACAAAAAAAATTTCATTGATTTAAGAAACCTATAAAATAACAAAAAATATAACACAAAACAAAATAAATAGAGAGTGATTTCACTAATTACTTGATGATTTCACTGATAAGGAGATAAATTTTGATAATAACAACATAATTTCTTTTAAAATAAGGACAAATTCACTAATAATAATAAAAATTTAACTTGGAACAATTTCACCAAATTTGGTGATGATTTTGCTAATTTCATGACCATTTCACCATTTTAGACAATTTCACCATTTTCATTAAAAAACACAAAAAAATATTTTATGGTTGTGTGCATTTTCAATACCTTTGTTTTTACACAAACAAGAGGACAAATAGACACTCGAGTGAAAAGTTATGGCCTCTGAAAGATAGGTCCAACATGCAAATTTTTTGAATGAATTTACTATTTTGATGACCAATTCATTGTTTTCATTGAAAAATTCACTTATATAACCAATTAACCATTTTTAGTGATGAATTACTCATTTTTAGTGACAATTTTACTAATTTTAAGGACAATTTCATCGATTCTAATGATAATTTCATCGATTCTAATGTTAATTTCATTGATTTGACCTGACCTTGTACATGACATAAAACATAAAATGTACGATGGTGAATTCACCAATTAAAAGGTTTATTTCATCATTTTTATGTCAATTTCATCAATTTGGAGATTATTTCAATGATTTCCTAGATAATTTCATTAAATGTAAAACTTGCATTGAAAATAGAGAAGAACAAAAAGCACAGAGATGATTTCACCAATTACAGAGATTATTTCACAAAATAGTAGAAAAGTAGTGATGATTTCTCCATTTTCATGAATTAATTCACCAAAACATAGAGATAGACATAATACAAAAAAAGGAACATAAAAGAGCCAAAATATAGAGATTTTTTCAAAGCAAGATTAGTATATAAGCTTAAATGAAAGGTGTGGGATGTGAGATCCCACTGGGGGTGCCATATGTGTTGATAAAATATGAAATATTTAAAGAGCACAAACAAAATGATATAAAATATGAAAACACACACCTATGACCTCATAAATCAATAAAATACAAAAAAAAGACTACAATGCTTTAGAGATTCAAATAAATGTAATATAAAACTTCATTGTAGCTTATCTTTGCTTGGATTTGGATTGAATGTATATTTTTATGGTCTTTATCAATGCCAATTTTAGTTAGACACCTCCATTAAAGTTATGGATCATGTTGGTTTAATCAAAGAATAGCTATTTATGCACAAAGAGACTTGATGACTTAACAACACTTAGTTGTATGTCTTTAACATGTTGAGTTATATTACAAAGAGGTATATTTATACAAATCTATATCAAGGAGGACTCTTCATCTTGAAATTAATATGAATGGTTAGAAAAGAGTCCTCAAGAGTTCACATGAATCAATCACATGGATTGATGATGCAAGTCCTTCATCTCAATCAAGATGAAGGGTAGAAGATGATCTTTTAAAATATCAATGATGGATGAATATAATCCCCTCATCTTATTTCGAAGATGAAGGGTAGAGGCTACCCTTTGTAAATATCAAATATGAATGAATGTGGTCCCTTAAACTTGTTTTCAAGATGAAGGGTAGAACATCCTCTCCAAGAAAACACATGGATCTCAAATGTGGGCCCTTCATCTTATTTACAAGATGAGGGGTAGATAATAATCCCCTTTTATTGTTAATTATTTGAATAATGGGTCTGCTCTCAAGGGCATATTATTAGGATCTGAATAATGGGTCTGCTCTCAAGGGCATGTTATTAGAATGTATTTGACTAAGTGAGGACCCCATCACTTTTGTGGATACTTTTCTTCTTTATATTGGGTGTAATATAACTTAAACACTAAGTCTCCAACATTGAAAGTATAGATTTTGAATTTTTTTATATGTTGTTTAGTAATTCAAACATTATATTGGTTATTATGTTATAATGCAACCATACATTACTCATATATAAAATATCAAGGTGTGAAGATGATATTCATGAACCTCTTCATCAAGAATGATTATATGAAGATAAATGTGCAAGGAAACTAACTAAATTCTAATGGTAAGATAAATTTAGAGTCATAAACTAAAGAGAAAGGAGTTTACCCAATGGCAATATGAATGCTAGTACAATAAGCCCAAAGTGTGGTATACATATTGAGATTACAATCAGAATCAGAATATAAAATAGTCTTTTTAAAGATCTTATTAAGGAATTTTGGTGGATTTAGCTTTCCCATCGAACTGAGGATGCTAGGGTGTGGAGAATTTATCATGATTTTAAAATTTTCACATAATTATTTCATGTCTTTATTTTTAAATTTCACACCATTTTCAAAGATGATGGTGTGAGGAATACCAAAATGACATGATTTGATTAAGAATGAATTTGGAGATAGTAATTCTAGTAAAATTTACAATGGGTATCAATTCAACCCACTTGGTAAAGTATTTTGTGGTAGTTATTATAAAGACATGGACATCTTGTGATCTGGGTAATTTACCAATGAGATCTAATCCCCGTATACAAAATGACTAAGGAGATTACATGGTTTTAATTTAGAAAAAAGTAGAGTGAATGAGATCATCATGAAGTTGGTAAGGATTACACTTTTTATTGAATGTGATAGCATATTTTTCGAGAGCAGGTAAAAAATATCTTGTTTAGGAATTTGTGTGTGGTATCATTTTCACTACAATGACCACCACAAATGCCCCCATGTGCTTGATCGAAGAGAAAAGGAACTTCATCTTGAGTATCATAGTAGATCAAGGTACCTTTAGCATTATGATAATAAATTAGGTCATATCAAATGACATATTTTCAAGATTGATTACAAAGTTGAGTGTTTTCATGAGAGTTAACCTCTAGAGGATAAGTGTGATGTTGAATAAATTAGATGATATTTTTTAACCATGGGATTTGTCGAGTAGTGATAGGCTTAATGTGAAAAATAATATAGACATCTTTATATTATAAGATAAAAGTTTATTTTCTTATGTGGATGAGAAACTATAAATCATAAAGGGATCAATGAGGGTGGAAAAGAGAGGCTGATGAAGCAAGAGAATCAACCATAACATTTATATCTCTTGGGATTGCTTAAATATTAAAAAAAATGTGAATTATTTAGAAATAATGGAATAAATTTTATCATATATGATGCTGTTTCTACAAGTTTTTCACTTTTTCACATTCAGAAGAAATAAGAAACTAAGATAATGGTCAGGGGTTAGATGATACCTGGATGAAGTTTGCACACCATATCCAGACAACTGAAGGAGCTCCTCTTTGGCTGTGGAGGATGACACCTGTGGATAAGAAAGATTAGACAAGGAAAATGTTAGATAGATAGATGATGGACTGCCAAGCAAAGCTCGATCCCAAAAGTGTAAAGACTTCCTGGAGGGATGATAGTCCACTAGTTGATAAAAAGAATGTTGCTAGAAAGAGAAATGATGAAAGATTGAACAAAAGAAATAGAGATAATGCATACTTGTATTCTGTAATCTATCTTCCACAGTCATTGACGTCAATAGTTCTGTCGGTGTCAGTTGGTAAAAGTTACCGGTGTCGGTTATGATGTCGATGTCGGTAAGGGCAATGGGCCTGGATGTCGACGTCGGTGGGGGCAATGGGGCTTTGGATGAGTTTCAGGTCTGTCTATGGTTAACATAATGCTCTAGGATGTCTATGAGAGTTTAATGGGTTGTGCAAGATTTGCAGGGTAGAGAATATGGTCTGAAAAAGGGGCTAGGTAGAGGACAGGGGTGAAAGGAAAATAAGGATGAAGGGAAGGCTTTTCAGCCTTTTTGAGAGGAAGGTCGGGTTATCTCAATAGTATCTAGAAATAGATAATGGACTGATTACCAAATGTATTTAAAAGAATACTGAAATATAAACCAGCAAAAATACTTAGCTCTTGGTAGAGAACCAGAAGTGCAGAAGACCTATTTCCATTATGGCTATTGTGGGAGACTTCATGCAACCTTCAATCCAGTGTGGAGTGACTGATGCAGAGTTTCTGAGCCTAGAGGGTGCTGTTGGATGCTGATGCCTGTAAAGAGTCAAGGAGCAAGAGAACTCAAAACCTAGAGCAAGGGAATTCATGTTCATGGGGGCTGGGTGTAGAGGTTGGAATTTAATTTTAAAGAAACTGATGTTGACGATACCACCGGCATCGGCCGGCGGTTGACCAACATTGGCAGCTGAAGGATGGGTAAAAAGGCTATTTTTAGCCTTTTGCTCATTCCTCCATCTATCGAGTTCAGTGGTCATGGTTAAACGGTCGAAGGTGGGTTTAATAGGCATGAGGATTAGTGGGAGAGTTGGAATGATTAGTCATAGGGTGATAAATGAGGGTATCTAAGGGTGAGGAATCCAAGGGTGAGGTGTCAAGGGTGGTGTGTCATGGGTGAGGTGTTATTAATTTAAAATAGGTATTTTATTTTAAATTAATAAGTGTGTGGGTTAGAAATGTTTAGAAGTGGACCAAGGGGACCAAGGGGGGAGTCGACCAAGGAGTAGACACAATTTTGGTGTCTACATTTGCCCCTTTTTGTCTTGTTGGTTGTTCTGATGAATTGCAAGACAAAAATAGGAGTAAGTTGCCCCAGGTATGGGATGAGGTCTTTTTTATCTTGTTGGTTGTTCTGATGAACTGTAAGACAAAAATGAATGTAGGTTGCCTCGATTATGGGATGAGGTATTCCCCCTCAAAGTGGGAGTCGAGGGAAGGGAACCTGAAATTAGGTGCTGATTTGATAGATAGTGGATAGATATGGTGAAGTTTGAGTGTGAACGCTGTAAAAGTTGAGATTGTGCGTATACCACTTCATGTGATAGGTAGGTCAAATTGTCATAGCCAAAGGTCAAGGAGTGCTAAAATTGAAATAATTAGTCCCTAGCATTTAGTCATAGTTGATTGGGTTAAATGATCCAAGCTGTAGCTCCAATGGTCATCGTGTTCCAAGTATCCTGGGCCTAGGAAGTGCTCCTGGAAAACATGAAAATGTCACAAGTAGTGGGGATCAACTTTCTCATGATCCAATACTTGTGAGGGTCATAATGTGGGTGCAGATAATTTGGCTAACTATTCGTGAAGTAGCCTACATACAATCAAAACAGCTAAGACAAAGTTGTCTCAAAAATGGTTGTGGTCTGAGGAGATAGTTGCGATCTCCAAGGTTGTTGGTCGAGTCAGGCTGAGATATAAGTGATCTCAAGTGACATTTGCTGTGGTTAGGGAGATGTATGTGATCTCCAATGTGCCCCATGAGAAGTTTAGGTAACTCATTCAGTGTTAATGCTGATTGTTTGGTCATGAGTTTGGGTTGGTATAGATAGTTGGTCCATTAGATGGATGGATGAAGGAATGGCCGAGCTAACCTCAGAAAACCCCATGTCAACTGAGTGCTACCTACATAACCCTTGTTGGAAGGGCCTCAAGCCAATGTAGTTCTCCCTAAAAGGGAGGAAGAGGGTTGGTTATGGATGTGGGTTGGACTAGGTTAAGTCATGGTTAAAGGTAATATGGTTTGTCCATCAGATAGATGGACAAATAGATGTGGCTGAGCTAATCCTAAAAGATGTCATGTCATCTAAGTGCTGCCTACATAGCCCCTATTTGAAGGGCCTTAGACCAATGTAGTTTAGGCTGGTTGATAGGTTGGTTTGGTCAGGTTATAGATGATGAGGGTAAGATGATGTTACAGCCTTTTCCATATTGTGTGATGGTGTATTTTGTAATATTGGTTATGTGGTTTTTCATCCCTAGCAAGTTTCCATATTGGGTGATGGATGTATGCTAAAAATGAAATGAGTTTATTTATGCTTTAGCAAGTAATGGTTTATGCTTGACATAAATTGTGTGGTCGATAGTTTCCATGTGTATTGGTTTGCATAGAAACTAGTGTGAATGGGCTATGTTAGTGGTCTAAAAATGTTTGGTTTGATTTGGTTAGGTTTAGAAAATGATTTGGTTAAATGTGACCAAAGCATGTAAGAAGCAAAAGGCACGTTGCTCTTTCATTGACAAGGACCATATTGATTGCATAGATAAGGTTTTTGGAAACAAAAGCCCCATTCATGCATTGCGTCGTTGACTATTGTTTGTGTTAGAGAAGTACTTGAATCACTTGACATTAAGTGAGCTCAAAATCCCTTGAGTATGTTGGGGTAATAGGTTTGATTATGTGAGGTATGAGGATAGCATAACCCTTTTTAGCGAGGATAACTTTTCCCCTTTTATAGGTGACCTAGAGAATGACTATAGGCAAGTCCACGACTTTTTTTTTAGTAGACTGATCGATGCGGGAAGTCTACGTGGGGATGTTGTTTTTGTTTTGTGGTCATATGTGAAGCTGATCGATATGGGAAGATTCTAAGATAGTGATATTGTATGTAGCAAAATTTAGGCATAGCCATCCTTCAAGGGAGTGGTCTATATTTTTGCTTTATATGTTTTTGAGGGCTTTGAATAGCTATCCTTCAAGGGAGCAGTCTATTAGCTACAACAATGATGATGCAACTGTCCTTCGAGGAAGCAGTTTGCATTTAGAGTTTTATGACCTTTTGATGTTTTTTTTGACATCTCCATTTATTTTTGATAGGATTTTTAGTCATGGACAAGACTATAGAAGCTTAAGGGCTCCCTTTTATTAGGACAAAGCATCCATATTTTATAAAAGGGTCACATAGTGTTTGTGTAGGGGAACAGGGTTAAAATGAATGAGGATTAAAATGACAGAGATTGCTTAAGGGATGAGCTCAAGTTAAATATCATGTGAATGAGTACTTGATTAACAATAGAATGGTCGCAGATGCAAGGCATTAAGGGGCTCAGTTTTTGGTCGGCCTTCAAGAGAAGATAGATGATAAATCCCTGATCCATACTTGTGCATTATGATGTAAGGTCCGAGCCAATTAGGAGCAAACTTGCCTCATTTACTTCTTTCCATGTTGGTCACGTGTTGGTTCTCTTTGAGGATGAGGTATCCAATTTTGAAATCTCATTCTCTCAAATTTTTGTTATAGGCACATTTGATATGATTTTGATAGACATAGAGATGGTTAAGGGCGGCAAGACGACGTTCATCAAGTAACTCAAGTTGAGCTAATCGATCTTGATGAAAGTCATCGTTAGAAATAATGTCATGCAAAGAGATGCATAAAGAAGGTATCTACACTTCAAGAGGTAGGACAAACTCTATTCCATACACTAAAGAGAAAGGTGTAGCACCCATAGGGGTTCAGATGCTAGTGCGGTAGGCCCATAAAGCGAAGGGAATGTGAATGTGCCAATCCCTTCTAGTGTTGTTGACCACCTTCATTAGAATTTTGGTTAAGATTTTGTTGGAAGCCTCGGCCTGCCCATTTTATTGTGGGTAATAAGGTGAGGAGAAGCTGAGCTTGATGCCAAATGAGTCACAAAGTTTTTGGATAGTTTTGTTTTTGAATGATTTGCCATTATCGGTGATGATCTTGTGAGGTACACCGAATCGACAGATGATGTGGGTGTTGATGAAGTCAACAATTTTTTTAGCCTTTGTGGAGATGAGGGGAATAGCTTCCACCCATTTAGTGAAGTATTTAGTAACAGTGATAATGGATTGATGTCAAAGAGATGAATGGGGGTTAATCTCACTGATTAGATCTAAGCCCCATTGTGAAAAGGGCCAAAAATCCTGAGTGACTTGTAGAGCATGGCTAGGGATGTGAAGTAAGTTAGCATGTTGTTGGCATTTGATGCAATGCCAAACATAGTCACTATAGTCTCGGTGAAGAGTGGGCCAATAATAGCCCAGGCGAAGGATGTGCTTGGCAATCGAGTTACCACTAAAGTGTCTGCCACAAATCCTGTCATGGACTTGTTTAATGTCATGAGATGCTTCAGTGGAGGTTAGACATTGAAGAAGGAGGCTGTCGAAGCCTTTTTTATAGAGAAGACCCCCTAGCGTAGTATATCAAGTCATGCTTTTGATAAAAGCGTGTTGTGTATTGCTAGAGAGATCAAGAGGGATGACATAATGAGTTAAGTAGTCCACGAGTTGTTTATACCAAACATCCTGTGGACCAGACTCAATGGTGTTGATGAGGTTGATGTTAGTGGAGATATAGGAAGGCAATGGCACACGATGCATTGTGACATAAATTCTTGATGAAGATGATGAAGATGGAATATGCGAGGTGAGAGAAGCCATGGTATCAGCAAACTTATTCGTAGATCGAGGAACAATTTGCAAGAGGTAATGGTCAAAAGATTCTAGTAGGGTGTCTACATGGTGTTTGTACCTTTGCAAAATTTCATTTTTACAAAGATATGAACCGTTGATTTGATTGACGATGAGTTATGAGTCACCGAAGATGTTGATTGTCTTGATGCTTAAAGAAAGGGTGGTTTGAAGTCCCAAAATTAAGGCTTCATATTCAGCCATGTTGTTGGTACATTCAAAGTCTAGTTTGAAAGATAGGAGCATGGGCTCACCCTTGTGCAGGATGAGGATGACCCCCGCACCCCCATTGAGTTGACATTTGGATTTGTCAAAGAACATTGTCATTTGATAGAATATGTTATTGGTGGATAATGTGGCAATAGATTCTTTAGGGAATTCACAGTGAGAAGGTTGGTTGTCAGGTAGAGGGGCCTCCGCTAGTTGATCAGTGATTGTTTTCCCCTTTACAAATTTTTGCTAGATAAATTCCAAGTTGAACTCAGCAAGAAGCATGAGCCAACGAGCAATACGTTGGTTTTGGTATGGCTTGAAATGCATATATTTGAGGGGGTCAGTGTGGGTGATGACATAGGTTTTGTGATTGAGAAGATAATGACAGAGTTTGGTAGTGGCAAAGACTAACACCAAACATAGTTTCTCGGTATGAGTATACCAAGTTTCATAGTCGACGAGTGTTTGACTTATATAGTAAACCGCTTGCTCACAGTGTTGTTCGTCTCGGTGTGTGATTATGGCACCTAATGAATGGTTTGTTGCTGAGATGTAGAGGTAGAAGGGTTGGTCATCTTTAGGTGGAATAAGGACTGGTGGAGAGACAAGATAGTGTTTAAGGGCTTCAAAGGCCTCTTGGCAATCCTTATCCCAATGAAAGGAGATGTCCTTATTGAGGAGGTGATGAAAGGGTTGACATCGATCGAAAAGCTCTGAGATGAAGTGATGAATAGATTGAAGCTTCCCTTATAGGCTACGAAGTTGCTTCAAATTGGTCGGGGCTAGTATCTCGAGTCAAGCTCAAATTTTAGCAGGATCAATCTCAATGCCACGAAGGGAAATGATGAAACCTAGGAGCTTCCCTGAGAGAACCCCAAAGATGCATTTCTCGGGGTTAAGGCAAACGTTGTATTGAAGAAGGTGAGTGAATATTATCTTAAGAATGGTTAAATGGTCGTGACGAAGCTTAGATTTGCCTAGTAGGTCATCCACATAGTCCTCCATGATTTTGTGGAGGAGATCGTGAAGATGTAAGTCATGGTGCGTTGATATGTGGCGCCTGCATTCTTTAGGCCAAAAGGCATGACCCTATAGCAAAAAGTCCCCCATGTGGTGATGAAGGTAGTCTTGTGTTGATCTTCTGGTGCAATCAAGATTTGGTTATATCCTGAAAACCCGTCCATGAGTGATAGCATCTCATGACCGGCTGTAAGATCGACAAGTTGGTCGATGTTGGGTAGGGGAAAATTGTCTTTTGGGCAAGCCAGGTTAAGGTCGTGATAGTCAGTACAGATTTGGATTCCCCCAGTTGCTTTGGTGACAAGGATGATATTTGACACCCATTGCAGATAATCAATGGGTTGGATAAAGGAGATGGAGAGAAGACGCTGAAGCTCCTCTTTGACAAGGAGTGTAACTCGAGGATGCATCTTGTGAAGCTTTTGCCTGACAGGCTTAGCCTCTGGGTTTGTGATGATGTTATGAAGGATGATGTTAGGGTCAATGCTGGGCATGT
This sequence comes from Torreya grandis, assembly GCA_037957365.1. NCBI lineage: Eukaryota > Viridiplantae > Streptophyta > Pinopsida > Cupressales > Taxaceae > Torreya > Torreya grandis. Next base: position 1,545,032 of record JARHVA010000177.1, read on the forward strand.
CGCTATAGGTCTAAGCAATGGCTTTACTATGGTCTGAAAGGAATTTGGTGTAGTCGATCTGTTCCTGGGCATCCAAAGATTGACCAATCTTTAAGACGTGAGGAACATCAGAAGATGGGAGGTTAATATCAATGGTCGATTCATTTAACATAACTTGTGTTTCAAAAGGAAGGGAGAATTGAATGAAAGAGTCATCGGCACCCATGTAGGTGAGAGTGGCGCCATCATCTATGCATTGGATAGTGTTAATGGTAGCAGATTCATCGTCTATCATGTTTGGATAAATGAGAGGAAGAGACCTGGATACCCCACCTAGTTGATAGGTTAGGGGTTCCAAACGAATGGTGTTTATGGAAAAAAAACTAGGAGGGATGGAAACCATCGAAGATGGGGGAATAGGCAAGTTTGGAGGTGATTGGTCTATGATAGGTTCGGGGCAAGGGTTTTTAGAAGTTTCAGTAGGTTCTTCAAAACCCAGGCCATGTCGCTTCTTGGCATTTTTTATGGCCTTGCCACTTGGTGGTTCAACGGGCTGGTGGGAGCCTTGTTCATAGCACCCAAAGCCAAAGCCCTTACATGCACACCTATAAAGATAGGTATGAGCAAAGTCTAGATTGCCAAGAAAAGAGAAATCAGATGTGAATAGTTGAGGTGATGAAAGAGGATTTCCATCAGTGGGAGCTCGATCTAGCCCTCTATAGATGAGATTTATTTGAAGATTGGGAGGACCATAAGGGATGACCATTTCGATAAAATGGTCATAGCTAGGACTGTGATGAAGTTGTCCATACTCTTGAGGAGTCTGGAACATGTCCAAGGTGAGTAAACGATACTCCCCAAGTGAAAGACGTTGGAAGATATCTTCCATAGGGTCTTTTGTTGTCACTTGAGGAGGTGGTGTAGGTGTGACCGCCATTTGCATACTTGTTGAAGCTTCTACGGGTGGAGGCGGTGTTTGGGTCAGTGTCTTGAAAGGAATGAGAACATCGTTGGGTTGATAAGTTGTGTTGCATGTCTTGAAAGGGGAGGGGTATGAGGGAATGACATGGACTTGACCGTCGTGTTCAAATTTGACACAATGGTGTAATGTAGAAGGGACACATGCCATGGCACAGATCCAAGGTTGTCCTAATAACATATTGTATTGGAACTCTCCCTCAATGATGTAGAAGAGCTTTGAGACTATTTGTGGGCCAACACGAATATGTAAGATGATGGTGCCAATGGTAGTGGCAGTGGTGTTGTTAAAAGATTGAAGAATTGCGTCAATTTTTGATACGCAATTCTTTGGGAGGGATAATTGGTCATAGGCATGGGTGGAAATGATATTGATGCAAGTGCCCCCATCAATCATAACCTGCTTAATGCGAGTTCAATCAATGTAGGCTATGATGAAAAGGGTAGCATCCTGATCTTCTGAGTTGGAGGTAGGAATTTCAGAATCGCTAAAGGTAATGGAGGTGATGGGGGATAATGAATGGACTAAGGTAGCTAGTGGTTGGGGGTCCTTGGGTTGGACCTCTACTGCCTGTAAGGCTTTGATTAAAGCTTGATGATGTTGGGGAGAGCTTTGAATGAGGTCATATAAGGTCATCTTCATGGGTGTTTGGTGAAGCTGTTTCACCATAGAATCACGGATTACCTCTGAAGAAGTGGGTTGGGATGTACCCAAGATAAAAATTTTGGGTTTTGGTGGTTGAGGTGGTTTGACAAATGGGTAGGTCTAAGGAATAGCAGCTTTCTCTATTGCTTTATCCTTTTGTGATCTAGTAGCCACACTGATGGTGTTAATCTCAAATAGAGGGGGCGAAGGAGGTAAAGGGACCATAGTCTGATGATGAGATTCTGATGAAGGTGAAGGGGTTTGGGAGACATGAGATGGTGTTGGAGATTCATTGACAGTATCCTCAAGAAGAAGGGTGTCTTTTTCCATGTATTGGCAAGTGACAACCTTGAGGGCACAACAATTTTTAGTGTCATGTCTAGGTGTGCGATGATATTGGCAAATTTTAGTGTCATCGAACCAAGACGGTTTTGGTCTGAGAGGTTGAAATGGTTTAATAGGTGGAAGAGTTATACTAGAAGTTTGCAAAAGTCGACGTAATATCAAAGCATATGAACCTACTAAGGGGTCTATGCTTGTTGATGCATTAGGTATTGATGACTTTTGCTTGGGAGTTGTTGAGGGAGACTTTCGTACCACCTTTTGGGTTGGTGGTGCGACCACTCATGTAGACGACACTTTCTTTGTGTGGGGTGCCAAATTTTTCAGAGGAGGTAGGTTTGTGGTGGGTAAAGGGAGTAATGGAGGCAACTTGTTTTGGTTAGGGGTTGGAGTTGGGAGCACTCCTGTTATGGTAGAAGGATGAGGGCCCAAAATGGAGGGCAATGATGATGGTGGAGGGGGAGTTTGCTGACGTGGTTTAGTAGCCTTCTTTAGTTTGTTTTGAGGACTACTATTATGGGAGGCAAGGTTCATGTCTACCTTCACTTGCGGGTGAGTGAGGTTAGGTATGGGGCGAACACCGAGGGATTTAATTAGTTTTGATATGGTGGATGTTTGTGTGGGTTTAGGTTCGGATGTGGATGGTTGAGTTTTTGAAGGTTTGGAAGTAGAAGCCTGGTCTTCGTCAAAGACTTTTGGAGAATTTTTCTCAAGAGGGTCGATAGCATGAGATGAGATGGGATGTGTAAGGTGAAGAGCTTTGAGTTGCTCCCATAATGCCTCATGTTCTAATTTCCTCGAATGGAGAAGTCCTAGTTTCGCCACCAATCGAGAGAATGGTTTGGAAGATGTTGGATGAGGCCTTGGTTCTTTAGAAGATGTGGGTGGTTGTGAGATTGAAAATGTGTTAGATGTAATGATCTCAGACCCAAGGCATGAGAGAGTCATAACTGGATTGTCTTCGATCAAAGTAGGTGAAGAGACAGGTTCTTCTCTTGGTGGACAAGGAATTGGAGAATGTGACTCCTCAAGAGGATAGAGGGCAGGGATGATTGTGCCTTCTACTTGTGGTTGAGGAGCAGGAAAGGTAAGGTCCTCCATTGGTAGTAAGAAGGATGAAGGTGGGGCTGGTGGCGTCGGTATGGTCAAAGCATCCTCCAATATAAGAGAGGTTGATGGAGAACTAATAGGAGTAGAAGGTTCATCTACCTGTGGAGGAGAAATGGGAGAAGAAGGCTCTTCTACCTATGAAGGACCAATGGGTGGGCTAACCTCTTCAGACTATGAGAGAGGTTAGTTAGGCATAAGAGGCGAGACTGTGTTGACTGTGTGTATATTACGCTCTTGGGAGTCATCAGCCATAGTCTGCATGTTATTTTGGCTAGGGGGATGGTTAGGAAAAGGTTGTCTAAAGATGTCTATGTTTTGGTTAGGTGGCACATTTGGGTTATCCAAGACAAGATCACCTTTATCTAACATGCCCTGAATGATATTCTTGAGGGTCTTACAATTATCTGTGTCATGGCCTTTGACACGGTGATAATTGCAGAAGTCATTCTCCCTGTACCATGCAGGGATGGCGCGTGAAGGATCAAATTAAGGTGGTGGTCAAATCTGGGGGAGATTGAGGACTCCCTATTTGAAAAATTTATCCAACACGGATGCGTATGACTCTCTTATTAGAGTGTATTGATGTTGTATGTATCATTGTTAGAATTGTCTCGTGATGCTTTGAGATGTGGAAGGTTTGGATTGGTTAGTTGTGGAAGATGATTTAAGTACCACAACATTTTTTGATCCCTTAGATTTAGAATTAGAGGAAGAAGATTTAGATGAAGGGTCATTTGATTTTGTGTTGGGGTTTTTACTACATAGTTTGACTTTGTTTTCTTTGACAGCATAGAGTTCAAGCTTCCTAGCCATGGTGAAAGCTTCGTCAAATGTGTGGAATGTTTGGTCCCACAAGGTAGATGAAATGTGTTTGGCACATGCTTGTGAAAAGAGCTCAATGAGCTCAGGTTGAGGTAAATAAAAGGAGAGTTGGTTGATTAAGCCTCTCCAATGAGCAACGAAATCAGCTATTGATTCATCGTCAAATTGTCTGATAGAGTATAGGTCCCTGATGGAGACCTTTTTGGTGATGTTGATTGAAAAGTGGTTAAGGAAAAGTTGAGCTAGTTGGGTGAATGTAAAAAGAGAGTGACTGGTAATAGAACTATACCAATCAAGGGCAGCTCCAGAAAGTGACATGGGAAATATGTGTAGCAATAATGCATCATCATGGGCTATAAGGTAACAAGCATGTCTAAATGCTCGTAGATGTTGTTGTGGGTCTTCCTTACTCTGGAAGCGAGTAAACTTGGGAAGTTCCCACTGACTAGGATATGGTCAGATTGGGACTGAAGGATGAATGGGTTCATTACAGATTTGTTCATATGAGAGGACATTTCTTAAACCCGAAATGGATGTCTCAAGATTAGACATTTTGTCCATCAACATCTTGACTAGATCGGTTGGTGGATTTGTAGGTGGGGCACCCCTAGGTTGTAGGGCACTTGGAATGTGTGAGGAGGGGCGTATGACATAGTTGTTTGCACTTGTATAGGCACAACATATTGGTAACTAGTCATAGGGACTAATGTTGAAGCCAAGGGTGGTTGTGTCATGAAGCTAGGAGGCACAACTTGGCTTGATGTCACCAGAGGTGGTTGGATGGTGGAAACATTAGCCAAAGGATGAGTATCCACCCTTATGTTGATGGGTGCAAGAGTAGGTGGGATGGAGACAACTAGGTTTTGGAATGGTGTAGAACTTTGTTGAATAGTTTGCGGTTGATGGGGTAGCGAAACCCCGATGGAAGTAGGTCCAAAAATTACAGGAGAAGCCACACTTTGAAGATTGGTCATGGTTGGATAGTTAGTTGAGGCAATGGCTTGGGTGTCTATGGGTTGAATCACAGATGCTGTTGATATGACTATAATTTCAACTAAGGAAGTTGGCATCCCATAAATTGGGTTGCCTAAAGAGTCTCGCATTTGACTTCTCATGAGATAGTGCTGAAGAGCCTTGACATTGAGGTCAAGGAACCTTTCAAAGTCTTGGTCCCCTTCGGGAACAATAGGGGGTTGAGTTGGGGTTGGTTGGATAGGAGTACGCTTAGTGTCTGAATGATACTCCATTAGAGGACTGGTTATGGAGGGCGAAGGTGACAGTGGTTGTTGCCTTGTGTGGTCAACAAGAGTTTTGGTTTGACTACATGTCAAAAACATTCAAGGCAAGAAGGGTTAGGTTCTAGAAACTTTGTTTTTTTTTAGTTTCAGAAACTAGAATGTGTTTTTAACAGCAAAAAGGTCAGGTTTTAGCTTGCTGTTTGAGAAGAAAGATTTTTGATAGTGACCGATGTCAGTAGAAGAACCGATGTCAATGAAGTAAATTGCCGATGTCGGTTAGATAACTGATGTTGGTGAAGATAGTTGCCGACGTTGGTGGAAAAATTGATGTCAGTTACTGTGTGTTTCTATTAACTTAGAAAACTAAAAGTTTTTGGAAGAAAGAAGAAAGTCTAAGTTGTTTTTGAAGCTCAAAATAATTCATCTTTACTAGCTCAAAAAACCAGATACAAATAGAAAAATAGATGAAGGCAAGCAAACACTAAACATTAAATTCCTAAGAATAAGTTTTAGAGTCTTATTGGCTTATGCCTTAGAAGAGCATGTTTGGGAAGTTGGGATTTTAAAATAGGTCCTAGAAGAAGCAGTCTAAGGTTGGTTTTGGATTAGTTTTGGTGCTCAAAGTCTATATTAGGTTCTGTACGTGGCCTGGTGCTAGGAGCTAGCTCTCCTCACTTCACGAGCCCAGAGACACATTGGGTCGCTTAGCCAATATATACTTCCCCTAGATTTTATACTCTGCCAAAGAATAGAGTGGGTTCTCCCCTTGGTAGTGAAGTCTAAGTGGGATCGCCATGAAGGGTAAGGTATCTGCTAGGTGATGAAATCCTAGTCAGACCTTGTCTCAGGTATGTTTAGATGTTTAGTTGTGAAAGTGGTTTGGTCGTGTAACATAAGTGCACTACGATTTATTCATAATGCATTTAAGTTACTAGATGAGCTAAAAATGCATTCAAGTAGAAATGAGATGCAATAGATTTTTAACCCAAATTGAAATGTGTGTTCGGATGCAGACAAGTGGAGAAAAGGTTGAGAGTATGAATTTCACTACTCTAAGATGTAAGAGGAAAGGTGACAAGAAGAAAAAGAAAGTGGTTCTTTTTAACTTGTGCTAATGGTGTCTTTTCAAGATAAAGAGATAGAAGAAAATGATGCAAGAAGAGATCTAATGCACCTATATTAATGTTGGCCTTTAGAAGAAATGAACCCAAGGAAAACTCTAGGGTCCCACCAGGCATGCCAGAATGTTTCTACAAGTTTTTCGCTTTTTCACAGTCAGAAGAAATAAGAAACTAAGATAATGGTTAGGGGTTAGATGATACCTAAATGAAGTTTGCGCACCATATCCAGACGACTAAAAGAGCTCCTCTTTGGCTGTGGAGGATGAAACCTATGGATAGGAAAGACTTAGACAAGGAAAATGCTAGATAGATAGATGGTGGACTGCCAAGCAAAGCTCAATCCCAGAAGTATAAAGACTTCCTGGAGGGATGATAGTCCACTAGTTGATAAAAAGAATGTTGTTAGAAAGAGAAATGATGAAATACTAAATAAAAGAAATAGAGATAATGCATAGCTGTATTCTGCAATCTATCTTCCACAGTCACCAACATCGGTAGTTCTGCCAGCATCAGTTGGTAAAAGTTGCCGGCGTCAGTTATGATGCCGACATTGGTAAGGGCAATGGGCCTAGATGCCGATGTCGGTGGGGGAAATGGGGCTTTGGATGAGTTTTAGGTCTGTCTGTGGTCAACATAATGCTCTGGGATGTCTGTGGGAGTTTAATGGGTTATGCAAGATTTGCAGGGTAGAGAATATGGTCTAAAAAAGGGGCTAGGTAGAGGACAGGGGTGAAAGGAAAATAAGGATGAAGGGAAGTCTTTTCAGCCTTTTTGAGAGGAAGGTCGGGTTGTCTCAACAATATCCAGAAATAGATAATGGACTAATTACCAAATGTATTTAAAAGAATACTAAAATATAAACCAGTAGAAATACTTAGCTCTTGGTAGAGAACCAGAAGTGTAGAAGACCTGTTTTCGTTATGGCTATTGTGGGAGACTTCGTCCAACCTTTAATCCAGTGTGGAGTGACTGATGTAGAGTTTCTGAGCCTGGAGGGTGCTGTTGGGATGTTGATGCCTGCAAAGAGTTGAGGAGCAAGAGAACTCAGAACCTGGAGCAAGAGAATTCACATTCGCAGGGGCCAAGTGCAGAGGTTGGAATTTAGTTTTAAAGAAATTGATGTCGGCAATACCGCCAGTGTCGGTCGATGGTTGACCAACATCGGTGGTTGGAAGATGGGTAAAAATGCTATTTTTAGCCTTTTGCCAATTCTTCCATCTACCGAGTTCAATGGTCATGGTTAAATGGTCGAAGGTGGGTTTAATAGGCATGAGGATTAGTGGGAGAGTTAGAATGATTAGTCATAGGGTGATAAATGAGGGTATCTAAGGGTGAGGAATCCAAGGGTGAGGTGTCAAGGGTGGTGTGTCATGGGTGAGGTGTTATTAATTTAAAATAGGTATTTTATTTTAAATTAATAAGTGTGTGGGTTAGGAATGTTTAGAAGTGGACCAAGGGGACCAAGGGGGGAGTCGAGCAAGGAGTAGACACAAATTTGGTGTCTACAGATGCAATTTTCACTTTTGTATTGATGATTGCCACTAAATTGATGACATATAAGTTGTGAATCTCCTAATGCATGTAAGTATTAGACACCTAAGTCAATGGATACTTGCCTGCCTAAGATGGGAATTCATATTTATCCACGTTATTAGTGGCTTATAAATTTAATTTAAAATATAAAGGGATGATTTTACCATGAAGGTCAACTAAAACACAACCTGCCTTGGATCCTTGAATGCATTTGGATCCATTAAAGTGAAGGGTCTAGATGCCTTCACAAAAATTTATTATGACCTCCAATATTTATTCTATGATGAATTTAGTTTTGTGTATGGAGGTATATTTTTTGGGGTCTTTGAAGGTTTGTTCCTTGAGATCAATGGTGAAATTATGTAACTAATCTTTAAGATAATTATCTTGATTAAGACCTTCGATGTCAAGGATTTATTCATCAAGAATAATGTACTGAAAGTGATTAGTAGGTGTAGCAACAAGTTGATTAGTGATCATTTGGCATTTTAATGATTTTACTGTAATAATTATTAAATTGAATTCCATTTCCATTTTCTAATTTTATCTCTATATAAGACAACTTTTGAGAAAAAGTGAAGGGGATCATAATAGACAATAACATCGGTTGTTTGATAAATCATATAATGTCAAAGCTATTTCAACTATGAAATAAATTGTGAGATGGTCAAGTTATAATTTCATATAAAAAGTCTCATAATCTATCAAGGTGTGACTAAAGTAGTATATGGCATATTATCTTCATATTTCATATTATTGAATGAGCATTTCTCAAAATGATATGAGGGTAGATGAAGTATACAATATTAGTAGGTGGTCATTGAAAGGTCGTATAAGAGAAGGATGAAGTAATGATTCCTTCATGTTTCCAAAATATTTTTTAAATGCATAAGTCTATTAGAGAGTGATAACCTTCATGAGGAGTGACTATCAAATATATGAGGTAAGCCATTTCTATGATGAATCAATAAATTATCCCAAGTTTATCGAGATATGTATGAATGTATAGAATATAATGACGAATAGAAATGTTGACAATAGCCTTGATTTTGGTAGGATCAAGACCAATTCCATGTACATAAATGAGAAATCCTAAGAGTTAACTAGAAGTGACATTGAAAACACATTTGTGAGGATTGAGTCAAACCTTATATTGGATGAGCCAATCAAATATGATATTAAGGTCATGAAAGTGGTTTTTACAATGTTTAGATTTAGAAATAAGATCAAATATTTAGGTTTTGATGATTTTATGGATGGGATCATGAAATATATGGGTCATTGTACGTTGGTAAGTGGTGTTGGTGTTTTAAAGACTGATTTTTTTTTTAATGTAGCAATAGGTTCCCCCATTTAGTGGTGAAGTTAGTTTTATGTTAATATTTAGGGGAAATGTGATTTTAATTATAACCATAGAAACTTTTCATGAGAGATAAAATCTCATAGTTGATCATATAATCAACTATGGAATCAATTGATGGTAGATAAGATGTGTCTTTAGGGCATGATAAGTTGAGATTAAGAAAGTAGATAATATGCATATGACCATTGTGATTTTATAGTGAATAGGATATTTTTTGTATACCCATTACAAGTAATCAATAGGTTTGATGAACTTAGCATCTACAAGCTTTATGATTTATGGAAAAAGAAAATTTTGTTACTTTTGATGCACTAATTTTGCATTAGGATAGGTGATGATATTATGGAAAATGATACCAAGGTTAACATCAAGCATGTATTCATATTACCAAGTAAAAGTTTCATGATATTTGTCAAATAAGAGACTATAGTTATCATGTTCTACAGGATGAAATTCCTTTTATAAAATATTAGGTCTAGGAAAATTGGTGGTACCATAATTAATTACAAAATTTTCCTCGATAAGCATGGAATTTCCATCTTGTAAATGATATTAAGCTACAGGAATCTTGGAAGTATGATGGGTTTTAGGATCGATGCTAGCAACAAAATTATTGAAGCATGAAGCTTTTCTTTTTAATGGACAAACTTATGATGTTAGTGAGGAATTTGAGGCTCTATAGCATGGATTAGTTATACGATAGATCCATCACTGGGAAGCATGGGTAAAGGTCCATAATATTCAAAATCCACTTCAAGATCTACAATCCAATTACATTTTCTATCAAACTCAAAATGTATTTTTTTGAAAATATTAGCCTTAACATCTAAAGTAATGTCTGAGGTAAAAATTTGATTGTATGGTATCTTCATAGTTGATACAATCTAAGACATAAGAGTTGAGTTAAATTGTATCATTTTTCTTGATATATTTAGTAGTTATACAAATAATTTTGACTATATTGGACTAGCCAATGTAGTATATTTTGGCTAGTGAGTTTGTGAGTGCTGTATCAACACTTGATGATTCCTAATTGATGTAGTTTGGGACCTAAGATTGGATTACATCAGGTTGGATGATACAATCTAAACATTTAGAGATAAAAGGAACATTATCAAACAAACTGATAGAGTTTTGTTTAAATATATTGGGTTGGTTGATGTTATTATATATGGGAATATTAAGAATGTCTTGGATGACCCATGGAGTGTATACCAAGGGTGGGTTGGTATGTGGGAGACAACCTTGAAGTTTTGATTCAATATCAATATAGTCAGATGATATATAAATGCCATGAACATCATGGTTAAAGGAATACATTTTGTATAAGGTATTTTGATAATGAATTATGTCCATGTATCATGATTGGGTTTAGAACATAATGTAGGCATCATCATAATATGTAAAAATGTTACATGCATGAGAGTAAGGTTAATCAATGTTAGTTGGGATGTTGATAGTGGAAATAACCATGTTACTAAAAGTTTAAGGTGACATATTTAAATGAAATTGAAAGCATTTAGCTACACCATATTCATTTAAAGTGAATTCATATTCTATGTAAGAGGCTTAATTATAATTTAGTGTGGGAGGACTTTCCATAATATCATCAATTAGAGGAATGACCCTATCTCATGGAAGAAGAGAAGGAGGTAGCCATTCAGAGATATAAGGAGGTAATTAACTAGTATTTCAAATATTTTACAATTCATTGGGTTCATAATCATCATAATATTTAAGAGTTACATTTAGATCAAGATACATGTTGATGAACTTGAGAAGAGGTGGATTACTATTATGAGTAGTATTGAAAATAAGATATTGAGATTTGGGATTTGAAAGTTGGATGCTGCAAGGCCTGGGATCTACCTCATGCTTATAATGTTTGAAATTATGGTTGAATTTAATGTATTTAATAAATGAGGATGTGATATCTCTCATGTGATTATTTTATGAATGACCTAAGATCATGTTATAACAAAGAGGAAGATCTAGAACCATAAGCTTGGTGCATGTAGTTTTGGGTCCAATAGCGAGAGGAATCCAAATGAAAGCATGAGGATTTTGATTGGTTTTATCAAATCTATGAAAATTAAGCTATATTTACTTAATTTTTTATTTAGATTAATTGATTTTTTGGATTAACCAAAGAGAGGTAGCATTAATTCCTAAACCTTCATCCACCAAGATTTTACTTATTAAGATTTTATTGATTCCAATCTTGATGAAAAGAGGTGGGTTGTTAGCTTGAAAAAAGATTTTGTCATTAATCATATCTTCTTCAGGGAACTCTATGGAGGATTTTAAAGAATAAGAATGTAGATAAACATTTAAATTTCATGACATTCCATAGGTGTGGGACATTCGAAGATAGAAGTGGTTATATCAGAATCAATAGATGGGGGTTCTTCAATGTCTTATAATTATTGCATAAATAACTTGCTATGATAAGGGTAAGTTATTATTAATTACATGAGTGGATTTTCAAGGCATAAAGTTAATTTCATCTAAAAAATTAAAATATGTTTTGGAAGAGGAACTAACAAGAGGATTAGGTTGATTAGAGATGATGTTTTTAAAAGGGATAAAAAAAACTAGGTTGAGGCTTCAATTGTGGATTTGGATCATCACTAGTGGTTTATGTATGCAAAAAATTAAGATAGATCTAAAAATTATCCTACTTAGTAAATCCAAGCTCAATGAAGGTAATCAACTAACATCTATTGAAATACTTTTTATATCAAGGGCATGAACAACAACCTAACCAAGGGAACACTTATCACACAACACTATAGGAGAGGGTTCCAAAGCCTCAAAAAATAATACTATGTAATAACCCTAACTAGGTATGAATACATGAAACAAAACTAATATAGTATTATCAAAACATATAACACAAATGAAGATGTTTTAAAATAAATAAACAAGGGATGATTGTAGGAACATGGGGTACTATATCACGTAATGTGGAAGATGGAAAGAAAATAAAAATTTATAGATATACTAAGCTTAAGTAAAAAGGTAATATAAAAATCTATTTATACATTTAAAACATATTATCTTGTGCAATATCTATCTATCAAAATGAAATGATAAATGTTAGAGATACTTACCTTTGAGTGACCCTGTCGAGTCTTAATATCCCCCTTGGCCAATGGTGCTTTGAAAGAGATTGTTGTGGATTTGAAATTATCACACTATATAAATAATATCCATGCTAAAATAATCCTACTTTGCATTCAAGACTTCCCATAAGACAAACTATACATATAACACAAATGAAGATGTTTTAAAATAAATAAACAAGGGATGATTGTAGGAACATGGGGTACTATATCACATAATGTGGAAGATGGAAAGAAAATAAAAATTTATAGATATACTAAGCTTAAGTAAAAAGGTAATATAAAAATCTATTTATACATTTAAAACATATTATCTTGTGCAATATCTATCTATCAAAATGAAATGATAAATGTTAGAGATACTTACCTTTGAGTGACCTTGTCGAGTCTTAATATCCCCCTTGGCCAATGGTGCTTTGCAAGAGATTGTTGTGGATTTGAAATTATCACACTATATAAATAATATCCATGCTAAAAAATCCTACTTTGCATTCAAGACTTCCCATAAGACAAACTATCTTTCCTCCAAGGTAAACCCTAGGCAATGGCTCTTTAAAATCTAAATGTAGTAAAATTATAAGTTGTAATAATGTGAAAAATAAATGTTCCTCTTTATTGGATTGAATTTAAGGTGGTATTTATAGAAATGGATATGTCCTTATCCTTTTAGAATTTGAGCTGACAAGGTCACCTACATGACCTTGTTTTTGAAAAATCTACTAGTAGGCCTCAAACTAGGTTATCCAGGCTAATTTAGTTCCATAACATGTGCCATAGAGTTACTAACAAGGTCAACTAGGTTGCCTTTGTAGGAAAAATGGGTGTTTACTTAGTTAAAATCTATTTTTAAAGGAGAATTTCTTAGGTAGTTAGATTAATGGGGTTTATTTGTTTGGGGAGTTGGATAATCAGGATTTGTAATGGGTTTAGATATGATAGATTTAACCAAAAATCTTGAAAATAACCAATGGTCTGCCCATCCCTTTTTTGGTACACCCTATAAGATGTGCACTCAAAGAGATTGAAACTTGATAGGTTCCTACAAGAGAAAAAAGTGTCAATAAATGACAAAGTTTAAAAATATTGTGTATACATATGACCCACCCAAAGCTCATTGTGTGTCATAATAGTCTAACATGGGATGGTTGTTTGGGAAAGAACCTAAAAACACAACCATTGAGCTAACTTAAATGAATTATGAAAATAAAGTCTGAAATTCAATTAAAATAATTAAAAGTACCATATACATACCTTGAACTACCTTTATGTGAATGATTGCATGAAAATATCATAGTCTTAATTATGGAGAGTGTAGAAATTGCATTTGAGAAACCTTAGGGATATAAGACTAAAATTAGAAGCAATGTGTGTATATGTAGGATGGTAAAAGTATAAATAAAAAATATTAAAGCTTATAAAATAACTTGGAAAACTGGCAAGTTGGGATTGTAAAGGCTAGGTTAGAACCAAAATACCAAGCGTGTAAATGACAAATAAATATAGAACATAGTAAATCATGGGAAAAATCATGTAAAACATTATAAGTGAAATATTAATGTGATAAATATATGTAAGTAAATTAATGTAACCTCATGTAAAAGAAGCATATTGAATGAAGTAGGAAGAAACATAAATGACAATGTAAAAATGTAAGAGAAGTATGCCAATGTTTAACCTTAAACTATAGATTAAAGAATCTAGGGTTAAAGGGGGTAGAGATAGCCTAGGGCATAAGGGTGATAAACTATCTCTATAGAAGGTTAGTTAAATTTAAAACTTAGATAAATAATATTCTAAATTTATATACTGAGATATGTTAAAAATAGAAATTAAAACTATGCTAGATATTGTAATGATAATGAAAACAAGATACTTAGCTAGTTCTGATGCTAATATAGATCTAGTTCAATAAAAAGAAGGAATTAGATTATGGTACTATCATAAAATTATAGATTAATCCTTTCTATGAATTCATACACTTGTGTTGACCTCAAATAGTTACATCGATGTTTATGTAACATGGATATTAGTATCTATTATAGAATACTTGTTAGATCTAGATGTAACCACATGGAAAGTTCTAAGTTCTATGTCACCTTCATTCTAGTGAACTTAGATTTAGATCATGGACTATCACTCCTTGTTAAATATAAAAACCCTAGTTCTTCACCTTCATAGTAACTACAGTAAAAATGGGTTAATGGGTTCAAAGTGTCAAGCTAACCCCAAAGACCCCTCTGTTAGTGGGTGCTACCTATATATACACTACTCTAAATAGAGTCTTAAACTCATGTAGTTATCCCTACATGTGGGTTTTTGTGTACATAAATATGCAATATATGATAAGCAAGTAAAACATTGAGGTACCTTATACCTTTGAAAATATGGATCTTTGGATATTCTTTCAGTAATTTAGACTTGTAGATGTGTTGTCCTATGAATGATATGGAAAGAAGGAAGCTTTACTCACTTGAATTTTTGATTGAATGCTTTTGGTAAGTTATCTTTGAGTTATTTGGTTTTTGTTATGTGGTGAATGAATGAAGATCAATCATGCACATATATAAATCCTTTTAGAGAATATATCACATTAAATCACTTAGGCAGACCATAGGGATATGTTACATTTCAAAAGTGAATGAATTTTAGGGCATTGGACACTTACATTGGGATATGACACTTGTGTCGATATAGGCATCTGATTGGGATGCAAGTGTCCAAGTAGATGGAAAATAGGCATAATTTTATAACTTCTAAAGACATGATATAAGTAGGTTTATAACATTATGAGTATGATATAAAGTTTAATTCATCATAATAACACTGGTTAGACCAAAAGATAAGTAATAGGCATAGATGAGTAGTGTATGAGAGCCTTTAAGTAGCAAGAAAGGGTATAAAACTAAGAGTACCAGCCAAGGCATGTATTTGTCAAGTGTGAAAGATAGAGGTGATATATAATTCAAAAATAGTATCTACATTCATCCTTAATCTATTGATAAAATTTCTAGTTTAAAGGAAAATAAATGTGTACTTGGGTGTGTATAACACACTTTGATTTTGCATGAGCTCAACTTGAGTGATTTTATAGTGATTGAAATAAATCCAAGAGCATGTTATAATATATAATTAGTGCATATAATCTAAAATATAAAGCATTGACATAATTTAAAGTAAAGAAAACAAGTTTTAGGAGTGCACTTGTGTATTAAAGCAACCTCCTTGCCTTTTAGAAACTTTATTTAAAAATATATATCATTATGAACCATTAAAATTGATATTAGGATAAATATAAATTTGGAAAGTGCATAAATATAAAGAGATTAGAGGACACATACCCCCAACCTTGAATAAAAGGTGAGTCTCCACCTAATAGCTAAGAACAACTCAACCATGCAACTCAATCATACTTATAACCTAGTGAGCATGAGTGAACCAAGTCATCTCACACTATAAATCTAGTGGGTTTAGATTATACAATAATTTACATGATGTAAACTTGGAAATACTTAATGATTTAATCATGTCAACCATACCAAAATAGAACCAACTACTATAATAGATTGTCTTAATACAATTTGTAACAGTCCAACCTAGTGAGCTAAAGTTCGTAGAAGTGTTTGTAATATGAAGGTTGATTTAATTTTTCAATTTTAGGTGATTTTCTTCATAGTATATGTGTATGAAATTAGAAATGCATCATGTCTATAAATCAATCCCGACTTAGAGAAGATAGAGCATACCTACACTTTCGATTGGGAATAATTTGTTAAATGGGAGCATGACTAATATGGGGATCTGCTAAACTTCATTAAGGGATACCTTATCATAATACACCATGTGGGGAGGGGTTCCAAAGCCTACAATATAACATAATCATGGAACAACCTTAAAAGAGTCATAGGTTTTTATATTCACTATATTTTAATAAAAAGAAAGTAAATCTAATCTAGTGCACACCAAAGGTTATGGCATAAAGTGGAGGTTATAAATAAAAAAAACTTAACTAAACATACATAAAATAAATATACACATATCAATGTATATATAATCCTAATGCATGAAATAAAAGCACAACTACATTATCTATCTACTCTTACAAAGGAGAAATAAATTTAGGAATACTTACATTGAAGACAAACCCACCAAGCCTCAATCTCTCCCTTGGCTAAGGTGCTTTGTAAGAGATTGATATGGTATGTAAAGATAACAAAGACAAATCAACTCTAGGCTACACAACCCATCTACATCCAAAAGACTTATCCATAATATAAGATGTATGTCTCCAAAGAAAATATGGAATCCGAAGCTTTATTCTTCAAGTAGAATGGTAACCAAATAGATGTTCATTCTCACTTATTCTTCTTCACTTCTTTATTCTCAAATGGTTGGAAATGAACTTATATATATATAGGTGGATCTTTCCCTAAATCCTTCCAAATATGTTGGCTGTATGGGGTCAATCCAGTCAACCCTATATGTTTTTTAGAGATAAATCAATAGATCTTGAGCTAAATCGGTCAAAGGGCTAACAAAACTCTCAAGTGAAAATACCCAAAAATAGTACAAGGTTGACCCAATCGACCCTATACAATAATCAAAGGATAAAAACTATATAGTGTTGACCTAGTCATCATAGTATAGTCAACTGATGAAAGGGGGTCAAGGCAAGAAAAATAAAGATAATGATATGATAAATGTTTGGACTGGGTAAGACTAAGAAGAATAAGCTTAGGGTAAATATTTTTAGGAGACAAGTGTATAGATGATAAGTGGCAAAAGGGACAATAATATTATGAAGCACTAATGGTATACCCACCCCTTTCTCGATGCACCCCTTAAGGTGTGCACTCAGAGAGATTGATACTCAATGGGTTCCTGCAAGATATAAAGTGTCAGTAAGTGATAAAAGGCTGAAAATATTATGTGTATACATAGGTCAACTGGCGAAAGGGGGTCAAGACAAAAAAAAGGAGGATAATGATATGACAAATGTTTTGAATGGGTAAGACTGAGAAGAATAAGCTTAGGGTAAATGTTTTTAAGAGACAAGTGCATAGATGGCAAGTGGCAAAAGGGACAAAATTTTTATGAAGTAGTAATGGTCTACCCACCCATTTCTCGATGCACTCCTTAAGGTGTGCACTTAGAGAGATTGAGACTCGACAGGGTCTTAAAAGATACAAAATATCAATAAGTGATAAAAGTTTGAAAATATTATCTGTATATAATATGCACCTCATAGATGCATCATGTTGAAACTTGGGTATAGTACTTTTACCAATGTATATAATTCTTCCACAACTATGTATATAAATCATATAACTATAAATTTTGGCCAATTTACAAACTATGTAAGTGTGGAGAACATGTTTCCATAACATGTCCCCACTAAAATATGAATATGTGAATAATGTGGAATCCATGCATATATGAAATTCCCTCACTAATATTCACCCATTTTGAGTTGAGGGGAAGTAGCAACTGGTAATTACCTTATCTCAAAAAGATAATATAACCATATAATCTATGTATGAACCATGTAGGATATAGGAGAAACATGTCTAGGTATTTATCATTATGTTACATAGTATGTGATCACATCAAGTACTAATATGCATGATATAAATCATGACAACATCTAGATAGTAACAATACAAGCTCAACAAATAATCAAGCACACACATAAGAACACTCAAAAGTAAATCAAAAGACAATGGTCCAAAAAGACCTCAAATGAGGGACATGTTCAAATGCCACACAATCAAAGGGACATGACTTAATAAAATGCCTAAAATGTAATGAATGACATATTCAAATATCAACATATAATAAACCATGACATATGCAAATGCCACAATATAAAAACATAGGCATGAGGGCCACAATCAATGGAGGATATTCAAATGTTTGAATAAGTAATAAATGCATGATAATAGAAAGAAAGGAACACACTCAAGGAAGTACAAAAAGGAAATAATGGACAATAAGAAACTAACATAAACATAACATACTAGCCCATGGATCATATTTGTTAGCAAAAAATGTTAAGTATATAACATGTTAAGTACATTGTGAAAGATATAAGCATGGATAAAGACATGTGCAAGTACATAAAATAAAACATGATGATTTAAAGTTATAACATAATCTGGATGTATCATGATCAAAGAAGAATGTTGCCAATGTCCAAATGACATGAGTAGATGGAAGACTTAACATCTAAAAGTGCATAAATCATGTATCTATGTTTGATTGTATCACACTCAATAGATGCATAAAACACATGTATATATATAAATAAATTATTGTCTATCTACCAACATAAAACCAACAACATATATGCTAAGGAGTTAATATAACCTGTGAATATTGCATTTTTTTTGGATTTTTGATATTTTTGATATTTTTTTGGTATTTTTTGAATATGACACCTTGAAACCTTAAGTTGTATCCTTTAAATTATATGAATCATGGTTGTATAAATGTAAGAGGTGCATATCATATTCCTTATCATGTTTTACATGTGCAATAGAAGAAACAATGCTATCATTTGGAATATGGATCAATTTTCCTTCATGAGAAAAAGATACACCTTTATGATTATGGTTAATTTTATCTTCCATTTGATATAAACAAAGAGTTCCCAATGTAAATGCATATGGAAAATTTTGTGGCATAACCCAAATACATGTTTTAATCACTTTAGTACCACAATAAATTGGTATTTAGATGTTTCCTATGGAGTTTTTCTAATTCGTAAACTCACACTAATTTTAGTGTGCAAAATATTTACCTTGGATCCTTATAGGCAATCAATTAAATACCAAAAATTAATTTTGTAAAACAATCAACTTAAGGAAAAGCAATGCAAGAAAATACAAATCACACTACACAAGAGTTGATTAAGGAGTTTGACAATGCCTACATCTCTGGGTTCACTTATAGTATGAACTGATCCATTTTCATGAAAAGTGAGTATATGAAATATTCTCACAATTGTCAAATGGAAAATTTAAGATTGTTCACAAATTGAATAATAGAGCTTCAAAAAGTCTTGGATAAAAACCCATGAATAGACCTTCCACTTTACTATCATGCGAATGCAATCTTGTAATTATTCAAAATTTTGAAGAATCTTGGTAAACCCATGAACAAATAGATTCACCACCTTCCTAAAAACACCTTTGGATGTCTTATATGAAAAATGTCACTTCCAGGCATCAAAATTAACAACAAATAAAAGAAAATAAAGACATTCAACATATGGTTGGAACCAGCTCAGAAATTAAAATAAATCTCTAGTTTACACCAAGAGTTGAAAATGCATCTAGATGCCTCGAATTGGAGGAAGATAATAAGTGGGTCCTTATGCCTTAACAATATTGGATAAGGACTCCATTCATTATTGTTTAAATATAATTTCATGGCTTTATATAGCCACTTAAGCCTGTAGGTGTAGTGAATGGGCCTTATCCTTTTACAGGATAGGTCACCAGTTCCATTCCCCTTGGCATAGAATTTTATTGTTATCCACATCCCAAGTCCCACATTCATGGGATGATAGGATATAAAACACTTTAATAATCCTTATTCTCCATGATGTATTTCATGGCTTTGGCCATGTATCACCTCCACCACTTGCCTTTTAATAGAAAACCATTGGCATTTACGTGGGATTACAAGGTATGTGGTGGCATGTCGATAGTACATGGTGACTTTGTGGTAGACTTAGTAAGGAATGTGGATGTCACATTATAATATCAACCCCTTTATGGAGATTCATGAGTATAACTTGGCATTAGTTGGCATGGAACATGCTTGAGCATGGTAAATAATTACATGTAAATAAAAATTGACTATGTAAAAAATATAGAGGTGGCAAGCCACGTGGTGGCTTAAGGACCCACCACATGGACCAATATCCATTTGCTACTTATCGACATCCCATTAGATGCTCCAAAGCTCTATCGGTGATAGGGTCCCCCTCTGAGACAAAAGTGGACTCCATTAGCTATAGTCCCTGATAGCCAACCTTTTGCAAAATATGCCTATCAAAGATGAAGACAAGAAACCAAAACAAATATTTTTGAATGAACTGATTTCCACATGTCACATTCTCATTGGTCCACATTTCTACCATGTCATCACTTTGACCAAATTTGACTAGCCATAAATACACATACAAACTCATTTTTTAATCTGTGAAATACGCTAGAAAGCTCTGGATGAGCTCTTCACCATGAAACTAATTTGTAAATGTTCTATAATGGTCAATTTATATAGTTTGACTAGATTTGACTAATTTTGACCAACTTTGATTGGAACTTTGACTGACTATAGAAGGATCATATGAGCTCAATTTCTAAAGTTCCACATATCATTGAAAAGCTCTCAACAAGCCCTACACAATGGTGTAAATTTTGGTCCACTTCAAGACATTTTTGAATTGCCCTTTAGATCAATCCTCCCTATTAAGAGGGCTTTTAGTCCAATTTGATCCTTTGCAATGCCAACTAGTATTAGAGAATTCCAATGGGTCTTTATCAATCTGTCAAGTTCCCCAACTACATTAAATGATTGATCACATATTTTTCAAATCTCTACTATTACATGGCCATCAATAGCCTCTATTAAGATGTGATGACTTCCTCTACAACATGGGTTCACAATGACCTCCTCACAGATAAGTCTAGTGATCTCTTAACATGTCCATCAATATCTTATTTTGCTACATGGTTTAACAGAAGTACATGTGGACCAAGTGCTTTCCCAATTTTTTTCCAAAATAATACTTATAAAAAAAAGCATATCATAATCTACATGTACTATTGTTAATGGAAAATGTTGACCCAAAATGTGAGAAGATAAATTGAGTATGATAAACTTGTCACTCAAATATTTCTCAACAAGTGATTTCCATAACATAACAAATTGCAAATTATATAATGCATATATATAAAGATACAAATAGTGCCCTATGAGTCTTTTTACAATTGTGCACAATGTATGTCATAATATTACCCATATGGGTCTTATTCATATATCTAAAAACACATTATTTAAGTTGGTTTTATAACTATATACAAATATATAACCCAAAATACACCAAAGATTCCTTACCAGATATAAGACCCTAGTGTGGGACTGACTCCTTTGGTAGTCACTCTATGGATCACCATGTAGCTCATCTTCAGGTTCTTAATGGTCTCTTGGTACATATGAGTTTAATGTTTGACTAAAATCATCGTAATTGGGTCTAGATACTTGTCTTGTCTCAAACTGTATGATCCTAGTGTGATCCAAGAGAAGCTCAATGCTATCATCTCTAAATGATGCTTTCCAAGAGAAGAGATATAAATTTACTAGAACCATCTCATTCATTTCTAATGGGATGATGTCAAGAGTCACTATGTTTGAAAAATGTCTCCCAATTGTAAATCACAAGGTACAACAACATATTGCCATACCTTGGATAATACCATTCTTCATGCCACATGTTTTATCATGTGGTAATGACACTATTAGCAAGCCTTATTGATGTATTATGTTAGTAGTCACACAACCTATTCTGATGTTTCCATCGAAAATAAGTCTAACAACACATCCCTCTATAATAACTAGAATATTTTATTTAGAGTCTCTTGTAGATCATAAGATAATATCTAGAGGTTCAGATGGTGTCCTTTGGAAAATAGGGGATTATGAATGCTACTATTACTTGGAATAGTATGAGGTTTTCTTCTACCTGTGTTCCTCTAATGGAACCTCTATAATGCATGTTCAATATGTTGTAACCAACAATGTTCTACCACATGTCCACATCTTGAGAAATGATTGCATATTGGACTGACTAAAGTACTAGGATCATCTAGATGATGTTTCTTTTGTTTGGAATCTTCTTTTAATTGATCAAAAAGAGAATCAAATTTCTACTAAAGTTTGATGTTTTGTTGATCTTGTGTGCATTGATGTGCACTCATGTTCACCACCATCATATTTAGTTCAACCATCCTCTGTGTCTTCTCTCTTTGGTGTGACACAATCCATTTGTATCATCATGACTAATATCAAAATCATCATGGGAAACTACATCCATGGGTATAAATCCATGGCTACAAGTAGGTCCTAAATAGCCACAAAAGGCAAGAACTACTCTGATACTGAATCTTACGTAACAGAGCAATGCCTACATAGAAGTTGAGCCAACACACTAATTGATTTTATACCAAATATGATCTATAAACTCACACTAATTTTAGTGCATAAAAGTGTTTACCTTGGATTCTTATAGGTAATGAATTAAATACCAAAAAATAATTCCATAAAACAATCAACTTAAAGAAAAACATTGCAAGAAAATACACATCACAATGCACAAGAGTTGATTATAGAGTTCAATAATGCCTATGTCTTTAATTTCATTTATAGTATGAACCGATCCATTTATGTGAAAAGTGAGTACATAGCAAATTCTCACAATTTTCAAATAGACACTTTAAGATTGCTCACAAATCAAACAACAAAGCTTCAAAAAGTCTCAATAAAAACCCATGAATAGACCTTTCACCTTACTGTCATACGAATGCAATCTTACAATTATTTAAACTTTCAAAGAATCTTGGTAAACTCATGAATAGATTCTCCACCTTATAAAACACATCCAAATGTGTATATTTGGCCCTTCGAATAATCCTGGTAAACCCATGAACAAATTCTCCACCTTTTTGAAAATACATTTGGATGTTTTCTACTAAAAAATCTCACTTTTAGGCATTAAAATTAGAAACAAACAAAATTGAATCTAGACATTCAACATATGGTTAGAAGCAACTCAGAAACTAGAACAAATCTCTAGTTTATGTCAAGATCTAAAAATGCCTATAAATGCCTCAAATCATAGGAAGAGCAGAAGTGGGTCCTTATGCCTTAGAAATATTAAGGACTCGATTCGTTGTTCTTTAAATATAATTTTGTGGCTTTATATAGCCACTCAAGCCTAGAGGTGTAACGATTGGGGCTTATCCTTTTAAAGGATAGGTCACCAGTTCCATTCCCCTTGGCATAGCATCTGCTTGTTATCCACATCCCAATTCCCACATTCATGGGATGATAGGATATAAACGGGTTTAATAAACCTTATCCTCCATGATGTATTTCATGGATTTGGCCATGTATCACCTCCACCACTTGCCTTTTAATAGAAAACCATTGGCATTTATGTGGGATTGCATGGCATGTAGTGGAATGTTGATAGAATGTGGTGATTTCATGGGAGAATTGGTAAGGAATGTGGATGTTACATTCCAATCTTGACGCCTTCATGGAGATTCAAGAGCATAACTTGGCATTAGTTGGCATGAAACATTCTTGAGCATGGTAAATATTTAAATGTAAATAAAAATTGACTATTGAAAAAATATAGAGGTGGTAAGCCACATGGTGGATAGAGGACTCACCACATGGACCTCTCTCCATTCACCACTTATCGACGTCCCACTAGATGCTCCAAAGCTCTATCAATGATAGGGTCTCCCTCTGAGACAAAAGCAGACTCCACTGATTATGGTCCCTGATAGTCAACCTTTTGTTGAATACACCTTTCAAAGATGAAGATGAGAAACCAAAACCAATATTTTTTCATGAACTGATTGCCATGTGTCATGTTCTCATTGGTCCACATTTCTACCACGTCATCACTTTGACCAAGTTTGACTGGCTATAACTGCACATACAGACTCCATTTTTTGAATCATGAAATGTGCTAAAAGTCTCTAGATGAGCTCTTCACCATGAAATTGATTTGGAAATGTTCCATAATGGTCAATCTTTATATTTTGACCAATTTTGACTAGCTTTGACTGACTGTATAAAGAACACATGAGCTCCATTTCTAAAGTTCTACATACTATTAGAAAGCTCTCAATGAGCCCTATGCAATGGTGCAAGCTTTTATCTTCTTTAATACATTTATTGAACTAACCTCTAGATCAATCCTCCCCACTAAGAGGGCTTTTGGTCTACCAAAATATAGTATCTAATTTGATCTTTTGCAATGCCAATTGGTACTGGAGAATTCCAATGGGTCTTTATTGGTCTATCAAGTTCCCCAACTACATCAAATGATTGATCACTTTTTTCACAAATATCTACTATTACATGACCATCAATAGCCTCTACTAGGCTGTGATGACTTCCTTTGCTACATGGTTTCAAAAGAACCTCTTCATAGATAAGTCTAGTGATCTCTTAGCATGCCCATCAATATCTTATTTTGCTGTATAGTTTCATAGAAGTACATGTGGAACAAGTGCTTTCTCAATTTTTTTGAAAAATAATACTTATAGAAACAAACATATCCTAATCTACATATACTATTATTAATGGAAAATGTCAACCTAAAATGTGAGAAGATAAATTGAGTATGATAAACTTGTCAATCAAATATTTCTCTATAGGTGATTTCCATAACATAATAAACTGCAAATTATATAATGCATATATATACAGATACAAATAGTGCCCTGTGAGTCTTTTTACAACTATGCATGATGTATGTCATAATATTTCCCATATGGGTCTTATTCATATATCTAACAACACATTATTTAAGCTAGTTTCATAACTATATACAAATAGATAACCCAAAATACACCAAATATTCCTTACTAGCTATAGGATCCTGGTGTGGCCCTGACTCCTTCAGTAGTTTCTCTATGGATCATCATGTAGTTTGTCTTTAGGTTCTTGATGGTTTTTTGGTACATACAAGTTCGATGTCTGACTAGAATCATCGTGACTAGGTTTAGAGACCTGCCCTATCTTGAACTGCATGATCCTAGTGTGATCTAAGCAAAGCTCAATGCTATCATCTTTGAATGATGCTTACCGAGAAAAGATATATAAATTTATAAGAACCATCTCATTCATTTCCAATGGGATGATGTCAAGATTCATCATGTTTAAGAAATGTCTCCCAATTATAAATCATAAGGTACAACAACATATTGCCATACCTCAGATAATACCATTTCTCATGCCACTTATTTTAACATGTGGTAGTGGCACTATTGGCAAGCCTAATTGACATACTATGTCAGTGGTCACATAACCTATTTTTATGTCTCCATCAAAAATAAGTCTAACAACACATCTCTCTATAACAACTAGAATATTTTGTCTGGAAGATCTCACAGATCATAAGATAATATCTGGAGGTTCAGATGGTGGCCTCTATAAAACTAGGGATTATGAATGATAACTAGTACTTAGAATAGTATGAGTCTTTCTTCTACCTATATTCCTTTACTGGAACCTCTAAGATATATGTTTAGGATGTTTCAACCAATAATGTTCTACTACATGTCCATATCTCAAGCAATGACTACATATTGGACTGACGGAAGTGTTGGGATCATCTCGATGGTATTTTTTCATTAAAACTCTTCTTATAATTGATCAAAAAGAGAATCAAATTTATGCTAAAGTTCAATGTTCTACTAATCTTGTGCGCATTGATGTGCATGCATGTTCACCACTATCATATTTAGTTTTTCCATCCTCTATGTCTACTCTCTTTAGTGTGACACAATCATTTGTATCATTGTACCCAATATCAAAATCATGATGGGAAACTACATCCACGAGTATAAATTCATGGCTATAAATAGGTCCCAAATAGACAAAAAAGGCAAGAACTGCTTTGATACCAAATCTGACATATCAGAGTAATGCCTACATAGAATTTAGCCTAACATACTAACTGATCTGATACCAAATTTGATCCATAAACTGACATTGATTTTAGTGTGTAAAAGTGTTTACCTTGGATCCTTATAGGCAATCAATTAAATACCAAAAATTAATTCCATAAAATAATTAACTTAAGGAAAATTAATGTAAGAAAATACACATCACACTACATAAGAGTTGATTACAGAGTTTGGTAATGCTACATCTCTAGGTTTGCTTATAGTACTAACTGATCCATTTTCATGAAAAGTGAGTACATGGAAAATTATCATAATTTTTAAATAGACACTTTAAGATTGCTCACAAATCAAACAATAGAGCTTCAAAAAGTCTCAGTAAGAACCCACGAACAAACCTTCCACCTTATTATCACATTGTTGGGTGAGTATTTTTTCGTTAGCTAATTGAAGGCAAAATAGGTATATCAACCACAACGTAATGAGATAAATCTCTCCTTTTAGCAAGGGGAGTTTCCCTATAAACTAATCTAAACTAAATATTAACTCAGAGGTGAGATCTTTCTCTTTTTTTAGAAATGATATTTACAAAGTAAAGGAAAACTTCCTTGATATAAATTAAAATCACAAGAAACCCACGAGAGTACAAAACCTATCATTGATTCTTTTACTAATTTATAACTTAGATTATAGTAGAATGAAGTGCAACCCAAAGTCTCCACCGAAAACTACAACAAAGTATATGATTACAAAAGATAAAAGTAGTTCAAAGACTTTCCAATATCCTTTGTTCTAAAACACCAAAACATAAACTAAAGACAATTATAGTAGCACAAAGTCTCCATAATTAGCTTCAAAACATCTCTCAGATTATTTTCACTCACTCTGCTTATTTAATCAAATAGATAAGATTGTACTAGGAAAAAGACATTAGAACTATTTCCTAACAACACAAGTTATTTCAATACAAATTTTGAAAAGTTGCTTGATTTCTCATTCATTTAAGAAAATATGATTTATAATCTAAGCTCAAAGCCTCAAAAGGTATCTCAATTTGAGCAGAGTTTTTATTTCCAATAATTAAAAGATACTTAATACAAAATAGGCCCTCTTTATTTATAGGGAGAGGCCTTGAGGAATTAGAGAAAGACTTAAATACTTTGATCTAGTCAAAGATAGGAGTCCTTGTTGACTTTGGACTTTCCATATTTTTACATGTAATTACACATGACAAAAGTACATGTGAAAATGTCCAAAGTGGTTACAAAAGTACATTTGAAAAATAGAAATTAAAGCAAGGAAGAACAATTTCAATTTCTATCCCCATTTTTCTTCATGTGAGCATCGTACATGGCGATAGTTGCTTGCATCCCGATACTATCTAGAGTAACAGTGTTCTTGAAAATTATCTTAGCTCTGACTATGGCATCTTTCACTGGTGTAACTAATTTTGCATGATTAGTTAATCTAGTCTTCATATTATTTAGAGTTAACTGATTATCTAGAATGTTATTTATAGAGGCTATTGAAAATGCCTTTTCTTCAAATTCTTTTTAGAACATACCTTCAAATTCTTGAATAATTTCTTCTATTGAAAGGCATTAGTTGTCTTGTGATGTAATTTTGTAAGGAAGCTCCTTCAATTTATGCAAAAGACTAATATCACTTTGTTCACTGAGATCTCTTGGAAATTCGAGATCACTGATCAATTCTTTAAGCATCTGACTCCTATATATCAATGCTTCTTTTGTTTCAGTGTTAGAGTCTCTATTATCAATGACACAAATCTATAATAGAGTGCTCATTTTTAACTTATTCATATCCATCTATTTGTCGAGCTAATTTTTTATGCTTTCAATATCCTGAGAAATAATATTAATAAGATCATCCAGTTTTGATCTTATTTTTCTCATTTTATCTGTCTTCTCAGATAACTCTGTGAGCAAGGAAATCCCTAGTGTATGCATCTTTTCCAAGTACTCTTCAAGTAATTTTCCTTTGAGATAGGTATTTTTCAATTTTTGAATCATGTGTTCTATGAAAATGGCCTTTGGAGTTACTATTTTTGGATTGAAGGTAATTCTCCTTACCACTGTAGTCAATTATTCCACCATTGCTTTATAATGATCCTTCATATCTTTTTCTCTATCAAATTTTTGAATCAAGATGTCCATGGCTGACTACCTATCACTCTTAGTACTTTCATGGGTTATCTTTCCTAAATCAACTCTAGAGATAGAGTAGTCACTTACATTTAAAATTTTCAATAGTTGCATCCTGTGGAGGTTTTGCTATTTCCAAAAATTTATGTCCCTTATCTCCAATCATCTTTGAAAGAATCTTTGGCTTCTTAAGAGCCTTAACTTTTATTGGCACCATTTTATTGAAATCAAAGTCATGTGGAGAGATGGCTTATTTTTTTCTTTTGGGTGTATAAGCTGACAACTAAGGTGGGAGAGCAGAAGTACTTACATTGAGATCAATCTCTATTGTTAGCATTACTAGAGTTGCACTTGCACCGGTAGTGGAAACAATAGGTGGAGTATCAGTAAAAAATACACCTTCTACTGAGTGATCGAAAGTAGAACTATCTTTAATATCAAAATATGGAGATGACAAACTAGGAATTGACCCTAAAGAATGAATAATATCTCTAAAAGTGCCTTGAGGATCATCAAAAATTATTTTGGAAAGAGAGGGTGCTCCAGAAGAGGGAACACTAATTGGAGAAATATGTGAAGGATTTGCAACACGCATGCCTGGTAGGGAAGAAGAAATTCCTATTTCTTGCTGCACATTCTCTTGAGGAGACAAAGTTTCCTTCTCTCATTGATCTATGGGCCTATCATTAGTCTCCATCTATTCCATTGTTGGTTCTTTATTGCGCTTTGTTTCTCAACTTCCATATCTACTATTTTTATCTCTTTTTCCATAACTTTCAACTTCTTCATCACAAATATGATCTTAGGCTTATGTGGCCTAGAAGAAGAAGGAATATCACTTTTATTTTTCATCTTATTTTCTACTTTTTTTCATGTTTCCTCTTAAAATTTAGCTTCTGATCCTGTGATGAATTCTTTTAGAGTGATTCTTTTATTTGCTAACCAATCATTGGTGTTTTCCAATATTAGTTCAAATCTTTTCTTTAAGGAAGTCAAATATTTTTGTGACCATTGAATTGGGGGAAGAGGGGCATTGGAGACCTGTTCAACATGGTGTCTATCATTAATCAAATCTCTATTATCTACTAAATTCTTAGAGATATCAACAAGTCCCATATATTCTATCTACTCAAGAGATAATTTACTGTGGTCCATTTTATTGACATCTTTCACTATCCTTAGATTTACCCAAACATATTAATCATAATCTCATGAAATTGGGTTTTTCTCTTGATTGTGTCCTTTATGCTCCTATAATCAAAATTTGGTCTTCTTTTGAGCTGCTTCATGGTTACGAGCTGTATTTCAATTTTCATAACTTTAGCTTTCCTAGTAGTTAATACTAAAAACTTGCCAATTTTAATTAGGAACTTGAAACCAAGCTTCTTGAGTTCCATTTGTTTATTATGTACGATAATTATTTGTTTGCATAGCTCCATCACGACCAATTTTTCTGAAGGGAATCTTGGAAGTATATAAGGATGACCTTAGAAAAAGTCAACTCATAGGTATGTAAAATAAGGAAATTGAAGACCATACATATAAAGTCATTCACAATTGCCCATGCCTCATTAGACATTCTTCATTGTTCTAATTGAGGATCAAAGAGACATAAAAATACTATAAAAAAAGTGTCATTTACTCTCCTGAAATGATGAATAAAACCCTTCAATGTTAACTGAGAGTAGTATTGATATACTGGGGTTACTCTCCTATCTCCTTCTGATGTTAAACCTAGAAAATTTATCATTGAAGTTGTAATATACACCAAGTAAGAAATCATGTAGAATTTGAAGGTAGTGGATACCTTCATCAATTGCTCATGTAGAGTATTACTGATTTGTTCTCCCTAGAAGATGACTTGTTTGCCTTGAAGAATTATCTAGATGAAGGGATACATCCAATCATGAAATTATGAGGAAGAGGGTAGACCTCTTACCCTACTGAGAAGAGTTATCAGATCACTAACTTCTTCTGAAAATTTGCTCCTTGGAAAACTTCATGGCCATCTTGAAAATTTTTCTCTTGGAGTCTTGAGCCATTTATTATTAATTACTTTCTTCACTCTTTCAGGATCTTTATCATATTCTCTGTGTTTTGAAAAAATCAAACTTTATTACTTTGGTAGCAGGAAGACACATAAACACTTTATCAATGAACTTAGGATCCAGTCTAATTACCATATTACTGCTAGTGTCTAGCATAGCCCTGGTATCCTTATTATAGAACTCAGTGCATTGGAGAACAAATTCTATGTTGTGAGATGCTATAGGGAAAGAAGATACCAGATGAATATTACTTTTGATTATCTTCTTCATTTCATGGTTGGGATTTATTGATTTAGTTCTTTCCATGAATTCAGCCATATCCACATGACTGATCTCTATATCTCTAATGTCATCAACATTAGAAGTAACTGAGGTGATTGGAAAAATACCTTGATACTTATACTTCATTATCTTCAACTTCTTCAGAGAAACCTCAGTCATCTAGAAGAGCTTTTGTCAAAAAGATGTCGATGAAGAAGGATCACCAAGAGAAACTATAGTAAAAGTCATGATCATGCAATCAAGAAAAATACTAGTAATCTAGAAAAATTGCATGTCAATGATCATGACCATGGGGATGCACTTGAAAGGGCTAAAGTGTGAGCAGGCCAAAAAACTAGAAGAAAGTGGGTTCAAAAAAGTTAAACTATTTTTTTTTTAGAGTTAGGAAATTTGAAGGAATGTTTGTATGGGTGGTGAAAATCATCACCCTTGCATATGAGGGTATTATTTTGATATCGGTGGTGATTTCTACCACCCTTTTAGGTAAGGTTTATGCACTCTTATGTAGGGGTGGTGATTTTTGCTATCCTTGCAAGTTGGGTTTATGCAGGGGTGGTAACAATCACTGCTTCTACATAAAGTTAGGTTTTTAAAAAGGTAAGGGTGGCAAAAATCATTGACCTTGTAGGTAGATATGTTTAGG
Source organism: Torreya grandis (assembly GCA_037957365.1). Lineage (NCBI taxonomy): Eukaryota > Viridiplantae > Streptophyta > Pinopsida > Cupressales > Taxaceae > Torreya > Torreya grandis. The sequence goes on from JARHVA010000177.1 coordinate 1,576,133, forward strand.
GAATGATTCGGCAAAAAAATATATCACTCTTGTAGGCAAAATTTCACTCATACAATAGAATTTGATTTCTTTTTAGGCCCTTGTCTAGTAGGCTAGTTCATTGAAGTGAGGGCAGCTATTTTCAAACGTCGGGTAAACTTAGGTCGGGTAAATCTACCTGTCACATACTAGGGTTTTGACATTTTCTTTTAGACATTGAGGCTCACTAGATAAAAAAGGGGGAGGAACAATAAAAACCATAATAAAAAGAAAAGAAAAGCTCAACGGAAATAAAAACTAAGAAAACTAAAATAAAAAGACTAAAAATAAAACTTACCTGGTAATTTCAAAATCCTAAGCATAAAGTTGGTGAATTCATGATCCCACTTGCTCACACAATTAAATTATTGTAGGGAGGAGGGGCAGACAACTTAAAATAATTAAAATGAATAATCAAATGGCATTTAAATTCCCTAAACCAAGCACTAACCACTCAACATGTGTGATCATAAATGCTGCACATGAAAACTGAGGTCATGCATTAGTGATAATTTTCACTGCCCATGCATGATATGGAAGAGTTCATGCATTGGTAGTGATTTTCATTGCCCATGTATGATATGAAGGATTTCATGCATTGGTGGTGATTTTCATTACCCATACATGATATGGAGGAGTTCATGCATTGGTAGTGATTTTCATCACCCATGCATGAATTGAAGAAAGATGCAAGGGTGGCAATTTTTGCTACTCCTATATGAAAAATGGTAAGAAATATGTAAGGGTGGAGAAAATCACTGCTCCTACATGAAAACTAAAAAAATTACAAGGGTGGTGATTTTTGCCACCATTGCACTGAAAAGGTTGAAAACATGCAAGAGCATTAAAAATCGCCACCCTTGTATATAAAAATAAAAAATTGTCTAACATCTAGATAACTATTAAAATCTAACACCTGATCAGATCATCACTACAACGAGTTTCACATTTTTTGATAAATCATGACAAGGGAGCATTGCAAAATTTTATAAGATGTTAGTTATCTTCACCTAAGAACAAGAGAAACTTCCCTCAAACAACAAACTTAGAGTGAAGATTATGAAACGAACAAGTTTCATAGGATTTGTCCCAAAAATGAGCGTGGTTGATTTTGGGAACAACAACTAGCTCTAACTAGAGAACTTTATCAATTAAACTATGAAATGATCAAAGGGAGAAAAATCCAGTCTCTAAGTGCCTTCATCCATGTCATTGGGCCATGGAGTCAAGCTACTAAAAATAAAAAGACACAAAAATAAAAACATAAAACTATACAAATGTATAAATGAACTTATATGATACTTCAAAGATTGAAGTGTTTCAGATGTTGCCCACTGTGAGGTAGTGAGAATGGTGTTCCATCTTAATATTCTAGCAAGAAACTATTTTTACCATAGAATTGATGAATGTTGAATGGACCTCTCCATAAGGAATCAAAATTTCCATGCATTCCTTTTGGATCTCTCCTCTTATCTCACAACAAGACTTGATCTCTAATCTAAAACTCATGAATCCTTGCTCTATTATCAAAGAGTTTTTTTACCTAATTTTGAGTTATAGTAATACAGTCCACTACCATAGTTCATTACTCTTCTAGTTCAATTAAGCACATGATCCTCTTATCAATAGAATTTTTGAAAGTTTGATCTTTGACTGCCTTTGCCAACTTTAGTACTAGTAGTTCTAGGGTGATTGGTATCTCAGCATTCAAACCATATAGAAGTTGAAATAGTGACATACCTATTTCCCTCTTGAGTGTAATCATGTCTACCCACAGAGCATCAAATAATTCTTTATGCCAAGTTCTTTGATTGTCATCTATCAGTTTCCTGATAATAGTAACCAGATTCTTGTTACTTGATTCTGCTTGACCATTTTATTGCGGATAATAGTCAAAGGAGTGGGAGAGAATAATATTGTAATGGTATCAAAACTTAGTAACCTCATGATAAGAGAAATAATTAGCATTTTTTATTACAATCTTGGGTGGGACTCTAAATCAGAAAATAATATTTTTAAAAGGAAATTACATACCACTTTCGAAGTAGCATGCTTGACTAGAATGGCTTCCACCCACTTGGTAAAATAGTCTATTACGGTGAGAACATAGTCATGTACAACACTTGAAGAAGGGTTTATAGATCCAATGAAATTAATACTCCATTGCTGAAAAAGTTCTTCAGTCACCACTGACTTGAGAGGTAATGCAGCCAACTTGGGTTTCCCAATGAACTGTTGACACAACTCACACCTACGTACCTAATTATATGAATCTCAAAATAGTGTAGAATAATAGTATCTAACTCATAGAATTTTGTGAGCCATTATAGGTGCAAGAAAATGTCCTCCACAATCCAAATTGTGGAAAGACTCCAAAAATTTATTTGTTGTGCTTTATCCATGCAACAAAGAAATATTCCATCAAATTTTTTTTGTACAAACCATTATCCCATAAGACAAAGTTAGTAGCTTTCAACTTAACATTTATTTTTTCTTTATAAGACATATGGGTAGGACACTCACCATAGATAAAAAATAAGAAATATTGGAATACCACTCATTAGTAGTAGTGACAAAAAGAATTGTTGGCATGTCCTCGACTCCTACTTTTTCATATTCTATTTCTTTTGGTACATTATCAACAATTAACTGATAGAGGCCTCTTCCCTAAAAAATCTTAGTAGGTTTGATATCAAGATCAAAATCTTGAATTTTATCAATCTAATTGCCCCTTTTTGTACCAAACTCTTGTTGTGTTAAAATAAACTTTACTATTGTATCAGGCACTAGAACAGTAGTATGTGAACTTAGGATATAGAATCAACAATATTTTATCGACTTGACCACAACATAAGTATGCTTCTCCATGTTTGAATATTTTAATTCATAAGCTTTGAGAGGACAACTCATAAATGATATGAGATACTTCACACTTTCTTTATTTTGTCAAACTAAAATGGCTGAAAGTGTATGTTCATAAGCATAGCTGTATACTACGAAGTCTTTGGTATAATCTGAACAAACTAGGATTAGAACATCGGAAATAAACTTCTTGATATCTTCAAATGCTACTTTGTCTTCTACAATCCAATGGAAAGTAGCTTTACCCTTCATCATGTCAACAATGTGGTGAGTCTTCTCTGTGAATTCAAGAATGAATCTTCGTAGAAAATTCGCCTTTTCAAAGAAAGAATGAATTGTAGTCTTACTACTAGGAAGAGTAAGATTTTAAATAGATTTGAATATTTTTGATTTAATTTTTATTCCTTCTCAGGATACAATGTGATCAAAAAATTTACCTTTTGTAACCCAAAAAATTGACTTCTTAAGATTGAAGAAAATACCATTTTTCCAACAATGTTCCAGCACTTGTTGTAAATGATGCACATGATCAGGATGATATTTGGAAAAAATGGTCAAGTCATCAAGATATACCACAATAAACTTTCCTATTTCATCTCTGAAGGCAAGATCCATTATTCTCTAGAAGGTGGTGCCAGCATTGATCAGACTAAAAGGCATTCTGCGATATGCAAATGTGCCCCAAAGTGTGGTGAAAGTAGTTTTATATTGCTCTGTTTCATTGACTTCCACTTGATTATACCCTAAAAACCATCTAAAATTGATAACATTTTTGAGCCTTAGGTTTCTAAAATCAACACAAATATGAATTTCTCCATTCTTTTTTCTCACAGGAACTATGTTCACAATCTAGGTGGAATGATGAATTAGAAAAATTATTCTTACATTCAACATCTTCTGAATCTCTGAAAGGATAGTACCTAATATTTTAGGATTTTATTTCCTTTGTTTCTATTTATGAGGCAATAACCCAACTTTAAGAGAAATTTCATGCCAAATTTCTTTAGGCCTGAGAGATTTAAAATCATCATAAGAATATGCCAAAACATCAATGTAATGATGAAGAAGAGTAATGAATTTAAACTTTTCATCAAAAGTGCAACATTTCTTAATGTTGATCATTTTGGAATTTTCTTTCATACTTAAATTTACTTGATCAAACTCCTTAGAAGAGCTTGAACCCATTTGTTGCTACTTGATATATCTATCATGCTTATCAAATAACTTTTCAAGAGAAACCAAAATTTTTGGAATTTTATTTCCTTTGAGTTGAAGAAACTCTTCACCAATTTTTGAATCTATTTCGAGAATTGATTCTCATGGTGGAGAGTCACTACCTTCAAAATAAAGCTCCTTAAAGCTATCCATCTTTTTTATAAAAATAATGATTTTATTATCACCATTAAACACCTACCAATGGTCAGCATTATCAGGTACACTTAGTCAAAAGATGAACTCAATAGTGTAGTTGTTTCCTTTGAAATCTTTATGAGGAACCATGAGTGTTGCAGAGACATCCAAGGAATTTGTATGATCATTAAACTCTCTTAGCACTGTAAAAATATTGAAAGCATCAAAACTTTCAATGCTATCCCATACAAGGTTGTGATAATGTCACAGTCTTTCATTTTTGGTTTGGTACAAACTTCTCACTTGATAAACCACCAATTCAACATCTTTTTGAGCATGAATAATTTTAACTCCTTTAATATGAGCAGCCTTTAATTCAAACAATAAAGATTCATATTCAGCAATATTGTTGGTATTGTTGAATTGCAACTTATATGAGTAAGAGAAAAAATTTCTTTGAGGGGATATCAAAATAAATATAGCTCCAAAATTGGTAGAAGAGTAGCTACTATCAAATTATAAAATCCAAACATCATTAGAGTTTGATCTTCTTAAATATTTCTCTTCGTTAGGGAGGGAAGATTATTTTTTGCCTCAACTTTGCTCTAATAATTATTCTATTTCTCTATCTGATTTTTTTGAATTGTCACCTAATGAACTTTCATCTGATGAGTTAAAAACAACTTCAGTGGTCAGAAAATAATTACCCATTTTCGATGATTCAAACAAAATTTAAACTTCAAGGTCTGACATTTGGGTGACTATATTTTGACTCTTTTTTAGGAAGCAACTTTTGCATGATGCATTTAACAAGTATCCTTGCTTCAGATAGATCCATGTTCAACTCTCCACCTACATCCTTACAAAAATTACGTCTGAGCAAAATGTCATAAAAAGATAGAACATTAGCTACTAAGTTTGTCATCTTAATCCTCTTATCTGGAAAAGCCACAAATGCAAATTAGGCATCTTTGATTTGACCCAAAAGTGGTACTTATTTTCCATGGAAAAATATCTCCTAAAAGTTTTAGTTAAGGTAAGACCGAGAGAATCTACTACTTTGGTAGGCATAACATTATCAGAGGCTCCAGAGTTTATTATACAGTTGCTCAAATTATGACGATTTATCAAAAGAGAAACATAGAAAGGTTCTATTTTTCCAAAGGAAACAAGAGGAATAGTGACAAGATTATTTTGGGTGGATTTGTTCTTTTGGAGATCATGATTCAATTTTATAAAATTATGTCCTATAAGGATGGTTTTGTTTTTGATGTATTCAACTAACCTATCAAACTATTCAAGATTGGCTTGTAATTACTTGACTTCAGATATTTAGATCTTGGTCTTCTTAGCATGATCAATTATGTTGAATAACTAAAATAAACTAGAAATAGAGGAAGGAAGTCCATCATTCTAATTTTTATTTGATGTGGTATTGGTCTAAAAAATAAAAGCAGAAGATACAGGTTATTTGAAGTACTTACTTTCTTATTGGTTACCGGGTCCTTTGATTAGAAGATAGTGAAGTCCACCATTTAGCAATTGAGATTACTGGTTGAAGTTATTCTCCTACTTTTCTCTTATCAGCTTATTGAGTTGACTAGTTTTGGGACATAGTAAAAATAGCGTATGATCCATCAAACACTTCTCTTTTTTTAGCTTCATCTTGGTAATTTAGAAAACTAATGTTGGATTCACCAGCTAATTCTTCTTCTCCTTGTGCAAAGAGATTAACATCATCTTCTTGGTCTAACTCAGGTTGGAAAGAGAGATCATGTTTGGCTTCATGATAACCAACTACTGAGTTGATCGATGCTACTTCAATGGCAAGCTTCTCCTATGTGGGAGGAAGATGATTGAATTGCCCTTGATTTTTGATAGTATTGCCTTGATATGAATGGTTGGAAAATGTCCTTCTTGGTATATCTCGATAAGAAGGAAGAGCAGTCATACCTTGGGACATTTGCCTTTCTAGAGCTAATAATTTATTTTCCAACTTTTGCACCATAGAATCATTGGTGTTTGTGGAAGAACTTTCAATAGATGAGGAAAATTTAATTTTATTAGAATCCTTTCTTATCTTACCTACCAAGATAAGATCATCTTTGACCTTAGTAGCTAAAATTTGAGCTCTAAAAAGATCTATAGGGCCAACCCATCTCAACAGAAAACTCACTTCGATAAGTTGAGAATTGATGAAGAAGCACTTAAGATTCTCTGGTGTTGGCTGAACAATTATAGGGATCATGTTCCTCAGCTTATTTAATTTAGTAATGAAGTCTTGCATAGGCTCATGAGGCTCCTTATTAATTTGCATAAGCTAAGCCAACAAGGCATGTGCATCTTCTATGAGTTTGAACCTAGCCTTAAACTTAGCCTTGAGAGTGTTCTAATTAGTTATAGTCTGAGCTTGAAGATGATAAAACCAATCTGTGGTAGTGCCTTACAATGTTTATATAAATAGTCTTACCGTTATATATTAATATTCAACATGTATCACACCACATGCTATGTAAAAAGCTATAATATGATCATCAGGATAAACTTTTCCATCACCATAAAATTTAAAAAATTCTTTCTTGAACTATGAGGTAGTTCATGTAAATGTGGGGTTATATTGAGAGGGCTAAAAGTGTTACCCCAAGGGCCTTGGGATGCCATGATCTGATGATTAAAAGGAGGGATAATAAACCTTTGTAAGGTAAGTATAGATAAAACTCTACTAGCACTAGAGCTAGAAGCCTCACCTGGTATTGGAGATTTGACATTGGTAGGAGGAAAACTCCTAGTTCACTAAAGGCAAGATTGTGGAGGATAAAGATTAAAGTTATTTTGTTGCACCAACTCAAATATAGGATCAATAATACCTTGATATTTTTGGATTCATGTATACCATGGATCTGCTAGAGTGTAGGATGGAAAAGAATTGGAAATGCTTTAATTTGAATCTTGAGGCTTCAAATTGTGTGTTTGATCCCTAATAGAGTCACTAAAAACTATTGGATGAATATTTTGTCATTAGCTAACTGAAAGCAAAATGAGTATATCAACCACAACGCAATGAGATAAATCTCTCCTCTCAGTAAGGGGAAGTTCCCTATAAACTATTACAAACTAATCTAAACTAAATATTAACTTAGGGGTGAGATCATACCATCTATTTCTCTTTTTTCAGAAATGATGTTTACAAAGTAAAAAAAAACTTCCTTGATATAAAATAAAATCACAAGAAACCCTTGAAAGTACAAAGCATATCCTTGCTTCTTTTATTGATTTATAATTTAGATCACAGTAGAATGGTGTGTAGCCCAAAGTCTCCACCAAAAACTACAACAGAGTATATGATTATAAAAGATAAAAGCAGTTTAAAGACTTTCCAATATCCTTTGTTCTAAAGCACCAAAACATAAACTAAAGACAATTATAGTAGCATAAAATCTCCATAATTAACTTCAGAATATCTTCCAAATTATTTTCACTCACTCTTTTTATTTATTTAAATAGATAAGATTGTACTAGAAAAAGGACATACGAACTATTTCTTAAACAACATAAGTTATTTCAATACAAAGTTTAAAAATTTACTTGCTTTCTCATTCATTTAAGAAAATATGATTTACAATCTGAGCTCAAAGCCTTAAAAGGTATCTCAATTTGAGCAGAGTTTTTGTTTCCAATAGTTAAAAAATAATTAATACAAAAGAGGCCCTCTTTATTTATAGGGAGAGGCCTTGAGGAATTAGAAAAAGACTTAAATACTTTAACCTAGTCAAAGATAGGAGTCCTTATTGACTTTGGACATTGCATATTTTTACATGTAATTACACATGACAAAGTACATGTGAAAATGTCTAAAGTGGTTACAAAAGTGCATTTAAAAAATAGAAATTAAATCAAGGAAGAATAGTTTCAATTTCTATCCCCATTTTTTTTAATGTGAGCATTGTACATGGTGATAACTGCTTTCATCCCGATACTATCTGGAGTAACTATGTTCTTAAAAATTATCTTAACTTTGACTATGGCATCTTTCACTACTGTAACTAATTTTGCATGATTAGTTAACCTAGTCTTCAGATTATCTAGAGTTAACTAATTATCTAGAATGTTATCCACAGAGGCTACTAAAAATTCCTTTTCTTTGAATTCTTTTCAGATCATACCTTCAAATTCTTGAATCATTTCTTCTGTTGAAAGGAATTGGTTGTCTTGTGATGTAAGTTTGTAAGGTAGCTCCTCCAATTTATGTAAAAGACTGATATCACTTTGTTCACTGAGATCTCTTAAAGATTTGAGGTCATTGATTAATTTTTTAAGCATCTGAATCCCATATATCAATGCTTCTTTTGTTTCAGTGTAAGAGTCTCTATCAACAATGACACCAATTGATATTAGAGTACTCATTTTTAACTTCTTCATATCCATCCATTTGTTGAGATACTTTTTTATGTTTTCAATAACCTAAGAAATAATATTAATAAGATCATCTAGTTCTTCTCTTATTTTTCTCATTTTATCTGTCTTCTCAGATAACTTTGTGAGCTAAAAAATCTCTAGTGTATGCATCTTGTCCAAGTACTCTTCAAGTACTTTTCCCTTGAGATAGGTCTTTTTTGCTTTCTGAATGATGGGGTCTTCTATGAAAATGGCCTTTGGAGTTACTGTTTCTGGATTGAAGGTAATTCTCCTTACCACTACAATCAATTGTTCCACCATTGCTTTATAATGATCCTTCATCTCCTTCTCTCTTTCAAATTTTAGAATCAAAATGTCCATGGATGATTGCATATCACTCTTAGCACTTTCATGGGTTATCTTACCTAACTCAACTCTAGAGATAGAGTAGTCACTTACATAAATTTTTTTAATAGTTTCATCTTATGGAGGTTTTGCTATTTCCAAAAATTTATCCCTTATCCCCGATCATCTTTGAAATAATCTTTGCCTTCTTAGGAGCCTTGATTTTTACTAGCACCATTTTATTGAAATCAAAGTCATTTGGAGAGATGGCTTGTTTTTTCCTTTTGGGTGTATAAGCTAACAACCAAGGTGGGAGAGTAGAAGTACGTACATTGAGATCAATCTCCATTGTTGGCATTATTGGAGTTCCACTTGCACCAATAGTATAAACAACAGGTGGAGTATCAATAAAAATTGCATCTTTTGTTGAGTGATCAAAAGTAGAACTATATTCAATATCAAAATATGGATATGAAAAACTGGGAATTGACCATAAGGAATGATTAATATCTCCAAAAGTGCCTTGAGGATCATTAAAAATGATTTTGGAAGGAGAGGGTGCTCTAGAAGAGGGAACACTAATTGGAGAAATAGGTGAAGGATTTACAATAGGCATGCCTAACAAGGAAGAAAAAATTCATATTTCTTGCTGCACATTCTCTTGAGGAGACAAAGTTTCCTTCTCTCATTTATCTGTGGGCCTATCATCGGTCTCCATCTATTCCATTGCTGGTTCTTCAGCACTTTGTTTCTCAACTTTCATATCTACTATTTTTGAATCTTTTTTTATAACTTTCGACTTCTTCATCACAAATATGATCTTAGGCTTATGTGGCCTAGAAGAAGAAACATCACTTTTATTCTTCATCTTATTTTCTTCTCTTCTTCATGTTTCTTCTTAAAATTCAGCTTCTGATGTTGTGATAAATTCTTTCAGAGTGATTCTTTTATTTGCTAATCAATCATTGGTGTTTGGCAATATTAGTTCAAATCTTTTCCTTAAGGAAGTCAACTCTTTTTGTGACCTTTAGATTAGGGGAAGAGGGGCATTGGTGACCTATTCAACATGGTATCTAACATTAATCAAATCTTTGTTTTCCACTAAATTCTCAGGGATATTAGCAAGTCCCATATATTCTATCTACTCAAGAGATAATCTATTGTAGTCCATTTTCCTGACATCTTCCGCTGTCCTCAGATCTACCCAAACATCTTCAATCATAGGCTCATGAAATTGAGTTTTTCTCTTGATTATGTCCTTTACATCTCTATAATAGAAATTTGCTCTTCTTTTGAACTACTTCATGGTTACAAGCTGCATTTCAGTTTCCATAACTCTAACTTTCCCATGGGTTAACACTGAAAACCTACCAATTTTAATTGAGAACCTAAAACTGGGCTTCTTGAGTTCCATTTGTTTAGTATGTACGATAATTATTTACTTGCATAGCTCCATCAAGACTAATTTGTCTAAAGGGAATCTTGGAAGCATATAAGGATGACCTTGGAAAAATCCAACTCATAGATATGAAAAAGAAGGAAATTAAAAGAACATACATCCAAAATCATTCACAACTACCTAGGCCTCATCAAACATTCTTCTTTGTTCTAATTGATCATCAAAAAGACACAAAAATACTACAAAAAAGCCTCATTTACTCTCATAAAATGATGAATAGAACCCTTCAATGTTAACTGAGAGTAGTATTGATATATTGAGGTTACTCTCCTATCTCCTTCTGATGTTAAACCTGAAAAGGTTCTCATTGAAGCTATAATATACACTAGGTAGGAAGTCATGTAGAATTTGAAGGTAGTGGATACCTTCATCAATTACTCATGTAGAGCATTGTTAATTTATTCTCTCTAGAAGATGACTTGTTTATCTTAGAGAATTATCTTGATGAAGGGATACATCCACTCATGAAATTGTGAGGAAGAGGTTAGACCTCTTACCCTGCTGAGAAGAGTTATCAAATCACCAACTTCTTCTAAAAAGTTGCTCCTTGAAAAACTTCATGGCCATCTTGACAAATTTGCTCTTAGAGTCTTGAGCCATTTATTGTTGATTACTTTCTTTTCTCTTTCAATATCTTTGTCATATTCTCTTTGTGCTTTGATAAAATCAAGCTTTATTACTTCAGTAGCAGGAGGACACATGAACAATTTATTGATAAACTCAAGATCTAGTTTAATTACCACATTACCACTAGTGTCTAGCACAACCCTGGTATTCTTATTATAGTACTGAGTGCATTGGATAACAAATTCTATGTTGTGAGCTGCTACAGGGAAAGAAGATACCAAATGAATATTACTTTTGATTATCTTCTTCATTTCATGGCTGGGATCGCTTGATTTAGTTTTTTTGATGAATTCAACCATATCCACATGACTAATCTCTGTATCTATAATGTCATTGACATTATAAGTAATCAAAGTGATTAGAAAAACTCTTTGATACTTGTAATTTATTATATTCAACATCTTTGGAGAAACCTCAATCATCTGGAAGAGCTTTTGTCAAAAAGATGTCGATGAAGAAGGATGACTAAGAGAAATTGCAGCAAAAATCATGATCATGTAATCAAGAGAAATACTAGTAATCTAGGAAAACTGTATGTCAATGATCATGACCATGGGGATGCACTTGAAAAGGTTAAAGTTTGAGCAAGCTAAAAAACTAGAAGAAAGTGGGTTCAAAAAAGTGAAACTAAAAATTTCTCAGAGTTAAGAAATTTGAAGGAATGTTTGCATGAGTGGTAAAAATCACTGCCCTTACATATGGGGGTATTATTTTGACATAGACAATGATTTTCATCACCCCTTTAGGTAGGGTTTATGCACTCTTATGCAGGGGTGGTGATTTTTTCTGCCCTTGTAAGTCAAGATTGTGTAGGGGTGGCAACAATCGCCACTTCTGCATAAAGTTAAGTTTTTAAAAAGGTAAGGGTGGCAAAAATCACTGACCTTGTAGGTAGATATGTGTAGGGAATGATTTGATAAAAAATCCACCGCTCTTATAGGCAAAATTTTACTCGTGTGGCAGAATTTGATTTCTTTTTATGCCCTACCTAGTAGGCTAGTTCGGAGAAGTGAGGGCAGTGATTTTTAGATGTCGGGTAAACCTACCTATCACATAGTAGGGTTTTGACATTTTTTTAGCCACCAAGGCTCACTAGTGAAAAAAAGGGGGAGGAAAAACAAAAACTATAATAAAAATAAAATAAAATCTCAATGGAAAGAAAAACTAAGAAAACCAAAACAAAAAGACTAAAAACAAAACTTACTTGGCAATTTCAAAATCCTAAGCTTGAAGTTGGTGAATTCGTGATCCCACTTTCTCGTGCAGTCAAATGATTATAGGGAAGAGGGGAAAACAACTTAAAATAATTAAAATGAGTAATCAAATATCATTTAAATGCCCTAAACCAAGTGCCAACCACTTGGCACATGCGGTCGTAAATGCCACATGCAAAAATTGAGATCATGCATTGGTGGCAATATTTACTGCCCATACATGATATGGAGGAGTTCATGCATTGGCAGTGATTTTTTCCACCCATGCATGATATGGAGGAGTTCATGCATTAGTGGTGATTTTCACTACCCATGCATGAACTGAATAAAGATGCAAAGGTGACGATTTTCACCACTCCTGCATGAAAAAGGGTAAGAAATATGAAAGGCGATGAAAATCACTGCTCCTGCATGAAAACTTAAAAAACCTAAAAGGGCAGAAATTTTCTTTTACATTACACTGGAAAGGTTGAAAACATGTAAGAGTGTCGAAAATCACCACCCTTACATGAAAAAACCAAAAATTGTCTAACACCTAGAAAACTATCAAAATTTGACACCTGATCAGAGCATCACTGTAATGAGTTTCATGTTTTTTGATAAATCATGAGGAGGAAGCATTGTGAACTTTTCCAAGATGTTAGTCAAGTTTTCTTGAGAACAAGAGAAACCTGCCTCAAACAACAAACTTAGAGTGAAGATTACAAAATGGACAAGTTTTGTAGGGGTTGTCCCAAAAATGACCGTGGCTGATTTTGGGAACAAGACACATGAATGCAATATTGTAATTGTTAAAACTTTCAAAGAATCTTAGTAAACTTATTAAAAGATTATCCACCTTATTAAACATGTCCAAATGTGTGTATTCATCCTTTTAAAGAATCTTGATAAATCCATGAACATATTCTCTACCTTCCTGAAAACACCTCTGGATGTTTTATACTAAAAATCTTACTTCTAGGCATCAAAATCAGCAACAAACGAAACCAAATCCATACATTTAGCATATGGTTGGAACCAAATTAGAAACTAGAACAAATCTCTAGTTTACATTGAGATCTGAAAATGCTTCTAGATGCCTCGAATCAGAGGAAGAACATAAGTGGGTCCTTATGCCTTAGCAATATTGGTTGAGGATTCCATTCATTGTTTAATTATAATTTCATGGCTTTATATAGCCAATCAATTCATGGGTGTAGTGGTTTGGCCTTATCCTTTTATTGGGTAGGTCACCGATTCCATTCCCCTTAGCATAACATTTTCTTGTTATCCACATCCCAAGTCCCACATTCATGGGAAGATAGGATATAAAAGGCTTTAATAAGCCTTATCCTCCATGATGTATTTCATGGCTTTGGCCATGTATCACCTCCATCGCTTGCCTTTTAATAGAAAATCATTGACATTTACGTGGGATTTCAAGGTATGTGGTGGTATGTCTATAGTATGTGGTGACTTCATGGTAGACTTGGTAACGAACATGGATGTCACATTCCAATCTTGACCCCTTCATGGAGATTCATGATCATAACTTGGCATTAGTTGGCATGGAACATTATTGAGTATGGTAAATAATTACATGTAAATAAAATTGACTATGTAAAAAATATATAGGTGGCAATCCACATGGTGGCTTAAGGACCCACCATGTGGACACTCTCCATTCACCACTTATCAATGTCCCACTAGATGCTCCAAAGCTCTATTGGCAGTAGGGTCCCCTTTTGAGACAAAAGTGGACTCCATCAACTACGGTCCCTAGTAGCTAGACTTTTGCTGAATAAGCCTATCAAAGATGAAGATGAGAAACCAAAACTAATTTTTTTGCATAAACTGACTGCCACATGTCATGTTCTCATTGGTCCACATTTTTGCCACATCATCACTTTGACTAAATTTGACCATAACTTTGATTGGACATAACTTGCACATATGGACTTCATTTTTTAAACCATGAAATACACTGAAAAGCTCTAGACAAGCTATTATCCATGGAACCAATTTAAAAATGTTCCATAATGGTCAATTTCTATAGTTTGACCAAATTTGACTAGTTTTGACTAGCTTTAATTAGAACTTTGATCGGTTATTTAAGGAACATATGAGCTCCATTTTTGAAGTTTTGCATAGCATCAAAAAGCTCTCAATGGGCCCTATGAAATGGTTTAAGTTTTGATCTACTTCAGGACCTTTTCTAAATTGACCCCTAGATCACTTTCCACCCTAATTTATTTTATAAGTCTTTTAGATCAAAGCCAAGCTATTGAAAATGTCTTATATTTCAAGTAGTTTTGCTTGTGCAAGATCAATATGATTATGCCAAAAAATCACCACCCATGAATAATGTTATTGTTAAATCTTGTTGGTATAGATCATTTTTGGATTTTTCAACTTGGGATGTTTGCTTAGGATGTGGGTCTCAGATTGGTCCCATATTGAGTAAATTTTGTAAAGCTCCCATATACAGGTTAGGAACACTACATTTTTGTTCATAATGTTCATTTGTTAATTCATATCCCTCCTTTGTGTGAGGGATAAGATAAAGCTTTGATATTTAGGAAGGGATATGTTAAGCTCCTTTGGATGAGTAAGTATGAAAGAAGCATATCTATGAAAAATATATGGGACAACCTCCATTGTATGTATCCAAAGTCTACCAAATATTAGATTATAATGTAATGATTAATACATTACCTAAAAATTGATATGAACAATTTTTCTCCCAATGTCACATCCAATGTGATTTTCCCAACTAGAAGGCTATGTGAGTTATTAAAACCCTTGATATGCATAGCTTATTTTTGAATAAGGTTGGTACTAATACCCATGGTGGTTAGGAAATTTGTGCTATAAAATTTTAGGCCCAATACATTTTCAAAGAACACCCTTTTTATTCCATTGATATGCATAGTCACTTTCATAAACAAATTCAAATCTTGGTCAATGATATCCTTGGATGGTAAATAGATTAGATCAAAAGTTATGAGTTTTGCATTATTTTTGAGGTCTTGAATAATATCTATAAATTAAGTTGGTTTAATATCATTTAGAGCTTGGGTATCATGCAATGTTTCATATAGGATATCCTTATAGATAGTAGAGTGCTTTAGAATTTCAAAGATTGATATCTTAGCATGCATGCTACTTAGTAAATAAGTTTGTATCCCTTATATTTGATTACCAATTTTGGATTGGGAGTCACTTAATGTATATTAACAAGTGGAAGATTAGTTTTAACACCTTTACCCTTTCTAGTAGTGACAACATGGACCATGAAATCCAATATAAATCATGAGTGAATAATGGGTATGGGATAGTGACTATCACTCAAATATGATCTAGGTGGATCAAATTATGGAGAGATGGGATGTTGGAATCTAGATATTGGCTCTTACAAAATGAATTATGAAGAGAGATTAAGTGTTTCTTTCATTTTAAAACCTTCATTATATTGATGGATTTACCTATTTTATTGAGTGATAGGCTTGATTAAGAAATTATAGTAATAGATTGTAGTTATAATTACAAATTAAAGACCAAAATGAACTATAGACATATTTTATATTAAACATGTTTATAATAGACTAAAATTTTATTTTTAACTTGTAAAATATTATTAAATCAAAAATAAAAAATAAAAAATATAGAACCTAGAAACATTATATCAATATCTAGGGTTTAGTGACCAAATATCAGGTTCACCAAATGTTTAACCCTAAAATATAGAGTAAGGAATATAGGGTTAAAGGGGATATATATAGGCTAGGGCAAAAGGGTGATAAACTATATCTATATCAAGCCAATTAGTTTTCAAACTCATATAAATAATATTCTAAATTTATATACTAAAATGTGATAAACAAATAAATTAGTCATGTTAGACATTACAATGATAATGGAAACAATATACTTAGTTGGTTATGATGTTAATATAGATATCAGTTTAGAACATGCAATAATAAGATGGGAAGTAGATTCTGAGACTACCATTAAATTTTAGATTAAACCCTTTTATGACCTCAGACACTTGCATTGACCTTATATAGTATGACTGATATGGAAATAGGGGAAAACAAGGAAGCTTTTCTCACTTGAATTCTCTATTGAATGCTTTTGGTATGTTTCCTTGTAATTTATTTGGTTTATGCTAGGTTATGAATGAATGTGGATTGATCATGAATATATACCAAACATTTTAGAGAATATCTCATATTAAATCACTTAGCTCAACCATAGGGATATATTATATTTTTAGATATGATGAATTTTATAGCATTGGACATTTTCATTGGGATAGGACACTTGCATTGACATAGGTGTCTAATTGGAATGTAAGTGTCTGGGTAGCTAGAAAATAGGCACATGTTTAAAACTTGTAGAGATATAAGATAAGCAGGTTTATGACATTCTGAGTATGATAGAAGGTCTGAGTCATTAGAATAACATTGGTTAGACCAAGAGGTAATAAATAGTCATAAAGAGATAGTGTATGTTATCCTTTTAGTAGTGGGAAAGGGTCTAGAACTAAAAGGAACAACCAAGGTCTGTATTTTCTAAGTGTACAAGACTAATGTGCTATATAATTTAGAAATAGTTTCTACGATAAAATAAATCATGAAAAAATATTAAATGATTAAAAATGAAATGTAAATCAAGATGTAAGATAAGTATGTCAAGTCAAACATAAATAAAAATATGTAAGCATGTGAAATGTCTAATGAAAAAAATGAAGAAAATGATGAATAATTGAAAAGTTAAAATCTCTAAATAACGATGACTCAAACTTAGTGCTTGTTCTAAAATATGATGTAATAAATCACAACCATCTAATGACATGAATCAGATTATAATGAGATGGTGTGAAAATTATATGGTGTAATAGATGTTTGTGAGGAAAACCTAGTCCTAGCCAAAGTGTTATAATGCAATCACAAACTAGAAGCCAAAAGGCATATGAAGAAAAATGTGATCAAGGATGTGA
This sequence comes from Torreya grandis, assembly GCA_037957365.1. Taxonomy (NCBI): domain Eukaryota; kingdom Viridiplantae; phylum Streptophyta; class Pinopsida; order Cupressales; family Taxaceae; genus Torreya; species Torreya grandis. The sequence continues at coordinate 1,593,384 of JARHVA010000177.1, forward strand.
TCAACTATAAATACTATCCAAAAAGGGGATAGTAGGAATAATTTGATGTAAATAAGGAATGTGAGTCACCACATTGGTGATGTGAACATCTTTAGCAGGAATGAAACACAATAAACAAGTGAGAAAGGATAAAACTATCAATATCAAGGACTTAGGACACTCTAACTAATGAACATAAATATTGGGCTAGCAAGTGAAGTACATAAATCATCCCATGAAGGTTATATGTATGAATATTAAAATTGTCCTTCCTTCCCACAATGTGTTCCCCATTCTTCAGGGCCCCTTATAGACTAATTGGTTTATTATGAATATTGGGTATTTGCATGAGAAAGTAGATGCCACTAAAGAATAAAATGAGATCTCCTATCCTAGTCTATTGGATTATCACACCACAATGGACATTGGATATATTATGAAGCCAACTATGGGGTTTTAGATTCAAATATAATAGGATATGTTCCAAATAATAATCATGTCTTTTGGTGTGACTTTTTCTTTTGAGTCTAAAATTTTATTTTGATCATTGCCTTTTATTTATTTTATGATTTGAATTTTAACTCTTTTGTATTTTTCTATTCCTCCTCCATATGGATTCAGAGAACCAATCATGAGAAAAATTGGTGATGAATATAATTAAGCTTACACTTGGCCACTAGAGAAAAGGCCCTAAATACCATGGTGTCTAAATATTCCTAAAATTGCCCACAAGTGCACTATCTCAAAAATGACTTATGTGTGCCTCAAATGAAAAGAAATAAAGAAAAGATGGGGATTATGAAATATCTATCCATGTAATTAAAAAAAATGATGAATATGATCGTAGTTGATCAAAAGGAGGTAAAATAATGCTATGAAATAGACATAATTATGTTATGATATTCATATCACTAGGGAAGCCATACTAACCTACAAGGGATCTATCAAAAGCACCAATGAAAGTAATGTTATGTTAAATGAGGGGGAAGGTAAATGGTCATCTTGAAAAAGAAGGAAAGTAAATAAGTGTCAAATAATAATAAAGATTCTAAGGCTAACATGATTATAATTTAATAAATGATAAAAATTAAAGTGATACCTGAGAAACACAAGATCAAAATAAAAATGAAATAAAATCAATGAACCAAAAAGGAAATAATGGTTATAAAAATGATGTGAAAATACCAACGAACCAAGAAGGAAACAATGGCAATAAAAATGATGAAATAAAACTAAAGAAACCAAAGGTAACAATGGTGTAATTAAAATGAAACTAAATGAAAGAAAGCATACATAAAAAAATAAACATGAGACAGAAATAATGAGAAAAATCTATGCTAATGTGTATATAAAAGATGAGAATGTGAAATAAAAACCTATATATCTCAAAAGGTTTCTTGAAGTTGAATTTGTTTGTTATTATGCAATGTAGAAGAAGAGTAGGCATTGTAGGATTCCCCACTAGGTAATATGATGTATGGATGGGCATCATAATATGCCCCAAATTATGAAGTGATATGTGGATGGGCATCACAATAATTTTTGACATGTGATATGGAATGAGGTGAAGTAGAACTATTAAAATGAATTGCATTGGGCTAACTGACGTAGTTCAAGACAAGTAAACATATTGACATGTTATATTTTGAGGATGTTGAAATTAGAATATGAATTTTAGGGTAGTTCGAAGAGGTTTATAAGGTAAAGGAGGACCATTTATGACATTCTTTGGAGTAGAAATTTTAACTAGGGTATCCTTAGAATTTTGTGACCTAAGAGGTTAAGGTGTGATGAATACAACCATCCACTTGAATTTGTTCATGTTATTTATATTTTACTTATTAGTGTAATAAGAAGGATACTTTGGTTTGGACAACATTAGCGGATGAGGTGGAGGTGTAGGGTAATTATTTTTGATCATTAGGTAGGTGATGTTGATGTGGTTATGATTCTTTAAATTGGGATTTTGAGGATTTAAGATAGTCTTGATAATATTGTTGTGTAAGAGTATCAAGATTGAAATGTGGACCAACTAAGAATGTAAGGAGTAATTAGTGAAGTTCATGACAATTATCATGAGAATGACTTATCTTACCATGCCATTAACAAAATTTATTATGGCTATACCATTTTGGAGGAGGTTTATAAGGATGAAAGTGTTAGAGCATTTAATGACCAAGTGGTGATTATTTAACCCTTAGTCTATATTAGGTGATATATTAAATAATAATATATTATTTATTAACATAAGGTGGAAAACTCATGAAAATAAATAACATTATTATAATTATTTAATAGTTATCAATATTTTATTTAAATGACTCTTTGGGATGGTTGGACCTGTTATTCAAAAGGGTCACCTCCCTTCAAAATTCACTATAAAATAGGGTTCACCTCTATTGGTTATTCATTTGAAATCATGGGAATTCACTCAAGGTTTTTGTGAAGGTTATTTTAGAGAGGAGAAGTGAGAAGAGAAGTTGTATTGGGGTAAAATTATTTATCGATATATGAAAATCACTTTTGATGGTTTTTTTTACCTTATAGAGGTTTTCCCTCAGTAAATGTTGTCTCTATGTAAATTTGATCTGTGTGTGATGCTTTGCTTATCAAGATTCTTCTAGATCCATGTATGATTATTTGTTTCTTCTAGATTTTTTTTAAGAGCCTCTTAATTTTTTTAAGAAGTGCTTTTGGGCTTTAGGGAGCTATCTAAGTCCTGTCAAACAATCTGAAGATCACCTAAGGCTTTCTTAAGCCATTTTTTCAATTTTTTTCTCCACATGAGCATTTTTGTATAGCCTGAGCACCTGGAAAAATTATAACTATTGATTCTTGGTATGAAACTTCTCCCAAAAAATTTTAATGGCTTAGTTTTTCAATATCAAGACCCTGTGCAAAATTTTACAACCTAAAATAACTTTGGTCTTCCCTTCAAAATTTTTTCTCTCCTCTGTTACTATTTTTATATGGCCTAAAAGGTTGATATATTTCATTTTAACACCAAAAATCATATTTTGAAGGTCTTATTAGCTTAGGAATGCAAAAATAGAAGGATTATAAAAAATTCAAGGTAAATAGAGGTCTGTACAAGGAGTACTTGCTAAAATCTCCATGAGACACCATTAATCTCCAAGAAGCAGTGATAGTAAATTACTTCATATAGTTAAAAAAAAGTATTTTAAAAATATTATTGTTTTAATTCTTTATATTCCACTTGGATCCTATGGCCCACACTCTTATTTAATGTATTTTTTTTGCTAAAAATTAAAAACTTTAATTTATTTTTCACTAGTTAAAATTACATGCACCGTACAAATATTTATTTAAAAATCAAATAAAAAGGTTTTAAATATTATTTTTTGCATGAAAATTTCTAACTTGTGTTGTAGAAGGGTTGGAAGTCTTTATTTTGCTAAAAGTTTGTAATTTGGGAGGTTGTGTATTCAAAACCCCAATTTTTTTTTTGAATTTGGTTAAATTTATTTTAATTTGAAATCCATTTTTTGATTTGCCTACTAACTTCTCACGTGTGTAAAACATTAGTTGGCTTGTCAAACTTGTTTCGAATTTTGACCTAGTGAATGTTTTGACAAACATGGTCATCTAAGCAATCAATCTATAGGTTTCGACACATTTCAAATGTATTGGAGTGGTCCATTTTTTTTTTTGAAGTCTCTTATTATATTTTTTATATCTTTTTTTAATAATAGTGTTTAAGTGGTTGTTTTGAGTGCGACTCTTTCAATACTTAGATTAGTGAAACTTTATTTCAAAATTTTAAATTATTTGGCATTTAAATTATGTAATTAAGAATATTTTCATGTGAAATTCACTTTATTTTGAGAAATAGTTCAAAAATTTATTTAAAAAAGGTTAATTTGTTCTTATTTTAGTGCATTTTTGCAACACTAGTGACACCTTATTTTATTGCAATATTTCATAGTTTTTTGATTTATATAGCATTAAATTAAAAAATTATTGTGTGTTTATACTTTCAAATTTGTTTTAATATCAAATAAAGTTCAATTCATATTAAAAATATTTCATTGTAAGCATTTGTTTACTATCTTATTTAAAGGGAAGCTATGGCTTCACCTTTTTTTCTTTAGATAAATCTCAAATGTTTAATGGAAACAACTATAATATATAGAAAATTTGTGTTAAAGTCAAATTTATGGATTTTAAGTTGTGTAATATTGTTGTTGGGACTGAAAAAGCCTCTTCTGGATGATATGTGACCCTTGAGCTTACCAATGCATTTCAACAGAAATCACAGGAAGCTATGTGCATTATCTTGTGGAGTGTTAAAGATGAATTTGTTCTCCACATTATTAATCAGAGTCTTTTAGTTATGCTTAGAAAATATTTGAATCCATGCATGAGGGCACTCGTCCCTTGAAGATTATTAAGTTAATCTTTAAATTGCTAACTACACCTATGAAAGGTGATGAGAAAGTTGTGAATTTTATTGTTAAAATTAAAAATATTGAAGCTCAGTTAGATGGATGTAATTATAATTTGATTCAAGATCAATTTATTTATTTTATCAGTAATTTAAATATTCATGAAAAATTTAGAAATTTTATTTCAATTCTAAATTCTAAATATCAAACTGAGCAATATATATTTGATCTTACCACTTTATCTACCCAATTTTAATTCTAAAGAGAATACCACTTAGGTACTTTTAACTTTAAATAATGATTTTTATAACACTATAAATCATAAATATAATCTTAATTTTGCTAACGACAAATATAAGAATAAAAAAATTGGTAATAAGAATCATACACCTAAGTTTAATGGAAATTATAATTTGTGTGATAAATTTGGTCATAAAAGGGAAATCTATTATAAAAAGAAGGATAAAAATAATAATCAAACTTCTAAAAATAACAAAGAGAAAAAATCTAATTAAAAAAATTAGAAGAATCAAAACTCTAATCAAAATAATAATCAAGATTCAAATGTTATTGCTTTATATGCTGCTTTATGTACTTTAAACGAAAATGAATGGATTTTAGATAGTAGTGTATTACACCATATGACATGCTTATTTGATATTTTATGTGATTTTGGAGATATCTTTTAAATAATTTACGTAGGAGATAATTTTTTTAATAAGCAACTAAATAGGAAAAAATAATATTTTCAAATGTTACTATAAATAATGTTTTCTATGTACCTAAGCTTAAAAAGAATTTTCTATCCTGTTCTCAACTTAAACATGATAATTCCATTGTAACATTACTTAAAGATAGTTGGTCCATTAGAAGTCATTCTAGTTCCTTGATTGTTGAAGGTGTTCAAATGAATGGTTTATATAGCTTTTCTTTTTCTTCTGCATGTTTTCTTTCATCACATAATAATAAATTTCAATTATGGTATGAAATATTTATACATGTTAATTTTATAAGTTTAAATGATATGTCTACAAATAATCTTATTGTTAGACTTCCTTCTATCCCTTCTCTTCATGAAACCTTTGAGGGTTGCTTATGTGGTAAGAAACATACTAACCCATTTTATAAGACTCATGATGTGAATTCTTCACATCCTTTAGAATTGATTTTATAGTGATGTTTTAGGATCTCTTAAAGTTGTATCTGTTAATGGTTCTTTGTATTCTATTACTTTTATTGATGATTAATACTAGAATGATCTGATCTTTTTTCATTAGAAAAATATATGATGTGTTATCTAAGTTCAAAGAATTTAAAGTTAGTGTTAAAAATACATCTAATTTTTTTGTTAAGATATTAAGAAATGATAATGGTGGTGAATATGTTAGTAAATAGTTTGATTCTTTTTGAAATAGTTGTAGTATTCAAAGAGAATTAACAACTCCCTATTCCCCTCAGTAAAATGGTATTGTTAAAAGGAAAAATTGCACCATCATAGAAATAGATAGAACAATATTGCAATCTACAAATATTCCTAAATTTTTATGGATTAAAGCCATAAATATTGTTGTGCACATTCTGAATAGATTTTTTACCAAATATTTGCATCATTCTACCCTTTTAAAAATATTGACTAAAAATAAACTTAGTGTGGCTCATCTTAAGGTTTTTGGCAGTCCTACTTCTATCTTTGTCCCTAAAGTTAAGAGGAAGAAGCTCGATCACACTTCCTATTTTCGAATTTTTGTAGGCTATGGAAGTAACATAAAAGGTTTAAGAGTGTATGATTATTATAAACATCATATCATTGAAAATAGAAATGTTCTTATTCTCAAAAAATATTTTTGTGATCTTTTTATAGATCCTCTTTAGTGTTCTTCTATTGATGAACTTGACTCTCATATTTCTTCTTTTGATGAAACAAATGCCCTTTAGAAAGTTGATCTAATTATAGATAACTTAGAGTCTAAGGAATCCCCTGATTTCAAATTCAAGCTAAAATACCTAAATGGGTAGAATACCTAATTCAATCATCTAATGTTGATAACCTTAATAAATTAATTAGAAGTCAACATTCTTATCTTGCATTAATGACTACGTATGAATGTGTACCTAAATCATTTGAGAAAGCCACTCAATATGATAGATGGAATGTTTTGTAAACTGAATATAATGTCTTAATTAAAAATTAGATTTGGGATCTTGTCCCTCCTCTATTTAAAAGACATATTATCAGCTGTAAGTGGCTTTATAATATCAAATTCAATTGATAAAATTGACAATTTTAAAGCTAGATTAGTTACTCATGGGTTTACTCAAAAACTTAGGATTGACTATGTTGAAACCTTTACTCCTATAGAAAAAATGAGTACTATTAGACTTTTTATTGCTCTTACAGCATAAAATTATTAGATTATCCACCAAATGGATGTAACAAATGCATTTCTAAATGATGATTTAGAAGAAAATATCTACATGACTCAGCCTAAAGGTTTTACTGACCCTAATAGAGAACATTATGTATACAAGTTAAAGAAATATTTGTATGGTCTAAAACAATCTCCTCGAGCTTGATATTCTAAGATTACTTCTTTTTGTAAAAAATTAAGTTTTTCTAATTACTATTCAGATAATGATCTCTTTGTTAAAGTTGAAAATGGTCATTTGATTCTAATTATATTATATGTTGATGATTTGTTAATTATTGATGATCTAACTAGTTTAATTCGTAAATATAAGGATAAACTTAGTCAAATATTTGAAATAATTTATTTAGACATTATACATCATTTTTTAAGAATGACTATATTTTATAATAAAAATTCAATTGTTGTATCACAATCTTAATATACACATAATATTATTGTTAAGTTTAACATGTTTGATTATAAATATACCACTACTCCTATTGAAGTTGTTAAACTTGATCCTAAATCTGAATGTGAAAAATCTAATCCTACTTTGTATAGACAACTTATTGGAAGTTTGATTTACCTAACCATTACTAGGCCAAATATTTCATATGTTGTTAGTGTTACTTCTATATTTATGCAGGATCCTTATTTGGATAATTGAAAATTAGGTAAACATATTCTTTGTTATATTAAAGGAATAATTAATTTTGGTTTATTTTATTATTGATAGTGTTAAATTATATAGTTATTATGACATTGACCATGTTGGTGATACTTTAGATCATAAATCTACTTTTGGATATGTGTTTAAGTTTAGTGCAGGTGCTATCACTTAGAGAAACAAGAAGCAACATACTCTCTCTCTCTCTCTCTCTCTCTCTCTCTCTCTCTCTCTCTCTCTCTCTCTCTCTCTCTCTCTCTCTCTCTCTCTCTCTCCCCTATAGAATCAAAGTAAAGAAGTGTTATAAAAGCTACTAAAGAAGTCATGTGGCTATGAAGGCTATTGGAATAAATTTATTTGGATGTTTCTCAGAGTACAATCCTTCATTGTGATGACCAAAGTTGTATAAATCTAAAACAAAGTCTAGTGCAACATCATAGAACTAAACATATTGAATTTCATGTGCATTTCATTTGAGAGAAGGTCCTCAATGGCAATATTAATTTGTAGTTCTATCCTATGAATGAAAAATTAGTAGATATCTTCACAAAACCACTTAATTCTACCAAATTTTGTCAATTTCATGCAATGTTGGGCCTTTCTATACTTCTTACCATTTTAAAGCATCGTAAAAACTTCATTTGGAAGTTATATGATTTAAGTAAAATTCATGTGAAAGTTTTAATTTTGTACCCAATACATTAAAAACATACTTTGTAATAGAGGTCCTTATGTTATAAAAGGCTCCAAATATGCTTAGTGACTATTCATGAGAAACATTGAGATGTAATCTACAATCATGCTATCTTAAACTTACTTTTGATTAGTTTACAAATTATAATTCTTTTTGTTTCAAAAGGTGACTTTTAGCATGATGAAGGTTTTTAAATCCTTCAACTTTTCACCTAGTATAATTCTTTTATGGTGATTATGGTTTTTATCCCCAATTAGCATTAAGGAGGAGTGTTAGAGCATTTAATGACTAAGTGGTGATTATTTAACTTTTAGTCTATATTGCATGATTTATTAAATAATAATAGTATACTATTTATTAACACAAGCTATAAACCTCATGAAAATAAATAACATTAGTATAATTATTTAATAGTTACCATTATTTTATTTAAATCAGTCTTTAGGATGGCTGGATATGTTAATCACAAAGGTCACCTCTATTCAAAATTCACTATAAAATAGGGTTTACCCCTATTGGTTATTCATTCTAATCCATGAGATTATTCATAGAAATTTATTCTAGGTTTTTATGAAGGTTATTTTGGAGAGGAGAAGAATAGAAGTTGTATTGGGGTAAAATTATTTTTTGATATATGAAAATCACTTTTGGTGGTTTTTTTAATGTTGACTTTCTATGTCACCACCTAATTGGTACAGGACCTCCAAAGGATTATGATGAGGAAATGCTCCTACGAGGCCCTAGGTGCTCCAAGCAAAATGTGCACAGGTACTTTCCATCTACACCCTAACCTAAGATAAAGTCACAAGTCTGAAACATAATTTAGCAATAACTTGCACTTGTATAAATGTCTCAATGCATGTCTTCACATAGGATTCTATAGCATACAAGTCTAAGAGCTCATGAGTTCAAGGATACAGGTCCTTGAGTCCCAAAATGGCTATGTGGGAAGATACTACATAAGTAGTTATGAATCATGAAGGGTGTGTCTAATATTTTCAATCTTTATGCATGCCCCTATTTTTAGTATTCTAAATGACTAACTAACATAGTCCCATGCCTATGCATATGATCTTACATCCATGCCATAGAAATATGTAGCGTGCAACCTTCTTTCTATCATTACTATGTGGTGACCTAAGACTTGCTTGACAAAAGGATCTTTGCAGTTCTCCTAAGAGAAGTTTCATCTCTCTATGTGGTGACCTAATGCTCATATAGGGATGGTCCCTTTCTGACATATATGAAAGTTATGCCATTGTATAGTGTAAAAGGAAAAGGGGACCCACATGGAAACTATAACAAAGAAGTGGTGCCCACTTGTCATGATCACACTACTTCCATCTAAGACTCCAAGGAGAATCTTCTGAGAGCTTGCTAAGATGATACATATTGATCCTTAAGTGCCACACTCAAGACTAAGTAGAAAGTACCATGTGTCAAGTGAAATCCAGATATAAAGAAGGTAGTTGGAGGCAATTGAGAGGAACTCAAGGCATTGTTAGAATGATTAAATGCATAAGTGGTTTCTAGATATTGAGACTTGAGTACACACCACCCTCTGACCTTGTCAGATCAATCTTTTATTCCCTTATGTACATGCATATCTAGAGATGATCTTGCCACCAACTCCAGGTCTAATCATCAAAAAAACTTTAGGAAACATTGTTGTGGTGCCTTAAAAGGATTTAAAGCTGCATCTACCACCCCAAGTGGTGCATTTATTATTAAATAGGTTTGTTCACTATAAAAGCCTAGTTCTTCACTTGTAAAAGGGTCAACACATTTTCAATAACCTTATGCTATTAAAATTTTCCCTCCATGAGCATTGTATTGGATAAATATTGTAAACTAATGAGAATTAATTTCACCTCGTTATGTTATTCTAATGATCTATGTGTTATTTTCATTTATTGATCCTTGACTGTGGGTAATGTTCTCCCCTCTCACCATTCTCCATTCCCAACATCTCCTCATCAAACTTGGAACTCACTTATAGGTCATATTTTATGTACACTCAGGTTTGTGTTGATATTGTTTATGGACCATTCATCATCCTTCTTAGTTTTTTACTACATTCATGTGCCTTTATGCGAAACACTTATACACTTGGAGTATCCTTGGTGGAAGATGTATGATATTATCTTCTTTTCAAAGATATGCATTATGTTTATATTAGTAGGAGTGCTCATTATATTCTAGGCACATCACCTTTTTATTTTTCAGCCTCTCTTACCTTCTCCCTAAAAAATATTAGGTTTAGATTGGTGGTAGATTGCCTTTCTACTCTTTAGTCCTATGCACTAGTATTAAACTAAATGCACTTAAAATAAAAGGAATCTAACATACTCCAAAGGTTCATCCCAAGGAGTGTAAGGGTCCCATGCCTTGGGGATGTTCCCATCATTAAATAAGATAGCTGATGCTCACATGCATAGTTGAGCTATAATACCTCCATGCTTAGTGCTATACACTTTTGCAATTGATGCAAGACCTCTATGCCAATCACCCCATTGCAAAGCACCCTCATGCTATGAAGCATCCATGGGTGCACGTTTTGAATGATAATAGTGTATAACATACTTGATGGATCCATTTGAAGAAAACATAAAGAATTGGTGTCATCTTTAGCTTATAAGTGTAATAGACACTCAATAAAATCACCTAGTGACTCAAAACATCTCTAGTCTGTAAAGATCAACCCTTATCTATATGCCCAAAATAAAAAGATCATATATAAGAGGCATTGATTTACATTTCACTAAGATTCCAACACCATCTAGGAGAAGGCTTAGAGCATCCTTGTCCCTTATTATAAGGAGTGGCACAAGATATTCATCCCATAGGGTGTAGTACATCCCTCCATTTGGAAGATTCTTCATGCCTAGAAGAAGAATTTTCCCTATCTTGTTCATGGTTATACTAAGGAATAAAGTCTTTGTGCCTTTTAATAGAGGTATTTCATTAGTTCTAGCATAGTATGATGACATTCTAGTTATGGCCTTCAAAATATTATCCTATTTTATGGGAAAGAACTCAACTTCTCTAGTAGATTACATTAAAGATATCACAAATATTTACTCAATGTACCATGTCACTGAAGATAATGTCATATTTAGACTACTCACCTCCTCATTCAAAGGAAAATACCTCCAATGGTATCGAGGCTTGAGATCAAACTCCATTCACAATTGGGATAAACTTGGTGAAGAGTTATGAAAATAGTTTGAAGATCGAAGTGATCACTTATCCCTGATAGAGCAAATCATAACCATAAAGTGAGCATTGCATGAAATGATGGTCAAATTCAACTTTATATTCTAGAGAGTATGTTATAGAATCCCAACCTTATGTAATCCATCTCCAAACAATACATTCTTATATTTATTAAAGGCTCTTAATAGTGATATAGTAGTGATGATTCAATCTATGGGAGGCACAATCCTCTTTAATGCCTATGAAGTGGTAGTATGCACATAGAATTATTTGATCTAAATGAGAAAGATTACACCTAGACCCCCTATGCCTATATTTATAGACTTTCTCCCTAGTCCAAAAACTATGATACCTATGCTAGCACCTATCCCTACTAAAATAAGCCCACCTACTTCATCTACCAATTCTTCTAATGAATTGTATGAAGTGAAGATGTTATTTTGCAAAGCTTTGGGAATAAGCTAGTTACCCTTAAAAGGCAACAAGCATAATATCAAAAATCTCACCAACCTTTCATTCAATAATACCAATCAAATAGACATCCTTACTAAGGTGGTGCATAAATCCAAAACTAGATTACCTATAATAGAATGCCTAATGTGCATAAAGCTGATGTTGTTAGCACCTCTAAAGCCCTTTTTTTAGTATAGAAAAATATAGTGTAGGATTATGAGTGGTGATTTTCATGTAATAAATAATATAATCAAGATACATATGCAAATGAGATTATAAACCAAGTACTCATGGTATAAGGTTTACCCCTGTAGGAAAAAATAAATAGTATAACTTTACATGAGGATGGAATTCAAGTGCCAACTCAAACACAGGATGGGTCTACTTTTGTCAATGGAAAGAAGAGGAATTTAACTATGTAAATCAAGGTACCATGCCTAATAGAGGAAGCAATCTAATTTATTTTAAAACTTGATTCAAAAGAAGAGATACAAAGGAGGAAACACTAGCCACAACACCCTTATCTTTAGTACCCTAAGTTACTTGCATAGGTGCATAACCTAAGATGCCCACGAAACCTTTACACTCAAATCAAGTCACACAAATATAAGGACCACCTTAATTTATTGCATCTATACCAAAGGAGGTTGTTCCCTCGAAGACATAATTAAAAGGGTCTTAGATCCCCTTCAACATAATAGAGCAGATGAAGAAGACAAATCTCAATAGAACTATGTGGGATGTCCTTACTATTCCATCTCAATGGAATTTAATTTAAGACATGATGAAAGGTTTTCATGAGTTACAATCCCCTCAATCATTTCATGCTACCTATATAATTTTATTCTAGCCAAAGGAAGAAGTAAAAGTGTGTAATAACAACAAGATACCTTGATTCTATGTCCCACTAATCATCAGACAACACTTGGTGCATAATTTCATGATTGAATCTAGCACAAGTAGCTCAGTACTACCAAAAATGATTACAAATATGCTCAAAATTATGTAGGCTCTTATTTTAAAAAGAGTGGTCCAACTTGATGGAATGATAGTCAAAGTTGTAGGTAGAATCAAGGATTTAAATCTAATGTTACATGCATGTCTAATCCTCTCCATTGCACAAAAGATCACAATCATTGACCTACCTCCCTAATTCACCATCTACCTCTCTTAAGACTTTTTGGAAAAAATGGGTTTGTATTTGTCTTTAGATTGGTCACACATGTTGCTAAGAACCAAATACAAGACCAAAGTGACCTCAGGGTAGAGTTGATCTTCAAAAGTCATGTTGAGCCATACTCTCCTAGCCTAGTCAAGAAAAAATGTGAGATGTTAAACCAAGAGGATCCTATCCTCCATGAGGCTATAACACCACTTGATGAAACCCTAGACAATCTACTAGATGAATGGGTGTGTGAGCATTTCAAGTGCGATCTATATGATAATGTAAAGACTAGACTAGGCACATATATTGCATCATGAAGGAAATACCATGCTACTAGAACTCATGAAAAAGTATAAGAACCCTGAAGGTATATGGAAATTATACTTTGATGGATCATAAAGTAAGAATGGCACATGAACTAATGTCATATTGGTCTCTACCTAAAATGAAAAATACTTCCATGCCTTTAGACTACAATTCACTTGCATGAATAATGCTACTGAGTATGAGGTACTGATCCTACGCCTTCAACTTGCATATAAGAAAAGAATAAAGGTGCTAGAAGCATTAGGAGATAATGAGCTAGTTTTCAACCAGGTAAGACCATAAAGCATGATTAATAATGGCTTAATGAAATTCTATAAACATAGAGTTTGGGATATGATTGAAGGCTTTGATGTGTTCAACATAATTTCCATACCAAGAGTGTAGAATGTTGATATAGATAGGCTTGTAATTGTGGGTGTACAATATGACATTCTATGTAATATAATAAAAGGGTCCAAATAGCTCATCAAGCTCATGGTTTGACTAGTAGTTCCTAACAACATAGACAATTGGTAGGTGTTTGAAAATGATGAGTAAATCATCAACTTATTATAAGATGAGGTAGAATTTTTCACCTTGAATCAGGTATATCTACGAGCCCAATATGAGGATTGAGTCATCCAATTGAAAGGAAACAAGCTTCCAAAAGGGCTGGTCACCCTGGAAAGCATCTTTAATACCCATGACTAATTCAAAGGAGAAATGTGTGGTATGATAACCAAGGAAGATATCTCTATGCCCATAGTTATTTTAGAAGGTAAAGATCTTAAAGCAAGTAAAATATGCTCTACACCATAGATTGAGAGCTTTATTCAACTTAGTAGGTGATATGATGACATATTTACATGGATATATAAGGACCTTGGAGGTATGATCCAGGCTTAGCATAACACATAATTAAGCTCCATCCTAACATGCAACCCATGCATCAAAAGTAAAGGCCTGTCACTCCAAATATAGAGAAGTTGACGTGAAAATAACTCTCCAAAATCATTGAGGCTAGTATAATAATTCCAATCAAACATTCCTCATGGGTCACCAACTTGGTACTGATGTGGAAAAATAGTGGGGAGATATGTTTTTGTGTGGATTTTAGGTCCTTGAATAGGGATTCCCTCAAAGACCACTACCTTCTCCTACCATTGGATAAATTCTTGAAAATAATCATAGACACAAAAATATTTTCACTACTAGATGGTTCATTAGGCTATAACCAAATCCTTGTAAAAGAGTAAAATCATTAAAAAATTGTGTTCACTACTAAGTGGGGAACCTTGGCATAGAAATACATATTGTTTGGTTTAAAAAAATGTAGGTGTGACCTTCCAGAGAGCCATGGATATGGAATTTAAGGAGCTCGTCAATAAGGTCATCATGGTTTACTTTGAGGACATAAATATTTTTTATAATTTGTGCAATAGATCATTTAGAGTAGGTCTTTTATAAATGCCATGAGTTTAGAAAATCTCTAAACCCTAGAAAATACATCTTTGTGGTGCATGAAGCTACCCTACTTGGGCACATTATCTCAAAATAAGGACTCATGATTGATATAGAATGAATCAAGTTGATATCATCTCTCCCCCTTCCAAGCCATAAAAATAGTCTCTAAAGATTCTTGGGGAGAATCAAATTTATGAGAAGGTTCGTGTCCTATTTCACCATCCTTACCAAGCCCCTCTTTGCAATTCTAAAGAAGAATGCTACATTCAGTTGGATGCATAAAGTCAAGGAAAGTTTTGAAACCATCAAGTGCACCATCACTCAGGTCCCCACCTTGATGAACCAAGATTATAATAAGGATTTTATACTTTATACATTTGGTAGAGAAAAAAGCATCTCAACCATCCTAATGTAATAAAACAAAGATCAATTAGAGCAACCAATTTCTTTCTTTAGCTAGGTGTTAAAGGATAATGAGTTGTGATATAACTTTGTAGAGAAGTACACCATCATAGTTGTGAGAGCATTTAAGAAATTTAGACATATTTTCTCCAACAACAAGAGTCAACTCATGGTCATGCACACAAACATCAAAGAGTTCCTACTCAACAAGGACATTAATGAGAAAAGAATGGGTTGGATCATAAAGGTGATGGAATATGACATGGAAATCTAGGTCACGAAGTTGGCGTAAGGAAAGTAAATATATGAGTAGATGGTTGAGGTGGTAAAATCAAAGGATGACATAGTCTTAGTGTCTCATGAAGGAGAATGTGCAAATGAAGAAGCTGTGGCTAATTGGGTATGAGATATGAGAGCTTTCCTGAAACATAATGTGTACCCTCTAGGCCTTGATAAATCTAAAGTAGACATTTTAGACTACAGTCCATCACCTATGTGGTCATAAAAGGTGCACTTTTCTAAAAATATCTCAATGGATTCCTCCAGAGGTGCATAGAACCAGAGAAGGTGAGCATAATTCTTCAATAATTTTATGATGGTCTTATAGGAGGCTACTGTTCACCCAAGACCACTGCTATGAAGATCATGTGAGCTAGATATTATTGGCCAAATCTATTCAAATATGTGCACACATATGTGAAAAATTACAAGAATTTCACATTCTTCATAGGAAAGTAAAGGCTAATAGCCTTACCATTATGCCCTGTTCAAGTTGATCAACCTTTTGTGAAATGGGGCCTAGATTTTATAGGCATGATTAACCCACTATCTAATGATGGACATAGATGGATCCTCATAGCCACTGACTATTTTTCTAGGTGGATAGAAGTAGTTTTACTCTAAGAGGCCAATGAGACATCCATCATCAATTTTTATAAAGTCATTATAATGAGAGTTATACTCCCTACCACCATTATCTTTGATAATGCATTAGCCCTTGAACCAAAATCAATGAATGGGCTATCAATCACACCATCAATCCAAGCACCTCATCAAATTATTACCCATAAGGTAATGGTCTAGCTGAGTTCATGAACAAGAACCTAATTCACATCATAAAGAGGAATTTGGAGGATAACCATTGAGCTTGGCATACTAAGCTCAAAACTACTCTTTGGGATGATCAAATCATGCCCAAGAAAGTATTAGGAAATTTGCCTTTCATGATAGTTTATGGAATGGAATCTAGATTACTAGTATCCCTTGAGTTACCTTCATTGGAAATCATGAATCAGTTAGAGTTACTTGAGAATGATCCCCTCATAGTAAGGTTATCTGAGCTAATGGAGCTTGAGGAAACTAGAGTGCAAGCTACATGAACCATGGAATTCCAACAGGCACAAACTGAGTAGGTATTTGATAAAAGGGGTAGCAATAGGAGTTTTTAGGAGGGAGACTTAGTGCTCAAATAGGATGTGGATAGAGTTAAGGCTAGAAGGCACACTAAGTTTGATGTAATAAAGAGGGGTCCATATACCATAATGAGTTATAAGCCTCCTTCCAACTTTCTAGATCAAATGGAGAAGAATTTCCTATCCTCGTCAATGGGATTCATCTCAAGCACTATTTCTATTAAGTCTATTATAAAATTTAAATAACTAGAGTAGATTATTTTCATTTCCTTAAAGTGCCTCGCACATCTTGTTTTAGTGTATTTTTAATTCCTCCAAGTGTATGTGCATAATGTTTTCTTAGCTTAGGCATTTTCCTCTAAGCACCCTTGGCATAATTCTTTATTTTTTTAGGTGAGTTTTAATTCATCCTAAAGCTAGAGGTGCATAGATAGTACATTCATGAAAGGAAGGAGTCAAATACCCAAATACTCCATGCCTAATGGAATACTCAAAGGTTAATAGATTCCTAATTAGTAGGCAAGTGACCCATAGAGGTTGCTATAAGTGTTGAATTTCTAAGTCACCCCCTGATTGGCACAGGGCCTCCCAAGGCTTACGATGAGGGAATGCACCTACGAGGCCTTAGGAACTCTAAGTAGAAAGTGCACAAGCACTTCCTTTATATGCCTAAACCTAAGATAAAGGAATAAGTCTATGAAAAAATGAAATAATAAATCCTTCATACATAAATATCTTAACACATGTCTTCATACATGATTCTTTGGCACATAAGTCTAAGAGTGCATGGGCTCAAGGATACAGGTCCCCATGTCTTAGAATGGTTAAATGAAAAGACAATGTAGACACATCTATGAATCATGAAGGGTAAACCAAATATTTGAAATCTTCATATGCACCCCTATTTTTAGTCTTCCTCATGCCCGACTAACATAGTCCCACACCCACATACAAGATCCTATGTTCATGCTTTGGAAATGCACAGTGTGTAACCTTTTTTTATGTCACTACCATGTGGTGACCCAATGCTTGTTTGATGTAAGGATATTTATAGTTATCCTAGGAGAAGTTCCATCTCTCCACATGGTGACCTAGTACTCATCTAGGGTTGGTCCCTTTCTAACACAGATGCAAGTCATGCCATTGGTTGGCACAAAAGGAAAAGGGGACCCACTAAGCGACCATAGTGAATAAGTGGCTCCCATATGTCATGAATTTTTAAATTCAAACTAAGACTCCAAGGAAGCTCTTTCAATATCCCACCAAGATGATGTTTTTCACTCCTATAATGCCACACTCATGACTAATAAAAAAACTCCACATGCCAAGTGGTAGCTAGATATAAAGAAGGTAGTTAGAGGTAGTTGAGAGGAACTTGAGGCGTTGTCAAAATGATTAAATGCATAAGTGGATTATAGATATTAGGACTTGAGTACATGCCACCCTCTAAATTTATTAGATAAATCTTCTATTCCCTTATGCACATGCATATCCATAGATGATCTTGCCACCAACTCTAGGTCTAATCACTAAACAAACTTTTGAAAGTATGGTTGTAACACTTTAAAAGGATTTACGTCTACATATACCAGCTTAAGTGGTGAATTTATTATAAAATAGGATTTTTCACAATAAAATCTTTCTTTTTCACTTGTAAAAGGGTCGACACATTTCTAGCAACCTTACACTACTGGAATTTTCCCTCGATGAGCACTTGTATTGGCTAAATCTTGTAGACTAATGAGAATTAAGTTTACCTCTTATTATTTTGATGATCTCTTCTCTATTTGCATTTTTTGATCCTTGACTATGGGTAATGTTTTCCCCTCTCACCATTGTCCATTCCCAACACCTCATCAAATTTTGAACTCACTTATAGGTCATTTTCTATGCACACTCAGGTCTATGCTGATATTATTTGTAGACCATTCAATGTCTCTCTCAGTGTTGCATTACATTTT
This sequence comes from Torreya grandis, assembly GCA_037957365.1. NCBI lineage: Eukaryota > Viridiplantae > Streptophyta > Pinopsida > Cupressales > Taxaceae > Torreya > Torreya grandis. Next base: position 1,611,917 of record JARHVA010000177.1, read on the forward strand.
TGTACCTCCATGTAAAAAACTTATGCATTTGGAGTATCATTGGTAGATGCTATGTGATATTATCTTATCCTCAAAGGTCTATATTGTGTTTATGGTAGTAAGAGTGCTCGCTCTATTTTGGGCATATAGCCTCTTTATGTTTTAGCCTCTCTTACCTTCTCCCTCCCTTTTGCCTCAAAAATCTTAAGTTTATATTAGTGGTAGATTACCTTTCTACTCTTTAGGCCTATACACTAGCCTTAAACTAGATGCACTTAGAATAGAAAGAATCTAGCCTACTCTATAGGCTCATCCCATAGAGTGCAAGGGTCACATGCCTTGGGGATGTTACCATCATTGCAATGAGATAAATGATTCTCACATGCATAACTAAGATATAATATCTCCATGCCCAACACCACAAAATTTTTCACTTCATATAGGACTTCTATGCTAAGTGCCCCATTACAAATCACCCTCATGCTACGAAACATCCACGGGTGCACATTTCAAATGAAAAAATTTACCTTGTAAAGGTTTTTCCATGGTAAATATTATCTTTGTGTAAATTTGATCTATTTGTGATGCTTTACTTATAAATCTTCTTCTAGTTCCATGTAGGTTTTAAGATAGTCTTGATAACATTGTTGTGTAAGAGTATCAAGATTGAAATGTGGACCAAGTAAGAATGTAAGGAGTAATTAGTGAAGTTCATAACAATTAGCATGAGAATGACTTATATTATCAGGACATTAATTAAAATTATTATGGTTATATCATTTTATATGAGGTTTATAAGGATGAAATCTCATAGATTTAGATGGTGGTAAGTTATTATTAAGTTCTTCTAAACTCAATGGAGAGTGGATTGGGTTAAAAATGGTAAAATTAGATGCTTCCTTTTGAGGTTGATGAGTTTTATATGATTCAATGTTATGAGAAAATGATTTTAAAGATTCCTTAGTAGTTTCTTGAGGTGATTCAAATTGACTCATAAGAAAGTCTTATCATTTTTATTGGTCTAAGGCTTCTTCTATAGTTTTAGAGGAAAATATACAAACTTTGTATTGAAGAGGAGCTTTAAGAGAAGAAAAAATAGTTTTGAAATATTATCATCACTCATTTTATGATCTAATTTGTGAGTTAGAGACTTCCATCATTTGACGAAAGGGTGAGAATATTCATTATGTAGAATCTTAGCATTGATGAAGTGATTAAGGTTATTTTCAAGAAGATGACTGCATTGAAATTATTTAACTAGAGCATTCATTAAATCCTTGAGTTTTGAAATGGAATTTGAGGGAGTTAATTATACCATTTCAAAGAATATCTTGTGAATGTTTTGACAAGACTTTTAGTAGTAAAAAAGTGATAGTTTGGACCCATTATTTATAGAGATTGCTAAAATATTTTAAAAAGATAGAAGGATCCGTAGTTCCATCATATGTAATATTTGGAGAAACATTTCTAATATTTATGGATAAAATGACTAGAGCTAAAGGTTCATTTTAAAGATGCCAAAGCATTTTTTATTCATAAGAGGTTGAGGGATGATATTCCTATTGGGATCTCAAAGAGGAGGAGGGAAAAATTATGATTTGGTGGATTCATGATGACTTGAGTTGGTTGATTAGCCATTTATAATATATGATATTGCATTCACATCATTTGATTACTAAGAGGGATTTTTATATTGTTCATTTGTTGAAGATTTTAATCAAGGAATTGAGTAGTATTAATGGGAGGAGCACAATTTTTGGGTGGAAGAGGATTCCTAACGTTGGTAACAGGAGGAGGACTAGAGTGAGTAACTTAAACCATATTACATTGTGTTTTATTTGAGGAGGCAAAATTTAGGTTACATGATGTAGTAATTGGTATGGGATTAGGAACACATGAATGAATTCAATAATTTAATTTGAAGTGATAATATAAGTGAGGTTATGATCTAAATACTTGATTATGAAGTGTTGTTAACAAATTAGAAGCTGAGAAGAAGACATAATTGAGTCACACAACACATAATTATGTCAATGCTAGTCAACATAGTTTTCAATACAAAAGAAAGAAACAAGTAATAAATAAAATGAAAGTGTAAAATCAACTAATTGTTTAACTAGTTATATAAAATAAGATTAGGAATATGTACCATAAGGATTTGATTGATTTGTAGGATTCCAAAGATGCTTGTCTATTAGATAATGATGGCCAAATGTTTTAGAGATCTAAATATGGAGGATTAGACCTTTCTAATATCCCACTAAACCCAATTTCAAGTGTAAGTTAGAAATAAATTCTCAATACTAACCACTAACCAATGCAACACAAGACCAAATAGATGGTTAGATTCTTAAGGTTCATTACAAAGGGAAATCTTAGGTGTTTCCTAAATATCATGAGGTACATGGAAACTAAAGACTGTGTTTAGCTCTATACGATGGCTATGAGTGTTGTGATAAACACCTCACACCATGATATATAGAAATGATATACAAATATCATAAGTAGAGTATTGTGTATCCCTTCATGATAATAGATAAGTAGTTTTAAAACTATCAGTATAGAGTTTCTAGGGAAATCAAGATAGTGAAAATCAAGTGGAAAAAACTAATTTTAATTTTTAAAAAGTAAATAAATAGGCATCCAAATATTTTTAAAACAAATGTGAGATCAATTAATATGAAAGGAAAGTGAATTTCCTTGTTTATGTTAAAAGTGAAACACATAAAACAAGGTCAACTAGGCTGATCTTATTTGAGAAAACATAACAGAACAAGGTCAACATTGGTTGACATTGTCTATTATAAAAATAGGAAAAAAAAAGGCTAGATAGGTTAATTTTTTTAAAAAAAAAGATAAGAAGACATAAAACTAAGTTGCCTAGGTTGACTTAGTTGATTGTGTGATACAATTTTAATTAGAACTAAAAAATTGGTAAGAAAATTATGGAAATCTGAAGTACTGAGTAATTTTACTAAAAAATAGAAAGTAAAAAACTAAAAAATATATATTTTTTGAAATACTAAGCTAGTGAGAAGGAACCTAATAATATAACAAGGTCAATTATGTTGACTTAGATTTCTAATGATGAAAAGTGAAAATTACAAAAATGAATAAGGTTGACCAGCATGACCTAGTTGAAAGCTATAAATTACAAAAATAAATAGGGTTGACCAACATGATCTTGTAAACTAGACTTAAGACTAAGATTTATAGAAAAAAACATGCTTGACCAACTTAATCTTGTTAAATGGACTAAATACTAAGATTTATATAAAATGAACATGATCAACTAACTCGATCTTGTTAGCTAGATGAAAGACTAAGATTTTAATAAAATAAACATGATCAACTAGTTCAATAGTTTTAGCTACATTGAATACTAAGATTTGTATAAAATGAAAAAGATTAACTAGCTTGATCTTTTTAACTAGACTAAAGACTGATATTTATAGAAAATGAATAGGATTAACCAACTTGACCTTGTTAGATGGATTGAAGACTAAGATTTGCATAAAATGAACATGATCAACCAGTTGGAACATTTTTGTTGTGACTAAAAACATATAGATAGACAATAAAATTAGGTTGACCATCATAACTGAGTTTAATATAGGTCCATAATTTACATACAAAGGATAAGACTAGGTCGATCGATGTGACCTAGTTGATTGCAAATGAAAAAACTAAAATATAAGGGTTAGATTCACATTGGGTTCATTATAATGTATGCAATAAATTAAGATAGATATAAAAATTATCTTAGTAAATCTGAGCTCAAAGAAGGTAATCAACTAACATCCATTGTAATATTTTTTATATCAGGAGCATGACCAAATTAAATATGTTAAACCTAACTAAGGGATCACTTATCACACAACACTAAAGGAGAGGATTTCAAATCCTCTAGGTAGATAATATTGTTAAATAATTCTAGATAGGTTTGAATACATGAAATAAAACTAATCTAGTGTTATCAAATCATATAACACATAGGGGATGATTGAAAATAAACAAAAAAAGGGATCATATTAAGCAAATGGGGGCATAGATCACCTAATGTGGAAGATGCAAAGTAAAGAAAAACCTATAGCCATAATAAGTTTAAGTATAGAAGTATTATAAGAAAACATTCAAAACCTATTACCTTGTGAAATATCTATCTATCAAATGAAATAATAAAATTTAGAGATACTTAAATTTGAGTGAACATGTTGAGTCTCAATATACCCCTTGGCCAATGATGCTTTTCAAGAGATTATTGTGACTTTGTAAGGATCTAATTATAGAAATCAACTCTAGGCTAAAGGAATCCTACTTTACATCCAAGGCTTCATACAAGATAAGTTATTTTACCTCCAAGGAAAAATATATCAATGGCTCCTTCAAATGAAGATGCGGTAGAATTACGAGTTGAAATAATGCAAAATATGAATGCTCCTCTCTAATGGATTAAAGTGAAGGTGGTATTTATAGAAATGGATAAGTCATAAACCTTCCAAAATTTGAGTTGACAAGGTTGGTCTATAGAAACCTATTTTGGAAAAAATTATTTTTGGGCCTTGAACTAGGTTGGTCATGCTGACTTAGTTCTATAACATGTGTCATAACTTTCATAACAAGGTTGACCATGACTTCTTAGTAGGTAAAATGGGTGTATGCTTAGTTAGTGTTTATTTTTAAAATAAAATTATTCAAGGAGTTGGATTGATGGGGTTTATTTTTTTGTGAAGTTGGATAAATGATATTTGTAATGGGTTTAGGTATGATAGAGTTAACCAAAAATATTGTGAATCACAAATGCTCTACCCATGAAATAAGTTAGATAAGTGATTATTGTAATGGGTTTAGGTATGATAAAGTTAACCAAAAATCTTGTTAAGCACAAATGGTCTACCCACCCATTTTATGGTGCACCCTTTAAGGCATGCACTTATAGATATTTAAACTTGACTACTCATTGCAAGAGCGAAAGTGTCAATAAATGATAAAATTTAAAAATATTATGTGTATACAGATTGTTCTGAAGAGGAAGTAGGATTAGTTGTATTATATTTAAGAAGTTTTTACTTAATATAGGGATTTTTAGGATTAGTAACAGGGTCTTTATGAGTGGGATTATTATGATAATTAAATTTAGCCACTATTATATATTTGGATTTAGTGTAATATTGATCATAATTGAAATCAATAACACACACATTTTTATTGTAATGTTGTGTATTAGGATCCAAAAAATATTTTTTTAATTTTTGATTTATAGATTTGGAAAAGGTTCAATTTTTAGAAGCTTTGAAAAAATCATTATGGAAAACCTTTATCATATATCATGATCAAATTTTATTCCCAATATAAGAGGAATTAATTTTTTTGGGAGAGATCGACATGTCTCATTAGAGCGACCAATGTTGAATTGAAACCAAAAAAATTCATTATGATTGTACCATGAGGGAGGAGTAGTATTAATATGGATTAAATTTTTATATGGAAATAAAAATGTCCTCATTTATAACACACTAAAGGGTGGGTTGGAGGGATTTTGAGTATCTACTTCGGTGGCTCCTATTTTGGTTTTAGGAGACTTGAGTTGAGAATTGGTAATGTTTAATGCATTATTTACTGTTTAGAATTTTTTTTTATGAGATTATGAGAAGGCTAAAATTGAGACAAAAGGAAATAGTGTATTTATACTTGATCAAAGACTTATTCTAAGGTTCAAGAAGAAAATAACCTAACCTTTTATTGGAGAGAGGCTTTAACAAAAGTAACAATTTTTTTAAAAATATCATCATCACTCATGTTATGATCTAATTTATGAGATAAATACTTCCATTATTTGATAAAACTGTAAGCAGATTCATTAGGAAGTTGTTTAGCATTGATGAAATGGCTAAGGCTATTATTTAGGAAGATCATTATGTTTAAATTATTTGATTAGAGAATTGACTAAATCCTCTAGTTGTATAATGGAATCTCTTAGGAGTTGGTTATACTATTATAACGTATCTCTTGAGAAAGATTTGAAAATAAGTTTATTAGTAAAAAAAAGTATTAGTATAGACTCATTTATTATAAAGATTAGCAAAATATTTAATGAAAATAATAAGATATTTAGTCCCATCATATATGATAGATGGGGAAATTTTTCCAATGCCTATGAATATAATGAAGGGTGTTAAAGATTCATTTTGAAGATGTTTCAAAATTCTATTATGCATGGGAGGTTGAGGGATGATATTCCAGTGGAATCTCTAATAGGAGGGGGAACAAAATTATGATTTTTTTAAGACATAATGACTGGAGTTGGATAGCCATTTACAATATGTGATTTTTCATTTGGAGTATTTGGGAATTATTATTGTTTACATGATGTTCATTTATTGAACCATTTGTGTGATGATTTGAGTTTTATCAATAGATGGATTTTATTTAGACATGTTAAGAGGGAGGTTACTAGTATTGGTATTCGGAGGAGGACCCCCAATATTGGTATTGATTGTTCCAATCATGTAATAATTAAGTTTAAAAAAATTACCATTATTTAAAAAAATAGTTTTATCATCTAGATCATCATTTTGAATGATTTCATCTTACATGTAATGGATATAGATGAATTTTTAGAATAATTGCACCATGAAGTGTTATCTTTAGTGGTGGACAAGGTAGGTATAAAATAACACCCATGTAATATATGAGTGTGTTAAGTATATCAATAAAAATCCTAATATGTGACCTCAGGATGTTGATTAGATTGATAGAAAAATGGTAACTCAAAGAAACCAAATGATATTAGCTAGGCTGATATAGTTGGTTTGAAGTCAATCAAGATAAAACTTTATCAATCAAATTGATATAGTGAGAGGATCCTTTCCTAAACAAGTTAGTATATAATTGTAAATACATGAAATAAACTATGAAATTAACAATATATTAACTCAAACAAACTAAACTGAATTACAATGGCTTTATTGCATAATCGATGACCTCTTTGAGGGGGAAACCTCCTTTGAGAAAGCTCAATACAATAAATTTGTAGATGCCTTCATTGGCCTCAACACTTACTTATATACTAAGTCTAATCTAAGCAACTACTACTTCCCATGAATATGATATAAAACAAAATGATCATAGGATGACTTACAAAGCATATGCATCCGAAGCAACTATTAGACTAACAAAATAAAGAGAAGGGGTAACATAGGTTCTTAACATTCCCTCCCTCTTATAAAAAACTTTATCTTCAAAGCTTCAAATGTGGGAATTGGTACTGAATCTGAAATAGTGGTTCCCATGTTGCATGTCATGCCACTAAATTAAAACCTCTATGATGGAGTGGGAATGAAGTTGGCATGCACACCTATCCAAGATTGCCTTCAACTTGAGAAGGATGGATCCATTATTATTAATTTCTGGTAAAATAGTCTACACTTTAATGCTAATGCCAAGAACTTTCTTCAAAAAAGAGACATGAAATACTAAGCGAACTTGGGAAGAAGGTGGGAGCTCCAAATTATAAGAAACCAACCCAATCTTCTAGAGAATATTATAGGGCCCATAGAAGTTGGGAGACATCTTATGATTCCCTTTGAGTTTTAGAGAGGATTGATTGTAGGGCTACAGATGAAGAAAAACCATATCACCTACATGAAAAGTGCACTTGAAATGGTGTTAATCAAAGTATTATTTCATTCAATTTTGTGCCATATGAAGATTGTCTCACAAGGTGCTAAGGATTTAATTTTAGGTTCAAAAAATCATGTCAACTTATTCAACTAATGAACTATCAAGGGTATACAAAAGGAACACTGGTGGTGCGTGACCATAGATTACTTCATATGGAGTCATTTTCATTAAAGTGTGGTAGGAGTTATACCACCATTCGATGAGAGGGAGCCACTTTTCCCAATGATGTTGTTGTCCTAAGGTGAAGCAATCAAGGAAAGTTTCTAAGCTTTTGTTGAAAATTTTAGTTTTCCCATCCATTTTGGGATGATACCCATGACTCATCTTCAATTGGGTGTTGGTGCGGTGAAATAGTTCTATCAAAAAAATGCTGGTGAAGGTTACATCATGATTTGAGATAATGGATGAAGGAATGCCATGAAGACATAAAATATGGTCTAAGAAAATTTATGTGACTATGGAGGTAATATAGGGATGGCTAAGGGTATAAAAATGGCTATATCTGAAGAGGCAATCAACCATAACCAAGATTAATATTTTCCCTCTAGATTTAATGAGCCCTTTAATGAAATCTATAGAAATATCAATCCAAATCCTTGTAGGGATGGGTAAGGATTCAATCCACCCAGGGATGAGTGTTGTTTCAACCCTGTTGTATTGGTAGGTATCATATTCATCCACCATCTATTGAATTGACTTTTTCATTCCCTTCAAAAGAAGTTGCATTCTAACTGATCATAAGTTTTGAGAAACCCTGAGTGCCTTACAAATGAAGAAGCATGGAGATCATAGAATATAACTTATTGTGCTCTAGGAAAGCACTAGACAACCTTTGTATCATAGAAAAGCACCATCCTAAGAATAATATGATATAATAGAGGGTTTAGTTTCCAACTTTTGAATGGTTTGACATAATGAGGAGTCACTAACATACCCCTATTGTACAACATCTAACCAAATTAGAATAGGCATGGGAATAGCTGAAAGGGAAGCTTGGTCCACAAATGTGCAAGATAGAGAATTAGCCATAATATTATCCTTACCCTTATAGTAATTGATATCATAGTCATAACCCATGAGTTTGCTGATCCATTTTTGTTATGATGGGCTAGAGACCCATTATTTTAGGAAATATTTTAGACTCTAGTGATCCATTTTGATGCAAAAATGATTCCCCGGTAGGTATGGCCACCACTTTTATACTGCATGTAAAATGGACATCATTTCCTTCTCATAAGTAGAGAGTACTAAATTATTTATAGAAAAGGATTTGTTGGTGAATGTAATGGGGCATCCTTCTTGAAGGAGAAGATGACCAAGTCCATTACCACAAGCATCACTCTTGATAGTGAAGGTCTTATCAAAATCTAGCATAGATAGAATAGATGTAGTATACATAGCTTGTTTCAATTGTTAAAATGCATACTCAACAACTTATGTCCATGTAAAAGCATCATTTTTCAACATATCTATCATTAGATCTATAATATTTATATAATCCTTAACAAAATTTCAATAGTATCTAGTCATCCCCAAAAAACCATGAAGGTTCTTGAGTGTCTGAGGATGAGGCCAATTTATCATGGAAGCTATTTTTTTAGGATCCACCTAAACCCTTTGGGCTAAAATAATATGCCCAAGATAATCCACTTCAACTGGCCAAAATCACATTTAGATTGCATAAAGATGATGGTCAGAGAGAATTTTTAGTGTGAGCTTTAGATATTGGATATGCTTAGACCATGTTTTACTATAGCTGAAGATATCATCAAAGAAGACCAGAATGAATTTTCATAGGTAGGGATAAAATATTTTATTCATCAATATGTATAATGTTTAAATAGCATTAGTGAGGCCAAAGGACATGACAAAAAACTCGTAGTGGCAATCATGCATGCAAAGATCTATCTTACAGATATCATCCTCATGAAGTTGTATTTGGTGATATCTAGAATGAAGATCCAACTTGGAGAAAAATTAAGCACCATAAAGCTCATAAATAATAGGGATTAAGAATTTATCCTTGATTGTGATGTGATTAAGTGCATGAAAGTCAATGCAGAGGTGCCATGACCCATATTTTTTCTAAACAAAGTGAACTGGGGAGGAATATGGGTTGGTACTGGGGTAAATAATGCCTTGCTTCAATAAGTCTTAAATGAGCCTCTCGATCTCAATTTTTTGCTGAAATGAGTAGTGATAGGGCATGTTATTGAAAGGAATTCTTCCACAAAGGATCTGAATATAGTGGTCCTCTAGCCATAAAGATGACAATCCCACTAGTTTAGCAAAGACACATGGATACCTATGTAGAATGGTTTATAGATAAAAAAGAGTAGTGGAGACTGTTGATGGTTGCATTTGAATGGAATATAGTTGGGAAATGATGCCATGTGAATTTTTATTATAAATATTTTACATATTATGTGAAATTATGATGCTAAGAGACCTTGTTTGTAAGGCTTTCAATGTGGATTGTTGCCCATTGTTTGAAAATTGCATCCAAAGTTTAGGAAAATCCTATAAGATGGGTCCAAGTGTACATAACCATTGGACTCCCAAAAAAATATCACATCTATTTAAAGGCAAGGCAAACATATTAGAGCATACTTTATAATCTTCAATAGAGATACATACATTTTGACACTTCCCTTTGTAAGGTAATGTGTCCTCATTGGCAAAATCATGAGTTCAAAGTTAGAGCAACAATAGACAAAACAATCAGCCTATTTGGTGATCCAAGGGTCAATGAAGTTATGAGTGCTATTAGAATCAATGAGTATTGTGAGAGGGAACTTATTGAAGTGTTCCTTGACTTGTATGGTTTATGGGGTGGTGACTCCTACTAAGGCATGAAGAGAGATCTCTAGTTGGTCTTCTTGAGAAGCAAGTTTCATAATCGATTGAGCTTCTTCTAAATCATCTATTGTATTATAAACATCTTTCTAATCTTTAGTTTTAGGTGGAGAGTCCACATCCAATAGGTAGAGATTTTGATTGACACATTGATATCCATAAGTGAATTTGTCATCATAATTATAACATAGTCCTTTTTTCTATGGGCTCACATCTCTGCTTCAGTCAAATGCTTGATATGAGTGGTTGTAAGAGCTGACATTGTTTGAGATCATTGTGGAGCTGTATTTTGAATGAAACAAAATTGGATTTGAAACTTTGTTAAGCTATGATCTTGTCCTCTACTAGCTTAACCAACCCTAAGGCTTCCATCATCATGTTGGGTTGGAATATTTTGACCTCAAATCGAATTGTATCTTTTAGTCCACTAACAAAGCAACTTTTGAAGAATTCATCAAATAATCCCTATATGTGATTGGATAGTCTTTCAAATTTTGTTTGATATTCTCTCATAGTTCCTATTTGGAAAAATTTAGTGAGTGATCTAGTGAAGTCATCAAAATCACTAAGTCCAAATCATTGTAAAATGGGGGTGCAAAAAATAGTCTCTATGGGCTCGTCATGAGTCTTGGTATACCAATGATACCATTAAAAGGCTTCATGTTCCAAGTGAAAGGATGTAAGTGGGACCTTGTTAGCATCAAAAGTATTATGCAAAATAAAATATTATTCTACTTGATAGATCCATACAGTTATATTTTCACCATTGAATCAAGAAAAATTAAGCTTTGGCCTAAAAAAATTACTAAAAAAAGAAAACATTATCTAAAAATTACTTGGACTATTTTCATTGAGGAATTGTCAGATCATTATCAAAATAATGTCTCTAAGAACTATTTTAGCCAATTAGCCAAGCTATGACAAATAGGAACTGTGAAGTATTATATTCATCAATTTCAGAATCTCTCTTTATATGTGGATAATATCACTAAGGAAAATTTGACTATTCTATTTTTAAGTGGCCTCAGAGATAACATCTAGTTCAAGGTTTGAATGTTTAACCCAACATCTATAGTAGAAGCTATCCCTAAGGAACACATATTAAAAGAAAAAGAGATGGTCAAAAGGAAAAATTTCACTACTGGTTGTTATCATAACTTTCCCAGACCATTATTTTCATAGCCCACCAGATTAACATAATGACAAATTGAGGAGAAGTGAGCCAAAAGGTTGTGTTATGGTTGTGGCAACAAATGGAGCAAAGACCATCATTGTGCTAAAAAGAAGTTGTTTTAGATTGAAGGTGATAATGATGATGAAGATGATGTATAAGTACATGATGAGGATGCAAAAGTTCCTATTTCTTGTCATGCCCTTTCAGTTATTATTACTCTCTAAACTCTTAAGGTGATGGGTTTCCTTAAGAAATAGAAGGTCACTATATTGATTGATTCTGGGAGCACACACAACTTCATCCACAATAAGTTGGCTAACCATTTGAACTATTTTATTTATTTAGCTCCAAAATTTTAGGTTATGATTGTAGATGGTGGTATTGTCAGTTGTTCAAGAAAATGTCATAGTATTAAGCTAGCCATGGGAGACTACTTATTGGATTCTCATATGTTTGCTATTCCCATAGGTGGAGCTAATATTGTTCTAGGAGTCCAGTGGCTCACCACTTTGGGCACTATTGAGATGAATTTTCAAGAATTGTTCATGCATTTTCATTTTGAATAAAGAACATTTGAGCTAAGAGGATTAAAGGCTAAATATATACAACTTATTATATCTCATCAAATGACAAATTTTTTTTGTAAGGGTGATGAGAGATTTGTATCTCACTTATTTTTTATGGAATTACAACCAACTCAACCATCTCTACCTCTTAATCTAAAACAAATAATTGATGCTCATTCTGTTTCTTTTGGAGACATGCTAAAAAGACTTCCACCTAGCATCACACATGATCATGCTATCACACTTATTCCTAGTATTACACCACCCAACATTAGGCCATATAGATATCCCTATGCCTAGAAAAGTGAAATTGAAAAGATGGTACAAGATATGTTGGATGCATGAATCATTTTCCATAGCCAAAGTGAATACTCTTCACCAGGTGTCATGGTGAGAAATAAAGATGACACCTAGAGGATGTGCCCTAACTACAAAAAAATCAATAAGTACACTATTAAAGATAAGTTTTTGATTCCTATCATTGATGATTTGCTAGATGAATTGAATGGTGTTCTTTATTTTACCAAGTTAGATCTATGTTCTAGGTATCATCAAATCTAGATCCATGATGAAGACTATAGAGTAAAAAATACTCTACGTTTCATTATAATTTTCAGTTGCACCCTACAAAATTTTGTCCCCGCACACTTTGGTTCAAGATAGTGAAGTTTTGACTTAGAGCATGGGCTTGATTTTCTTTTTGCCTCATTTTTCTCTAAGTGTCGAAGTCAAGCGGAAGATACCAAGCATCATCGACTGAGGCACCTTTCATAATTTCTATAAGTTGGTTGGGACATGCCACGTATCTCATAGTAACTTAGCTTAGCAAAACGTGAAAAGTGTCGGCATCCACATTTCATATTGACATCTGTGTTTCAAATCTCTTTTAAGTGGAAGGTTTCAACAAGCTAAGTATTAGGATCAAGTAGAGGGCGCCAAGTGGCAATCACAGAAGGTTTCAATTTGCTTTTCTAAAAGTGACAGAAGATGCCATGTATCCTAGCTAAAGAGAGAAAAAGCCACCATGTGTCAACCTCCAAATTATCTTCATTTTGTTTCACTGATATAGTAAAGACTGTGGTGGGTCTCAGGTTTTGCTTTTGAAGCAAGCAGAAGCCGCCAAGTGTCATTGTCCATGTAAATATGAAATGAGGCTTGATTGTTTCCATAATATAAATAGAGTGAGTTGGAGACCAACATGTGTCACCTTCCACATGTTTCTTAAAAGGTGGCTAAAAGTAGCAGAGATCACCACATATCCCTAGTTAAGTAAAGAAGAGATTGCCACGTGTCCTTTGTTGAGGCAAGCAAAAATTGCCACCTATCCCTATGCCCATTTTTTAAAGTTGCTCGAGTGAGAAATGCTATGGGTCTTATTTTCTATTAAGTTGTTAAAGTTTCGAAGAAGTAGATTGCGATAGGTGTCAAAGGTGGAACACTCCTGAGCAAAGACACAAAAAGAGTATAAGTTATGCGAAAAGTGTCGTGTGTCCTCGGTAAGTGCTGTGGAATACACCAAGTGTCATTTTTGGGTACATCCTAAATAAAGAGAAGGTTTTCAAGAGGAAAAGGGGAATCAGCTAAGTGTCCTCTCCCATTTGAAAGTGGGAAGCATCTTGAGTATTTACTTCAGCTAATGAACTTGCAGAGAAATAGAACGTTTCAAATACAAGAAATATCTTGTGTTAGATACTTTTAGTTTAGTTAGATTTCAGTTGGGCCATTAGATTGAGAACATGTGAACAATTTGGAAGGAATCTAAGGCTATAAATAGGGGTGCAGAGATCACCTAAAAAAGCGGGGAGAATCGAGAGAGAATTTTTTGAGAGAATTATTGTCAAGAGTTTTTAGACTTTTTAGAGTTGTGATTAGGAATATCATTTGCCTTTGTTCTATTTTTTGAAGTTAGAAATTTTATGTAACTATGCATGTTTCTATGCCTCTTATGTGACTGGAGAATTAATAAGAAGATTAAGTCCTGTGCCTTTGTTGATATTTTTTGTCACTACAAAAGTAGTCTAAGCTGTGAGCCTCTGTTTCTAATGTTTTCATCTTTTACATTGATCATGCCTTGTTTGCTCTTAAATGTAATTGAATCTTACATATAGTTTCATTGTGCTCAGAATTAAGGGTCTAATTACATTCAGGCGCATTGCCATAGTTATATTTGCTTTCTTTGCATTTGTGTTTCTATTAAAATTCCTATCCCTTTTCCCAGTATATGCTCGATATAAAGAAGAGACTAGCTTCTTAAAAATCTAGAGGTTGTTTCAAGTTGTAAGTCCCACATTCTTGAAACTTCCCATTGTTGGTGTTAGAAACAAGCACAATTTCAACCATCAACAATTTTTGGCATGCCCGATGGGACACTATATTGAAGTTTCTTTTAAGACTGTATGAACCACAGAGCTATGAGGAGTCAGAGCTACGGACTAGTAACTAGATCTCAGTCTACTATAAATCCAAGTATTTTTTTTCCACCATTGGTAACTAGTCCTAGAAGAAGAGTCAATCAGTTTATCCCAATACCAAGAGCAAATATGGGAGCCCCTATAGCCCTAAGAAATTATGCAAGTTGTAACACTGGTAGTCCTTTGATTCTCCCAATACCACCAGCCACTTGGGACCCTATCCCAGTGAATGCCCTGAAATCTCTACCCAAATTCAGTGGGAAAGACTTTAAAACAACTGAAGGACATCTACAGGATGTATCAGATGTCTGTGTTATACATGTTGTCACACAGCAAAATGTGGCCATAAGATTATTAACAACTTATTTTAAAGGGAAAGCTCTAGAATGGTACCAGTCCTTGACCCCAAATACCATATCTACATGGGATTAGCTTAGAGATATTTTCTTTGAAAGATTTGAAGAGAAGGGTGATAAGTCTTCTTTATTACAATAATTGATTACCATCCAAAAGGCACCACAATAAGTAATGACTGACTTCAATTCTAGATTTCAAAAGACTTGGGAAAGAATCCTTGCTATAGCTAGACCATTACCAACTATGGCTATAGTGTTTTATCTTAAGGCTTTAAATTCAGACATATCTATTATGATTCAGTCACTTGGAGGTCAGACTCTGCTAGAGGCTTATGACTATGCAGTCAGAGCTGAAAATAATTTGATAGATGCTGGAAAGTTGTCTCCAAGGCCTCCCATGCCCATGTTACTAGAGATTACCTTGCCATTACCTCAAGAAGCCCCTAAATCCATAGCCCCACCTGTGTCTATGTATCAATATCCTCAACCACCTGCTAAAGAACTTATCCCTGCTCAGTCATCTAAGCTAGATGATATCAAGAACATCTTGAGGACATTTTCTAATGAGTTAATTAACATAAAGAGACAACATAATCCTTACCCTAAACCCCAATATCAAGGCTATCAAGGAAATAGATTTCCATCACAACCAAACCAATATTAGGGTCCTCAAAGGCAAAATAACCCTCAACCAACAAACCAATTAGTTGCAGTCCCTACACCTTCAAAGACTATTCCTCCCAATTTAAATAGGGAGATTGTTCTAGGGTAAAATAATTATGCAGATGGCACCAATTCTTGGTGTTTACCTTGCAATAATGCTCATACACTTAGAGATTGTCCCATGGGTAATCTACAACAAAAGGTAATAAAGCAAAGAAGAATGGATGGACAATTTGCAAGTTTTAGTGACAATCAAGCCTACCAATCTTCTGGTATGCAAAATTTAGTCTTAATGGCTTAGATGCAAGGGATGTCTTTAAAACAAGAAGAAGAAATAACCCTAAAACATGATTTGTTCTCATGGGTTGAAGATGAAGAATTAGTTTTCTTAAACGAAGCTTCCACTTCCAAGAAACCAGTGGTGCAATCAGACTATTATACTAGATCAAAGAGAAGAATGGTGGAACAGCCTAAAGTTGTAAATAATCAAGTCATGGAGAATCCTCCATTTCAAGGTTAGAGAAACACAGTTGTTAGACAATAAGTGCCTCAACTAATACATAATCAAGTGATTCCTGCACAAATTCAAGAAAAAACAAGATATCCTTATTTTCAAAGAACTTAGACTCTGGGACCAATAAATGTGGTGGATCAATTGAAGAAGACTCTAGCACAAGTATCAATATGGGATATATTGGCTATTCCTAAACAAAAGACACTACTACAAGAAGCTCTACAAGGCCAAGTAGTGCCTAAATGTACTGTTATCAAAGAAGGACCTGCTGAAAAAGAAAATCTCAAAGACATAGTTCATCTACAGACAACAACCCTAGTGAACAATGCACCAAAGGTAAGCAAATCCAAACCAGATCCCTTCTATTTAACTTTGATAGTTGGTAAAAAAACTAAGAAACTATTGCATAATGTAATGATTGATTTAGGGGCTAATACTACAGTAATGCCTAAGCAAATAGCTGATGCTTTAAAAATAAAGTATGAACCACTCACTAAAGGAGTCATGCAGCTAGATGGCAAAGCAGTACAAATAATAGGGAGAATTAAACAACTCCCATTAAAATTATATACTTTTCCCAATATAATTGTAAATCAAGATGTAGTAGTCATAGATATACCTCCTATTTTTGGCCTATGCTTATCTAGAGACTTTACAACCAAGATAGGAGGATATATGTCCCTTGATTGGTCTCACCTCATCCTAAGAACCAAATATGGTTCAAAGATGAAGATATTATCTGAGCCACTATACAAGGATCACATCACCAATTAACCAACTGCAAAGTTAGAGGCATCTCATGCTATGATGAATAAATAAGAAAGGGTTTTTGTTGAGGAGTTAGGTGAATAGACTAAACATGATTAAGAAGAGAAAAATGATCATTTATTAGCTATGATGCAAAGTGACCCATATGGAAATTATGACTCCATTGGTCTGGGCACTTACATCATATTTGATGAAGATCATAAAATCCCAAATGTTTTAAAAGAAGAAAAGTAAAAAGATACCTCTTCTATTAATCCTTGGGTCTCTCAACATGAATTCCATATTTTGAGTGAGAAGTCACAAGCATATGCCTTAATCTCTGATGAAGAAGAGATAATTTCTAACTTTCTTCTTACTTTGCAAGAAGATGTGGAGGAGCATAGACATTTCCTTGATCATGATTTGAACAATTTGTTTGAAATAATTGGGTCAGGTTATACTATTTTTCAAGGAGGCTATGAGCTAGTTGCAGATGAACAAGACATCATTGAGACTCAAATAAATATGCAAAATTACTACAAACTTTCAAAATTATCTTTTTGAGAGGTTGGTAATTTTGAAGTCATTAAAGAGGATGATCATGGAATATAACCTGAGTTTTAGGTAGAAGGAGATAAGCCAATAAATGATATATATCAAAGGGATTATATTGATGAGCAAATAGTCATTAATTTCTTGATAAGACATGCTAGTATCAAGAACCAGCATTTGACAAGCTTCCAAGAACAAGAAGAGTTTATATATGTTGGAAGCATGTTTGACTCAGACTCACTCGAATTCAGGCCAATCAATGTGGCATACAAAGAGAGCAAGTCACTAGAGCTACATCCAATTCAACCACTTGTCTGACAACATAAGTCATCTTGTGATGGAGACTTTAGAAATTCTTCTTTTGATCTAGGAGGGAGACAAAGATACTTGGTTAATGTATTATAGTTAGATAGTTTCCTCTTTTTGTGTTGTTTTATTTTCCCGCTTTATTTTAAATAAGTGTTCTTTGAACATGTTGCCATAGCTCAGAGCTAATTTTAAAAAATTCTCAACACTTTAAATATCTCCCAAATCTTAAATTCCCCTAAGTACCTTATGCTACCACTTGCATAATGTGTCTATCTCACTGTCCCATAAAGATTGAGTAAGATTTGCTAACGGTTATCCAAGTTTAATGCCATTTTGAGACTTGATAGGTAAACAAATACCTCGTATCAAGAGTTAAAGCTTACAAATATTTCAAACATTCCTGCATTTGTGAGAAAATTCCTACTACTTGCATTTTCAGTTCCTTGTAAACCTGCTTAAGTGAAAGAGATTTCTATTTTTCAAAAGTTCATACCAATTATCACAGAATAGATATAAAGATGGAGAGAGCACAATCTTTGCAACAAGGAGCTAGGATGTATGAATCCCTTAATAATTTTCTTATGAGAAAGTCATACACTTTAGCCCCCGCACAACCATTGAAGACCTACCCACAGACTAGAGTCCCTAAAGTTGGTCAAGCAAGTGACCCAACAAAGATAAAAGATTATGTAGATGGAGTCATAGACCCAATTCTTCAAAGAGCTAGTAGATAAACTCTCAGAGAAGGGGCACATCAAAGGTGTCTTCAGAGAGCCAAGGTGGGGCAAATATGAGACATTTGCAATGAGGATATGGACTTCAAAACTAACACAATTCATGGTCCCAGGTGTGCATCCATGCCCTGACTTGGTCGAACTATATGCAGACTTGTTCCATGTACCCTCAAGCACCATTTAATAGGGTCCATTCACGGTGCAAATCACACCACAGGCTATCAGAGACATGTTAGCCCTATATCACAATAAGATAGCTATGTTTCCCACTATTGCTAAAATGCAAAGAATGTGGGCAAACATCAATACTCAGTTGAGGTTCTTAAGATCCGAATTGCAAATGGGCGATGATGATACTAATGTGCCTACACTCCCTGCAGCAAGAGCCCAATTCACACAAACTAGCCAAGATGCACTGTCTATGATGGATTTCATCTTTAGATTGAAAGATGATATGGCAGTCTATGGAGAACAAATGGCTATCCTTTTTAGATTGAAAACTATCGACAAAACTTAGGAGTATCAGCTTGATTTTTTTGAATAAATTACATACTCAATGGTGGAACAACTGGCCCAGTTCAAATCAAAAGGGGTTTTCAGGTACTCTTCTTATTTGTTTCACCTCATGCTGTATCAAAACTTTGAATTCTTTTCCCAACATATGCATCTTGATATGTATGACCCAAGTTTCGATCTACAAAGAACCACTCCTATGTCTGCATGGACACAAATTTTGTCAAAAACTAGTGACCCATATGATTTATGGGAACTATTTGTTACCCCTAATTTTTGTCACCTTAGCCCTACACCAGTTATTTATAGACTATTTCTAAGTGTTTCAAACCTTTTGGCCAATTGCCCAATTCCTTGTGATTTCTTTTTTGGATCCCACCATACAATTATTAGAGTCGATGGTTTTTGTGGGGAACCAATGTTGCTACCTAAGATTTTGACTCTTAGGTTAGCATTTTAGAGGTCACTAGGTAGGTGTCTATAGTAAATAATGAATATGGCTATGGGAAGAGGAAGAGACAAATGTATGACCTCCCATGGATGACAAATAACATGGTATCAAAAGCCAGAGACGTTGAGATTGTGCTACTTAGAAAGCTAGCCTTTTTAGGTTTCCTGCTAATCAAAGATAAATGGGTATATGACCCAAATGGTTTCATAGTTTCTTGGATAAGGACTAATAGGGTTGCAACCAGAATTGCACATGAGGGTCACCCCTTTTGGGAAAATAGGAAAAATCCTAGGGAAGATACTCCTAGATTTTATGTTGAATTAAAAGATTTGACCCTTCCACAAAATAGACCATGGGAAACTTTCTATGCTAAGCAGAGGGATTTTGATCCTAAAGTTAGAATGACTTCTGGCTTAAGAAGGGCACTAAAGAATAAAGATTAGGATGATGAGAAATAGAAGCCTATTATAAATATAGGTAAGAAATCTGTCAAACAACCCACTCTTTTGGGAACGTGGACTCAGATGAGAGATGGGAGGAACTCTGGGATGAGTGTCATCTATCTCCAGTATCTAGCCCCAACACAAGCAATTTGCCAACATAGAATGTAGAGCCAGAAGCTAGAATAGGATCTAGCCAAGAATCATAGGCCCCAGGGCAAATTGTAGTTGCAGTAACTGTATCAGTTTGGCCCCAATCTCTCAATGTCATGGAAAAGCAAAAGAGTGTGGTGCCTTCACCACCAAAATCTTCCCCATCGACATAGGTTATTGAGATTCCTAGTTCTCCACAAGCATCACTGATGGCAGTAGTAGATGTTGAAGGAAAAGAAACACAGCCAAAAGAAGAAACACCAAAAAAGTGAAAGAGCATGTAGTTTTAGTTTGATTCAGAAGAGGAGGCAAACCCCCCACAATGCCAATTATAGAGTACTATAATTAATCCTCAGGTAAGTATTATTCCTCCTTCTCCTTCTCAATCTCTTTCTTCTCCTATAGGCATGATGATTTCATCTGGTTAGATGACATCTCTTGCCACTTTTGCTGTGCCCATTTCTCACTTTGCCTCATCTATCCCTACTCAAGCTTTAACATTGCCTCACTTTTCTCCCTTTGTTCCCAAGAAGCTACCCCCTCAGATTGCCCATAGCCAATAATTGGCTATTCCATATGGTTTTCCATAAGGACATCCTTTTGTGGGTGGGCACATTGCCTCTCCTTCTACCTTCCAAACCCAAGCAAATGCTACTAGGAAGGTGAGGGAAGCCTGAAGAGAGAAAAATAAGATCAAGGAAAATAAAGCCTTAGCTACCCACATCTGTAGTCACAATTTGACCCAATTCAGTAGCAACTGATGGTGACTCATTTGTCACCAAATGTAAACAAGCCAAGTGAGTAGATGCAGCTAGAAGATTACAAAATGAATGTAGTGGCCATAGACATGTCCTTATTCAAGCCACAAGACAAAATTGAGCTGCTAATAGAGTCCACTTTTTCAGTTGTTAAAGACTACTTGAAAACATCAAGGAAGCTACAGAAGATGGAGGTTGATCAAGCCAAAGAGAAGGCAAACTATAATAGTTTGACCATAGAAATCAATAGAAAAGTTAATGAAATAGAGAATCTGAATAAATAATTACAAGATACTATTTCTCTTCAGACTCACCAGGTGATCCAGGCCCAAAATGATTCCCTAAAAGTAGGGCTAATGTAGGTAAAAGATGCAGTTATGACCTTAAGGTGAGAAGAAGTAACATTACAAGGAAAATGTAAGGAACACCTGCTACATGTTACCCAATTGCAACAAAATTTGTTAAGTGAATAGAATAATACCGTGGCTTTACAAGCCCAATTTCAAGCAGAGTAACAAAGAGCAGAACAATTGACACTGGAGTTGGCCAATAGGCCAAAGAATGTTAGTGTTAAGTCTAGTGAAGGAGCTTTATGAATCCATGTGGAAGAGAATCTCTTTAGAGATTATTTAGCTCAAGCCTTCTCTCACCTTCCTACTAAATGCATAGAAATTGTGCAAAAAGGTGGAGATATCTATTGAAGACACTCTGGCTATTGTTTCTAGGAGAGTTTTGGATTCTGAAATGCTGCTACAAAACTTTATGATGCAACAGATGGAACATTGTCAGTAACAAGAATTGATAATAAAATGGTCACTGCTAAGTGAGTGAATGAGGTTCTCAGTTGCAATATTGTAGCCATCAATTATAGAGAGCTTCTCGATGTAATGAAAGAAGGAATCAGTGAAATGAAATGACACATTGAAGACCTAGTGTAATTAGGTCTTCCTTCTTCATTTCCAGATGATAACACTGTGATAATGATCGATGAAATTAAACCTTTGTTGTTGGCCAAATAGAACAATCAGACAATTTTTCAAGATTTAAGGGATGATTGATCAGTAGCTGAAGTAGAAGTTGTTTTGATTCCTATTTCCCAGCTCGAATTCAAATTGAAGGCTATAGTTTAGATTTTACAAAAAATTTCACACAAGGATATTATTAACCTTGATTTAGCCTTCAATGAATTGCAGAATAAGCAAGGGTTATCTGATGATGAGTGGTCCACCTATCAAACAACATTACTAAAGCTACAATTTTGACATTTTGATCTAGCGGGAGTTGTGGTTTCTTTTTGAGCAGGCTCAAAAGTCATTGGGGTCACCAATAACTGTAGAGTAAAAAATACTCTACGTTTCATTCTAATTTTTAGTTGCACCCTACAAAATTTTGTCCCCACACACTTTGGTTTGAGACAACAAAGTTTTGACTCAGAGCTCGGGCTTGATTTTCTTTTTGCCTCATTTTTATCTAAGTGTCGAAGTCAAGCAAAAGCTGCCAAGTGTCATCGACTAAGGCACCTTTCATAATTTCTATAAGTTGGTTAGGACATGCCACATATCTCATAGTAACTCAATAGAATGTGAAAAGTGTTGGCATCCACATTTCATATTGGCATCTATGTTTCAAATCTCTTTTAAGCAGAAGGTTTCAACAAGCTAAGTATCAGGATTAGGCAGAGGGTGCCAAGTGGTAATCATGGAAGGTTTCAATTTGATTTTCTAAAAGCAATGGAAGATGCCATGTATCCCAGCTGAAGAGAGTAAAATCCACCATGTGTCAACCTTTGAATTATCTTCATTTTGTTTCACTAATATAGTAAAGATTGTGGTGGGTCTAAGGTTTTGTTTCTGAAGCAAGTGAAAGCTGCCAACTGTCATTGTCCATGTAAATATGAAATGAGGCCCAATTATTTTTTGTAATATAAATAGAGTGACGTGGAGACCAACATGTGTCACCTTCCACAGGTTTCTCAAAAGGTGGCTAAAAGTAGTGGAGATTGCCACATATCCCTAGTTAAGTAAAGTGGAGATTGCCATGTGTCCTTTGTTGAGGCAAGCAGAAATCATCACCTATCCTTATGCCATTTTTTAAAAATTTCACGAGCGAGAAATGCTATGGGTATTATTTTTTGTTAAGTTGTTAAAGTTTTGAAGAAGTGGATTGTGACAGCTATCAAAGGCAGAACAATCCTGAGCAAAGACACAAAAAGAGTATAAGTTATGCAAAAAGTGTCGTGTGTCATCGGTAAGTGCTATGAAACATTCCAAGTGTCATTTTTTGATGCATCCTAAATAAAGAGAAGGTTTTCAAGAGGAAAAGGGGAATTAGCTAAGTGTCCTCTCCCATTTGAAAGTGGGAAGCTTCTTGAGTATTTACTTCAGCCAATGAACTTGCAAAGAAACAAAATGTTTCAAATACAAGAAATATCTTGTGTTAGATACTTCCAATTTAGTTAGAGTTCAGTTGGGCTGTTAGATTGAGAACATGTGAACAATCTGGAAGGAATCCAAGGCTATAAATAAGGGTATAAAGATCACCTAAAAAAGGGGGGAGAATCTAGAGAGAATTATTGTCAAGAGTTTTTAGACTTTCTAGAGCTGTGATTAGGAATATCATTTGCCTTTGTTCTATTTTCTTAAGTTGGAATGTTTATGTAATTGTGCATGTTTCTGTGCCTCTTATGTGACTAGAGAATTAATAAGAAGATTGAGTCCTCTGCCTTTGTTGATATTTTTTGTCACTGTAAAAGTAGTCTAAGCTGTGAGCCTCTATTTCTATTATTTTCATCTTTTACATTGATCATGCCTTGTTTGCTCTTAAATGTAATTGAATCTTACATATAGTTTCACTGTGCTCAGAATTAAGGGTCGAATTACATTTAGGCACATCACCATAGTTAGATTTTCTTTCTTTGCATTTGTGTTTTTGTTAAAATTCCTATCCCTTTTCCCAGTATATGCTCGATATAAAGAAAAGACCAGCTTCTTAAAAATATGGAGGTTGTTTCAAGTTGCAAGTCCCACATTCTTGAAACTTCCCATTATTGGTGTTAGAAACAAGGGCAATTTCAACCATCAACAAAGACATACCCAAAATCACTTTCAAGACTCTTGAGGGCCATTATGATTTTTTGGTTATGTATTTTGGTCTAATAAATGTACCATCTACTTTTAAAAGTTTGATGAATACTATTTTTAAGCCATTTTTGAGGAAATTTGTTCTGGTATTCTTTGATGATATCCTCATTTATCATAAAAATTAGGAAGACCATTTGCAACATGTAAAATAGGTACTCTCCATTTTGAAGCAAAATTAATTATATGACAAACCTTCCAAATGTAATTTTGGGGCTAGTGAGGTTGAATATTTGGGTCATATGGTGTCTTATGAAGGAGTTAAAGTGGATCCTAAAAAAATCCAAGCAATGGTGGACTGGCTAATTCCTAAGACAATCAAACAACTTCAAAGATTTTTTGGGCTTACTAGTTACTATCATAGGTTTGTAAAAAAATATGGTAGTATTGCAGCCCCACTCACCTCTTTGTTAAATAAAAATTCCTTTCAATGGAGTGATGTAGCTACTTGAGTATTTTAACAATTGAAATTGGCTATGTGCATTACTCCAATATTGGCCACCCTTTATTTTTGTAAAACTTTTGTGGTTAAATGTGATATATTTAGGTATGATATGGGTGTTGTACTCATGCAAGAAGGCATACCACTTGTATTTTAAAGTGATCAACTAAAGGGTAAAAATCAACACAAGCCCATCTATGAGAAAGAAATGATGGTCATTTTGCATATAGTCAAACAATGGAGACCTTATTTGATGGGTCATCACTTTTAGGTAAAGGCTAATCATGATAGTCTTAAATATTTTTTAGAACAAAGGTTATCATATAAAGAACAACAAAAATGGGTAACTAAGATTTTAGGCTATGATTTTGAAATAGTCTACAAAAAAGGTAAGGACAATGTGGTAGCAGATGCACTATCTAGAAAAGATGAATCAATTGAGGCATTGCTATGTGCCATAACCATTTTATAGGCAGCTTGGCTAGAGGAAGCATAATTAGAATGGGAACATTATTATACTACCCATGATTTGGTTTAAAATCTTTAGCAAAGTTTAGGTGAATTTAAAAAATTCACATGAAAAGGTAATGTATTATGGTATAAAGATAGATTGTACCTATGTAAAATTTCTCTTCTTAAACAAAAATCCTTCAAGAACTTCATACAACTCTAATTGGGGGTCATTCAAGATTTTTTAAAACCTATCACAGAATTAAGCAAGATTTTTTTCAAAAGGTCTCAAGGGGGATGCCCAAAAATATGTGGCTAAATGTATGATCTATCAACAAAACAAAGGCAAAACCGTCAAAACCTAGATCTTTTATAGCCTTTATTCATCCCTAGCCAGCGTTGGGAAGAGGTATCTATGGATTTCATTATAGGGTTACCAAGATTTGAGGGTCAAAATGTTATCATGGTTATTGTAGATCATCTCAGTAAGTATGATCATTTTTGTTTATTATCCTAGCTATTTATTACTAGTATAGTAGTTGTTACTTTTCTCAATACAGTTTGGAAACTACATGCAACCTCTAGGATCATTATTAGTGATAGAGATCCCATTTTTATAGTAATTTTTAGACTAATTTATTTAAATTTTTGGGGCACAACATTGGCTCCTAGTTCATCCTATCATCCTCAATTTGATGAGCAAACTGAGGTAGTCAACAAATGTCTAGAAAGATATCTTCATTGTTTTGTTTCTGATAAACAAGATAAATGGGTTCATTGGCTGCCACTTGCTTACTTGATATCTTTAAAATGATAATTATTTCCTTTATATAGACCTCTAATGGATGGGTAACCTCCTAATCCCAATGTATATTGACCATTACCCAATGTACTAATTCCACAAATCACTCCATTGTCCTAATATATTAGACCCATATAACATTAAGGGGTATGTGTGTCACATGTCAGCATATCCATCAACCCATATATAATAATATATCATATCTCTAGGTACATAGCATTACCTCCCTCTTTGACATGTTTCATCTTTGAAACATAAGAAGAAGCTAAATAATAAGTATGCTTCAAATTATTTCACAATTGTCTCCAATCTCGATCTTCAAACCATCCATATGTGATCTTAGCAGGTGATAGCTCTCCATGTATGCTCCTTTGATTTTGTTCATAATCATAACTATACTAATTTAGTGTCCATGCATAACTATTTCTCTTTTTTTTCCATGTACCATATTTTTTTAATTCTAATTTGATTCCATCCATGACCATAATAAGTATTCTTCCATTCATAATCAGAGATATTATCTCATTCATTCCATGTTCCATAGACCATTGTATTTCTATGATTCCATACCTGATCATAGTAATTCTTCTTTGGCTTCCATGCATGATTTTATTTATAGCCAAAGTGGTTATTATTATGGCACTCTCTC
Organism: Torreya grandis; assembly: GCA_037957365.1. Classification (NCBI taxonomy): domain Eukaryota; kingdom Viridiplantae; phylum Streptophyta; class Pinopsida; order Cupressales; family Taxaceae; genus Torreya; species Torreya grandis. The sequence goes on from JARHVA010000177.1 coordinate 1,638,256, forward strand.
AGTTGGTTCCATGATTGTTTCCTCTCATGATGATGCGGGTGTCTATATACCTCAAATTTTTCCACCTTATCTTCTACCACTTCCACTTTGTCCATATCTGTCTCTTGAGTGGATGAAGTGCTAATTTCTAATGTGGATGAACTGCTAATTTCTAATTATAGTACATCTTTATCTAAATCTTCCTTAAGCTTTTTATCACTTGTTTCAATCTCATCCTCATGATCTTCCTTGCCTATTATTGGTGCCTTTCCCAATATGATATCCTATAAAGTGACCTTTTTTTCCTATACCAAAACTTCATGAAATTTTTATAAACATTAATATTGATTGTTTTCAAAGTCTCTAACCATGGATATCTAAGAACCATAACCATATCATCCATATCCAAAGCATAAAAATCTGAATGCAAAACATATTTTTCCATAATGAGCTTCAAATCTTCAAAATTTGAAATATTCTTACCATCTACTTGAACCTCCTGGATATTCTTTGCTTAAACATGTAGATGCTTGGCCACATTCATGTTGATGAAGTTATACTTGATGGTAGAGTTTATGGACACAACAACCTTCTTCTTTTGAATGCATCCATGAAAATGAAAAGTTGACTTAGATTTCTTTGGAGTCAAATCATTTAAACCCTTTGTCAGCCAATTTTTCTTCTTCTTCTTCTTCTTCTTCTGCTTCACTTGCATATTATTCCTCATTATAATTCTTTTCTTCCACTAATTTTTCTTTTTCATTAGCTTCACTCTCTTCTTCATTACCAGAATTATTTTATTTTATATCCCAATGATCTAAGAAGATCTATTCTACTTCTTTCCATGAAGAAAACCTTTTTGTACAACTCAACTGATCAAACCAATGTAGTGTAGACCTAAACAAAAAAGAAAATAATCATCTTTTTCCAAAAGTTTTTTAAAAATGGTTCTCCAAAAGGAGCCACCATTCTCTATCATCAATATCATCTTCCCCTAAAATTTTTTACAACTTCATGATTCACATATAAAAACTAGGGTTTTTGAAACCCTAAAATGTCAATAACTCATTCAAATCATATCAAAACTATCCCAAATTTATTTTAGCTTCCTCATATTATATTTTAACTTCTAAAAACAATTTGTGAAATAATTCCACAAATTGTGACCTATAGAGTGAATACATGAAAAATAATAAAATCATAATAACTCACTCAAAACAATTAAAAAAATTCTAAATGTTTTACTGTGTTTCTCTTGTATTTTCTTATAGATTTAGTAAAATTTTTGAAGATAAACTCCTTATAATTATAAAGATATATCCAAATTAGTAAAAAACCTAAAATAGTAATAAATCCCATAAAAATGCTAAAAAAACCTCAATTTGTTTACTGTGCCTTCCTTAAAATATTATCCATATCTAGTAAAAAAAATTGTGTATAAATTCAAAACCAATTGAAATATATTGATGATTACACAAAACTAGGGTTTCACCACCCACAAATTGCCCAAATTGAAGCTTTGATACCACTTGTTATGATCCAGACTTATAATATTTTAGAAATAATATAGAATAAATATAGATAAATTCAAAACAATAGATATTGATGGATCAAGATGCCCAAATATTCAATATATGCAGAATACCCTTAAGGTAGGGTATGACCATACAATACTCCCTTAAGAAAGAATAACTCCATAATGTCTCTTCGAGGGGACAACCTCCAATATCCTCTTATAATAGAAGACTCAATTCTTACTTGATATATTTACAATGATAATCATCTCTTTTATATATACCTCTAATGGATGGGTAACCTTCTAATCCCAATGTAGGCCGACCATTACCCAATGCACTAATTCCATAAGTTACTCCATTATCTTAACATATTGGACCCATATAACTACTAAGGGGGATGTGTGTCACATGTTAGCATTTCCATAAACCCATATATAATAATATATCATATTCATAGATACATATCACAATGTGGCCTTCACATTAGAGTTTACTTGATCTACTCGCATACATCTAGTATTTCATGTATCATGCTCGAAGAAAGTCATTGGACACAGACTTGCCATTCAAATAGAATTATCAAAGTTGGATGAGGAAGGTAGAGTTGTTCTTGATCCTGAAGTGATCATTCAAAGACATAAAAAGTAGTTTCATTATAGAGTAATTACAGAGTACCTGATCAAATAGAAGAATCTGCCATATGAAGATGCCACTTGGGAGGATGAAGTATTTGTGTAGCAGCATCTAGAGTTGTCACAACATTGAGGATAACATTGATTTAAAGGGGAGGGGCTTGTTATTATCCTAACCATTGGTGTGTCTAGGGATATGTGTGGCTAACTTGTAGCTTACATATCTCTTTTATTTACTTATTATATTTCTCTATGTTCTTAGTTAGGTCGGCCTATAGAATAACCTTGGCTAAGTAGACTATATATAGGAGGTAGTGGTTAGTATTTATTCATAATGTTAAGTATTATGATATTAGTGCATTGTTGTGGAGGTTTTCCCCTTGAAGTGGATTTTCTATATTATCTAGTATTCTATTCTATTGTCAATTATCATAATGTGATCTCTCATATTTTCTTATTCTGTGCAATATAAAATCATTCTGTGTAAATATCTAAGTAATTTCATTACAGGGAGTATGATTACTGAAGGTGAGAGAAATTTCAAAAGTGAAAATGGAAAAAATGAAAAATATATCAAAGAGGGACAAAGGATAAGAAAAGGGAGATGAAAACTTTGGAATTTTTTTGAGGAAAATAGACAAAAATAGAAGTTATGGCAAACCACCCCCCCCTCCCTGAAAAAAAATTGAGATTTTTGAGAAGTAGGAGTGGAATCAGGATATGGGACCTCAAGGAAGAAAATGTAGAGAATGAAATTTTAGGTGTCTGGATAGAGTTTGAGTATCAATGGGGCTACATATGGGGAGATATATGGTAATTTTTTTTTTTACTTATCTAGTTTCTATTTTTAGTCAAATGTCTAGCTGTAGGCCTATTAAGAGTCTATTGATACTCTACTAATTGTTTTTTGAGACTGATAGGACGAAGATTTTTTGGTTTCTAATTTATATCAATTGTATAAATGCAATTCCTTTGAGAGTGTGTTAATACTCTATTGATTGATATTTTGAGATTCTACTAGGAATATTCTAAAACTAATAGAATGGGCCCTAAGTTTTAATGGATTCCTAAGGTTTTAAAGATATCTCTCTAGCCACCAATGTCATCTGAGCAAGTACCACTCTCCAAAAAAAATCTAGCCATGGGTTTACCTCTAAGTGACAACTCTTGGTTTTCCTCATGGGTGGGAACTACTCAACCAGGAAGGGGTCATTGCCCATTTTGATGGTAGGTCCTCTCAATGGGCTAACTACTTTGGGATTCTTATAGTAATCCTCACAATGAGTTTTAGGGCTTTCACCCAAGAACTTCCTATGGTTATCTGGATAGGTTTTTTTACTTAGATCTGAAATAGATTATTATGATTCAGAATAGAGTTACGTAGTAAAACATAGTTTAAACCTGCTAGAATTTTTTTTTGCCCTAAAAAGTGCTCTGATACCAGTGAGATGATCCTCTCTTGAACAAGTTAGAAGATAATTTTAAATACATGAAATTAACTATGAAATTAACAATATATTAACTTAAGCAAGCTAAACTAAATTATAATGACTAAATTGTAGAATCATTGGCCTCTTTGAGGAAGAAGCCTTCTTTGAGCAAGCTCAATACAATAAATTCATGGATGCCTTCATTGACCTCAACACTAACATCTATACTAGGTCTAATATAAGCAACTTCTACTTCTCATTAACATGGGATAAAAGAAAATGCTCATAGGATAACTTAAAAAGCATATGTATCCATAGCAACTATTACACTAACAAAATAAAGAGAAGGGGTGATACATGTTTCTAACATATAGTATGATAACAAAGGAGATAAAAGTGATAGTTAGGTATAACTAATTGTATTAGATTTTTAAATATAATTAAATAAAAAAATTGGAAGATATACTTGAAGTTAACCATGTGGATCAGTTAGATAAGTCAGATAGATTGTGAGATACATAATAAATTAATCTAGTTGATGTAGTATGATTTAGGAGGATGAAAAGTAATAGGAAATAGCCTATTTTGATCTATTCGATGTAGATTATAAGATATAAATATGGAAGAATTGACTAAAAATGATTTTTATCAAGTTTTCATATATAATTACATATACAAATATATGAGATACTTAAAAATAGACTATTTTGATTTGTTTGATGTAGTCAGGGATGTAAACATATGATACTAGATCAAGATTTTTTATGAAGTTTGCACAGAAAGGTAACTTTATCAACATTGGTTGATGTAATTAAATAAAATACCACATAATTATATTCATGTTAGCTGATGTAGTGTACAATAAAAAAATACAATAGAACTAAAAAATTGAAATCTAATTATTTTGCTAACTATTTTTTGAAAATAAGATCAGGTAGATGTACAAAAAGATTTGATTGATTTATATGCTCTCATAGATGTTGACTCATCTATTGGATAATGTCAGTTCAATGTTTCAAATCCCTATGGAGGAAGTACCATGACCATATCCCACTAAACCCAATTTTGAAGGTAAGTTGAGAGTAACTTCTCATCTCTAATTGCTAACTAGTGCACTATAAAATCAAATAGATAGATGGATTCCTAAAGTTCAATAAAAAGAGAATCTTACATGTCTCTAATATATTGTGAGGCATGTAAAAACTAAATTTTGTATTTAGCTATGTATTATGTCTATGAGTATTGAGTCAAGCACCTCATTCCATGATGTTTGTAAATAATAGATAAAGATTGTAAACATAACACCATATATCCATTCATGACAATAACTAAGTAATTTGAAAACTATTAGAACTCAATTTTTAGGTAAAATAAAAAAATAGAAAATAAAGTTCAAAAATCAATATCATAAGCCAATTTTAAGCATCCAATGAATTGAAATAAATAGGAAATTAAATTTAAATGAATTGTGTGATTAAATTCATAAATGAAAAATTATTTTTTCTTTATTATGCTTGAAAATTAAAACAAACACAACTGTATCAGGTTGGTCAATGTAGTTATACATAGTACAAAACTATATCAAGTAGATCGATACAGTCTATGTAAATAAAATTGTAGGTAGATATATATTACTAGATCAAACTAGTCGATGCAATTTATTATAATAATTGAAGATAGAACTAAATTGAACCGATCGATGCAGTTTTACAAAAGATAGTTATAATATATAACTATATCAAGTAGACCAATATAATTTACAAAAACTTATTTATAGACAAAATTTAGAATGTAAATATAAAATTGAATTGAGTAGATCAATATAGTTGAATAGGAAAAGTTTTAAATAGTTTTGAAAAATTAAAATACATAATTTTGTTGAGTAGATTGATATAGTTGACTAGAATTAGGGTTTGAACAAAACTATATCGACCTATTCAATATAGTTTATTAGGTAAAATTTTGAGATCTGAGGTTAAAATTATATCATGTTTTCTCAAAGAGTTTTTTGAAAAGGTGATTGAACATAACTATAATGATCTATTTGATATAGTTCACTAAAAATAAATTTCATGAAAAAGGGTTAAGGTAAAATTGTATCAATCTTTTCAATATAATTATTTGGAAACATATTTGAAAATAAGATTGTATTGTGCTGGCTAAAATAGTTTACTAAAAATTTATAAAATAGAATTTTATTGATTTATTTAATATAATTGACTGAATAAATGAAGGTAATGGTTAGCTTCACGTCAGGTTCACCATAATGTATGCAATGAGCTAGGATTGATCTATAACTATCTTATCTAAAGATTTAGACTCATAAAAGGTAAATCAAATAGAGCCCATTGATACTTAATAAATTGAGATATGACCAAATAGATCTACAAACCTATAAAGATGAACACCTTATAATGCAATGCCAATATAAAGGGTTCTAAAGCCCCTAGGCAATCAACACAATAAAATAGCCCTAGGTAGGTCTCATTTTTAAAATAAATATCACAATCAATAAATTTAAGTAAAGGGTAAGGGTTAAAAACATATAAAAATGGGCAAGGAACCATGGTAGGCAAATGAAGGCCTAGGTTATTATTATAACCAAATTTTGTACCCTAGGAGAAGGTTGTTTAGACTTCTCTAAATTTGGTGAAATATGGGATTACCCCTAGACCTATGGGTTGTCTATAATAGGGGTAAACCTCTAGATTGAAGGGCTATCTCCCCTTGATGAATCACTTAAGATAACACACTAATATATAAATTGATAGGAAAAGGGAGAAAAACCTAATCTAATAAGGTGATGCACCAAGTATGTTTTGACCACTACCAACTAGTTACATGTGCACTTATAAATCAATAAAACTAACCTTACATATATTACTCTTAATCTAAATATCTCACATAAGTGTTTCAAAGTGAAGGTTGATTAAGCTAGGAGGACTAACCAAGAGGTTTTTAATGACACTAGAAAATAGATAAACTCACTCAAATCTTGCACCACACTCATAAACTTCACATGACCTACAAAATAAGCTTTCAAATTGCATCTAGATGTTAGAAAAAGACAACATGACAAGGAAGACAAGTCAATTCACTTGAAATTATAAACTATTCTCATATACACACTAAGTAAAATCATAAGAAGAGGTAAAATAGTTGTTTCTCATTGATCAAAGGCATATAAATGGCTAGGGCTTCACCATATCTAGGTGGAAGATACAAACTTACCCAAAAGTGGCTCAATATAGAGAGAATGTGAGAGAGAAGAGAAGGGTGTAGGAGAGAGAGTATACAAGTGTCATATGACTAAAAACATAAGAGAGGAGTTAGGGAATTTCCTCAATAGGTCCTAGATGACATGTGTTTCTCCTCTTAAAATTCTCCAACCCTCCAAGTAGCATGGGAGTTGAAATAGTTGATTGACACCTTGACTAGTTTCTTAAAATACCTCTTCTTCTTGACGTGTTGAAGTAAAATTTGCCTTATTGATGGCCAAATTTGTTTATTTTCCTCTTTCCTATACTCCTAATACCTCTCAACTAACCCCAACAAGTTTTCCTTGACACATCACCCCTATCTCTTGTAAGGTGTCTAAAAGGCTCTTCATCTCCTTAGGCCTATTTTGCACATAAGTGTCAAAGCTTGGTTTCAAATAATTTAGATTTTAAACTTCATGGGTGGCTTATTGAAATCATATTAGACTTGAAAAAAATATATTTTGAAGCCTTAAACTAATCCCAACAAGTCATTTTCTACCAAAATCCTTGATTAGGCATCATTCCTTGTAGCCTTTTTTAATACAAACCTCTTTGGTAGATAAAATTACACAAGATCCTAATAATATAAGGGCATGTTCCAGTACCTAGTATGTATTTGTATCTATATGTTTAATTTCATGCTTTAAGAGTGAGTGTAAATGTCCTTTTCCCCCTTTCTCTCCCTCCTAACTTGGTCTCTATTAGATATCCTTGCCAAGAGAATGAAAAATACTTATAAAACATCCCCACAGATGCCAAAACCAAAATATGTGTGTGATTCAAATATAAAACATCTTCCCCTACCTCCATGACAAATTTGAAGCTCTGACTCACTATATAGACATATGAAATATCTTAAAACTATCATTTTATCCTTATTTCATAAGGTTTTATACAATATTATATCATACAATGGCATGGGATGATGATAAAAAGAGTTTCTAAGGTGTTATAGGTATTTTTTAAGTCTATCTAATCCATATGGATGCATATAATTACATTTCTCTCATCAGGTTGTTTTAGCTCTCTTAGACAACTTGAAAGTGGTTTGAACTCTTAATGATAGTTCATAAACCTTAGGATATGAAAACACCAAAAAATCACACAAAATTTAAGTTTAATATAATTATCAGATTTACCTAGGAGATCAGGGTCCCATTAATCATGTGTGATCCATACTGAGCAAAGTAAACTAGCCTCTTAGGCTCATACTAGGTAACTTGAGATGTTTGAGTAAGAATGAGGTCTATAGGTACATGTTCCTAAGTTGTTTTGAGCTCAAAATACCTTCTTGGAGTCTCTAACATCCCCCTATAAATATTATAATATTTATCCAAATATATCCCTACATCAAACTTCTCTACACCCTCATTAGTCTATACCTAGGGTTTTTATGCCAAGTTGATTGTGTGACCCTATTTGACTGTCATGCCCTATTCTCTTATATATCAAGACTTGAAGATTTCATGGAATTATTTACCATGTTATTAATCATATTATCAAGGATTTAAAAGTTCATCTTACTATCAAATGGATTCATCTCCTCTAAGTTTGCCTTGTAATCATGTGTATGCACTTAGCCTACTAGGACTGAGCAGGGTATGTCAAACTATTTGTCTCTCATTTTATTCATTGATAGGGGTATATAATATTATGGAATGTTTTTTATACCTTTTATCATTATCCTAGGGTCTCTAAGTCTCTAACATAACTCCAATTGACCATCTCTTCTTCAAGACTACCTATAAAAGCCTGTATATACAACTAGGTCTGTGCATCTAGTAAACAAGGTCTATCAAACAATTTATCTTTTTTTTTTTTTGAGTATAAGTTATTTATGAAACAATTTCATAATATAATACCTTATTTTAGTCCTATAAAAACTTATTTAAGTAAAACTCCCTCATGAGACAAATTAGGCATGATTGTGTGTAAGTGTATTAAGACTTTCTATCCCCTATTTGGTTTCTTTGTGACATCAATGCCTTTAAAGCTTAAATATATTTTTATAACCCTCAAGTATTCACACACCACTACATTTAAGTAATTATAGAGTCTTTAGTCACTTTTTAGACTCATAGGTTTCTAATTGCTTGAGAGTATGCATTTGGAATGGTCTATAGACTTGATACTTTAAGGGCCCTTGATACAATAATTAAACTCTCAACTAATGATTTTGATCGATTGATAACTTCCCAAATTCCTTGAAACTCAATGTTCTACCATCATTCCCTATCTCAAGACAAGTCCTACAACTACGCTAGCTGTAGGTCTCAATTAGGGGTATGCTCAATTAGTTTATATGATCCTGAAGATAGTATTGAACTCCAATCCTTAAACATCTCAAAATATTTTAATCATTTTTATTGATATTATTAGTCACCTTTCAATGTCTTATAATTTTTAAAATTCCATCAACTTTACCATTCAATACATATTACTTCAACTAGATGTAAGTGCTCCTTTTTGGGGTAGTTTTGATTGAGTATATGGAATGGTCTTGAGTTTTTTTCCTTATTGGATTATAACCTTATTGAATTGAATATTATAAGATATTTTATTTCTAAATTACTCATACAAACTATTATCTTCAATTTTTGAGATACCTTGAATATTGGACAATAGACCTAGAGGAGACTGAAGACTGTATGTTAGGTTTTGAGGCTCCCATAGCCTTTTAGGTCTCCAAGACCAATAAAAAAACTTTTTAAGGAATATATAAATTTATATATTGATAAATTTAAACATTTTACAAGGTATTAAAACCTTTTATTTATCAAACATCATGTCAAGGCACATGTCTCTCATAGCTAGATATAGGTGTTAATGTGAGAACTTGACTATGTTTAAAGGGTCACATGACTTCCATCATCACATTTAAAAATTACCAAAGACTCTATAATATTTTAATTAGTATTTAAAGTCCCTTATGAAATTATTAGACACCCAAAACTTATAAATGTCTCTGTTCAAGGCCCATTATCAACAAGCTATAGATGACCATTGAAAGTTGACTATGTGTGAGTCTTATAGGGTTTCTAAGCTAGACATTGTGCATATCATCAATGGAAAAATTTATGGATATTCACTCAAATTTAATTATAGGCTAAATTATTTCTTTCAAATCATTCTAAACCCTATGCATTCATTATTCATAGTCATAGTCCTTTAGGTGACCATCACTAGGTCTCTTTTAGGTTTGATGCTTGTCATCTCAGTCTTTAACCTTCAATGACCCTAGGTATTTGGAAAGAAATAATTGGTCCAATAAATAATTTATTGAACTAATATAATGTTCTCATGGCTAGACAAATTTACTCAGACATTAACACTATTGAGTTTCTCAGAGTTGTGGACCTACAAGTCTATAGGAGGTGAGGACTTTAAGTTGTGTTTAAACCTTGAAAAGTGCAATATAAAAAAAATTTGGAATAAAAATCCATTGAAGCCATTATATAAACATATTAAACATGAAGTAATAACTACAAATTATTTTAAACATGTACTTGAAACCACTCAAATTAACTGAATTATAGACACAGAGAAAACACAATATATAGTCTACAATGGTGAATGAAAGAATTGACCCCTAAAGCTTGTAAAAAATAATTGGATGATTAGAAGGCCATGAATGGATTAAAAATATATTATAGGATAATGTAAAACCATTAAAATTAATCATACCACCTAGGAAACTTAGTTACATATAAAATCATGACATTCACTTAAAACTATGCATAAGAACCATTTTGCTTGCCAAAAGACCATCCAAACATGACACCATGATGAATTAATGTATGGGATGAATATAAATACATTTTATAACCTATTAAAACTATTTTAAAGCATCCATGATCTCAAAATTTACACTAGAGTTACTCTAAACTTAGCATGTGAGGTTTTAAGTCTACAAAAAATAGTGTGGGCTCTTAGTGATTATTCATAAATATAAGATCACCAATCCAATGACCAATGAAAAAAATTTGAATCCCATATGGGTACCAAAATTTTTAAAAAATTTCATCCCCCAAATCTACCTATATGGCTTATATCATTTGCTTGATGTTAGACTTCACTAGTTTGTCAAGGGGATGATAGAATGGAGAAATACATGTCTACAATTGTGGAGTTTTAAAATTCTTACCAAGATGGTTTATAACTTGTATAATATGAAATGACTTTTTGGATATTTTTTCACTTGCACATGACTTCAAGATTTTGTACAAATTCCTCTAACTCCTTAAAGTGGCAATGAATTTTAATAAATTGGCCCTTTATGACATGTTGATAGGTGTGGTATTTAAATAACTACTACAAGATCCTTATAAGGTTTGTGGTATGGATTTTGAAGTTATGTAACTTTGACAAACATAAATTAACATCACCCTTTTCACTCATTTTCACCACCTTAGAGTTAGCAAATGATCCTCAAACTTTCTAAAAATTTATGAAAATATGTCTAAGACATAAAATGACATTAATCAACCCTTAATAACCTATGACACAACTTTAACATGACTTATTTCCTCATGACACCCCTAGATCACTATATGATTAAAATATGACTTTACTTTAACTTCTCCAAAATAACCTTAAAAAATGTTAATAAGGTTAAATTAAGACTTGTAGGGACCTTATAAGCATTACATGAACACATGACAAATTTGAATTTATAGGGGGGTTGACCAATTTTTCTTGGGGTCAAATTTGATCAACATTTTTGGTCATTAATAGGGGTAACATGCCTACAATGCTAATATGACTAGTATATTTGAATGTCCATTAGGTAATAGGGTATCTTGCACTCAATTTTAGACTTTAACAGACTTTGAACACAACATAACAAACTGATTAACTTCATAACACATAAAAAAAGACAACAAAACATGAAACACAATAAGATATACATGTGTTATCAAGCACTTATAAAACACAAAAACAACTTAAAAAAACTAGACTATATACAAACTAACCTGAAGAAAACTTTCTCTTACTGGATCAAAAGGAAATATTGCACCATATATTGCTCCATGAGATGGAGTGCATGAAGTAAGTTTAATTTTGATCTTTGTTTTTCATGTCCTCAACTCATTTAAGCTTCCATTCTCTTTGGCATGATCTCAAATGTAATAATAGCAATAGCTTTAAGAACACCCAGCTCTTCAAAGAGCTTTGCATACTTAGTTTGATCTTCTTATGCACATGAATTTAAAAATTGGAAATGACTTCAACCTCTTAAATAATCTCAACATGTTTCTCCCAATCACCTTTATCTTATTTATTTTATAGAATCACAACTTCTTCAAACTCATCTTCTTGCTCATTATGTAGTTGATCAACTTCGACTTATTCACTTGAAGAGTTTTAAACTTCAAGGTTGGCTGCCAATTCAACAAGCTTGGTAATTTTGTATCTATCATATTATACCTTAAGAGGTAATGCATCTTCAAATTGAATAACAGGAAGTGTAGGCTTTTAAAGGGCCTTAAATTCAGCACATATATCATTGAATATCTCATAAGTCATCTTGTTTCATAGAAGGAACAACAAATTTATCTTCTATTAGTTTTTCAAGGTCAATCTCTTAATCATAATCATGAGTTTCATAGGCATCATACATTCCTCCTCAACAATCTCATTTTACTCTCTTATAAGTACTAAATTCTCAATAACTTATTATTTGAACATGTGCAAATAGGTCTGCCACATGTGTCTCACATTTCTTTGAACTTGTTCATGAGACTCAACAAACTCAGTCAATATGATGTTCCTCTCAAAATCTTCCTCTTCTATGCCTTGATCAAGCTCTTTGTGAACATTTTAAACATGATCTTGATTATCCTTTTATTCACTAAAGAAGATGGATTTATGCTTGTCTTCACCAAGGGAAATCCCTATAGTGAAATCTTCATCATAAACACTTAAGTCATATTATTGATCAGCTACAACTTTGGCTTGATATTCTTCACTTATCTCCCATAGGATGGGTTTTCCTTCAATAAGGGATGGGGTGGGAGTGTGATGAATAAGTTCATGGGTTGGAGAGGGAGTATGAGGTGTGGTGGATGGCTCATGATGAGCATGGGGATGGAGGAAATACTCTTTCATTTTGGAGTCTTATAAATGGAAGACTCTTGAAATAATTCTTTGAGATAAGTAAGGTTTAAATTTTCCATAGGTGTTTCATTCTCTTCATCAACCACCTCATCCTTCTCATAGTCTTTTTGAAGTTCATTATAAGCTATAAATTGATCATCTAACTTCTCAACTAGGGACTTATTCTTGTATTAAATGTTATTTTAGATTTATTTCCATGAGGGAATAACTATAGGTTATTGGGGAGAGGGAAATGAGGTTTGAATAAACACAAGGTTTTATTTATTGACATCAATTTTGTTTATCCTCAATCTCTTAGTCTTTCTTTCCATAAGACTTCACTACTTGGTTCCAAGTTGGAACTTTGAAGCTATTAGGATTTTTTTAGGATTGGATTGGCTGTCTTGGAGGCTCCTATTTAGGATAGTGAATGGTTTCATGAGGATAAATGGCATAATAAAACTGATATGGAATACAAGAGGGTTCTTGAAGAGTGTATGGAGAGATTTTAATAGGTTCATATTCTTCCATAAGAGTTGGCATGGTATAGTCAGGAATCATAGTCCAAATATGCCTCCAAGATGAAGATATATTATTTTGTTGAGGGAGAATAGGTGTAATTGAGGAGGAATTGGAGTCAAAGGAGGTAGACTAAGTATATGAGATGATTATTAGGGTTGATTGGATTGGGTCTCTTGATTCTCCCACCTCTTTAATATGTCTATCCACCATTGAATACAAGTTCTCATTTCACTTAACTCATCACTCATAACATATTGGGTTTCCTCAACTATTGACATCCACTTATCTATCAATATTTGAACTGAATTTATCATATTCTCTATGACATGAAAATGGATCACATCAATATCTCTATCCCATTTTCTCATCAAATCTTCTGATTCAAATAGATTTAGCTTGAGTTCCAATAAGGATATGGTAGGGGAAAAATAATTTTGAGATATTTTAGGAAGGGAGGAGTATGATTGTTTCAAGTCTTAGTAAGGATAATCTAATCATGGTCATGTGAAAAGTAATTATAATGATCATAGGATTACCATGACTCATAGGGCTAATAACAATATTGATAAGAATGTTGAGACACATAATTAGGTTGTGAAAACGTTGATAGGGAGGTGTATAGTAGAATATTTCATTATATATATCCATGCCAACTTCATTAGTAAAATGAAACACAAGATGCGTAGCAATTTATTTTCACAATAAGTACCTAGGCTGCTTATAACCAACTGATTACATTCAAAGCCACCATTGATATTTATTGAAAGCCTCCAAAGGATAATATGTAGAAGAACACACTAAAAATAATTCTAGTCTTTTGGATCTTAAATCCCACTTGGTATGCCAAAAATATTATAACCAAATTTTACACCCTAGGATAAGGTTTTTCAGACTTTTCCAAATTTAGTGAAATATGGGATTACCCTTAGACATGTGGGTTATCTATAAAAGGGGTAAACCTCTAGATTTAAGGGAAATATCCCCTTGATTAATAACTTAGGATAACACACTAATAAATAACTTGCTAGGAAAAGGGAGAAAAACCTAATCTAATAAAGTGTTGCACCAAATATGTTTTGACCACTACCAACTAGCTATATGTGCACTTATAAATCAATAAAGTTAACCTTACACTACTCTTAATCTAAATCTATCACATGAGTGTTTAAATGTGAAGGTTGTGATAGTTACTTAATCTATGAGGACTAAGCAAGAGGTATTGAATGACAATAGAAGATAGAAAAACTCACTTGACTCTTGTGCCACACTCATACACTTTACATGATCTACAAAAGAAGATTTCAAACTGCATCTAGGTGTTGGAAAAGGACAACATGCCAAGGAAAAAAGTCAATTTACTAAACAAGATCAAATATTATCATATTGACACTAATTAAAATCATAAGAGGAGGTAAAATAATTGATTCTCATTGGTCAGAGGCATACAAATGGACATGGCTTTGCCATCCCAGGTGGAGGATACAAACTTAACCCAAAGTGGCTCAATATATATAAAATGTGAGAGAGAAGAGAAGGGTGTAGGAGAGAGAGAGAGAGTAGACAAGTGTTATGTGAGTTAAAAAAAGGAAAGGAGTTAGGGAAATACCTCAATAGGTCTTAGATGACACGTGTTTATCCTCTTCAGATGATCCAACCCTCCAAGTGGCATGGGATTTGAAATGTTTTATTGACACCTTGATTAGATTATTGAAACTCCTCTTCTTATTGACATGTTAAAGGATAAGTGGAATTTTTTATGGTTAGATTAGTTTATTATGCCTCTTTGATCTGATATTGACACCTCTCAATTGAACTTGATAGGTTTTCTTTGACACATCACCCCTTTCTCTTGCAAGGTGTCTATAAGGATCTTCATCTCCTTAGGCGTATTTTACACAAAAGTGTCAAAAATTCATTTAAATTAATTTATCTCATAAAAAATTCATGGGTGGATTATTGACATCATATTGGACCTACAAAAATCTATTTTGAGGCCTCAAACTAGTCCAAACAAGTCTATACCAAAAGCCTTAATTAGGCCTCATTCCTTATAGCCTTTTTAAGTACGAACCTCTTTGTGTAGAGAAAATTAAAAAATATATTGAGAATAAAAATTAAAAAATATATTGAGAATAAAAGGGCATATTATAGTACTCAATATGTCCTTACAACTTAAGGTTCAATTTCATGCTCTAAGAGTGAGTGGAGATGTCCTTTTTACCCTTTCTCTCTCCTAACTAGGCCTCTATTAGGCCTCACCAAGAGAGTGAAAAATGATTCTATATCCTCCCCACACATTAAAAAACAAAAATAAGGATGTGATTAACTTATACAAAATCCTCCCCTAACTCTGTGCTGAATTTAAATCGTTGACTCACTATATAAAACTAAAAAATAACAAAAAATAGTCATTTTATCCCTATTTCATATGGTTATGTATAGTTCCATACCATACAATGGCATGGGATGATTCTTAGGGTATTTTAAATATATTATGGGTCATTTTTAATTCCATCTCATCCATATTGAGGCATATAATTGCATTTCAATCTCATTACGTTGTTTTAGCTCTCTTAGGCAACCTGAAAGTGGTTTGAACTCTTAGCGATAGTTCATAAACCTCAAGGCATGAAACCAAAAAAATATTACACAAAATGGAAGTGTAATAGGATGGTAAAATTTACATAGTATCTTAGTGTCTCATGAATCATGTGTGATCTATACCAAGCAAAGAAAACTAGCCTCTTAGGTTGGTAGTAGGCAATCTAAGAGGTCTAAACAAGAATGAGGTTTATAGGTACATGTTACTAAGTTGTTTTGAGTTAAAAATACATTCATGGGGTGTTTTATATCCAAATTGACATCTTAAAATATTTATATAAACATCTCCATTCATCAAACTTTTCTACACCCTCATTGGTCTATATCTGGTGTTCTTACACTAAGTTGACTATGTGACCCTAGCTGACTATCATGCCCTATTCTCTTCTTTGTCAGGACTCTAAGATTTCATGGAATAATTTACCATGTTATTAATCATATTATTAAGGATTTATAGGTTCATCTCAACCTCAATGGGCTTCATCTCCCAGGGTATCAAAGTCTCTGACTTAACTACCACCTCTTCTTCAAGATGGCCTATATAGGCCTGTATATGCAACTAAGTCCATACATCTGATAAATAAGGTATGTAAAAATATTTATCTATTTTTTTTAGTCTATTTTATTTATTAAATAATTTAATCATCCTACACCTTCTTTCAGGCCTCTAAAAATTCAGTCAAGAACTCCCTCATGAGGCAAATTAGGCATGCCTATGTGTAAGTGTATTAAGCCTTTATGTCCCTTATTTGGTTTTTTTTTTTACCTTAATTTATTGATATATTCAAGATATTTTTATAACCCTAAATTATTCACACACCACTACCTTCAAGTTATTGGAGAGTCTTTAGTCACTTTGTGAACCTATAGTTTTCTAATTGCCTGGGTGTATGCATTTAGAATGGTTTGTAGAATTGATGCTTTAAGGGCCCTTAATAAAATAATTAAAATCTAAAATAATTATGTTTATTTATTTATAAATCCTCAAATTCCTTGAAATTTTTTTTTCTACTATCATTCCTTGTCTCAAGACAAGTCCTACAACTAGGCTGGCTGTAGGTCTTAATTAGGGGTATACTCATGTAGTTTGTATGATCCTAAAGATAGTATTAAAATATAATAATTAAAAATAGATAAGTATTTGAATAATTTTTATTAATGATATTAAGAACATTTTAATGTCTTGGACTTTCTAAAATTACATCAAATTTATCGTTTAAGACATATTACTTCAACTAGCTGTAGGTGCTCTTTTTGGGGCTATTTTGACTAAGTATATGAAATGGTCTTGAGTTTGTTTCCTTATTGGATTAAAAAATCAGTGAATACAGTATTATAATATATTTTATTTAAAAATTACTCATACAAACAATTATCTTCAATTTTTTAGATACCTTGAATATGACACAATAGACCTAGAGGAGACTACAGACAATGTGTTAAATTTTGAGGTTTTCATATCCTTTTAGGTCTCCAAGACCAATAAATTTTTTTTTCAAGGACTCTATCAGTTTCTATGTTGATAACTTGAAACCTTTTACAAGGTATTTAAACCTATTATTTATCAAACATCACTGTCAAGGCACACATCTCTCACAACCAACTATAGGTATCAATGTGAGAACTTGACTGTGTTTTAAGGGCCTCATGACTTCCATAATCACCTTTAAACATTCCCAATGACTCTATAATATTTTAATTATTATTTAAAGTCTCTTATCAAATTATTTGAGACCCCAAAATTACAAACATCTCTATTCAAGGCCCATTCTCAACAGGGTGTAAATGACCATTGAAAGCTAACTATGTGTATGAGTCTTATAGGGTTCCAAGCTAGACATTAGGTATCTAATCAATGATACACTTTATGGATATTAACTCCAATTTAATTATAGGATCAAATAAATTTTTTAAATAATTTAAAACCTTGTGCATTCACTATTCACAATCACATTTCTATAGGTGACTGTCACTATGTCTCTTTTAGGCTTGTTGCTTGTCTTTTCAATCTTCAACCTTTAAATACTCAAGGTGTTTGGAAAGTAATCATTGGTAAATTTAATCCTTGATTTAACAAATACAATGTTATCATGTCTAGACAAATTTCCTCATAAATTAACACCATTGATTTTTTCAGAGTTGTAGACCTATAAGTCTGTGGGAGGTGAGCACTATAAGTTGTGTTTAAACCTTGAAAAGTGTAATATGGAAGACTATTTCGACTGAAATACCATTAAAGCCATTGGAAAAACATATTAAAATTGAATCAATAACTCCAAATTCTTAGAAACATGTACTTTAAACCACTCAAATCAACTAAATTACAGACATAAAGAACACACATTACACAATTTACAATGGTGAATGAAAGAACTGACCATTGAAGCTTGTAAAAAATACTTAGATAATTAGAATTCCATGAATGGATTGATAAGAAAGTATAAGAAAATTAGAAAACACTCAAATTAATTAGACCACCTAGGAAACTTAGAAACATAGAAAAGTATGACAATCATTTCAAACTATGCACAAGAACCATTTTGCTTGCCAAAGGACCATAAAAACATGCCACCATGATGAATGAAAATATGGAAGGAATATAAATAAATATTAGAACCTATTAAAACTATTTTAAATCATCCATGATCTCATAGTTTGCACTAGAGTTTCTCCAAACTCATCTTGTGGGATTTTAAGTCTATAAAAAATAATATGGGCTCTTAGCAATTGTTAATAAATCTAAGATCACCAATAAAAATAATAATTCCACAAATTGGAATCCCATATGTGTCCCAAAATTTTTACAAAATTTTAGTCCCCAAATCTTCCTATACGGCCTATACCATCTGCTTAAAATTGGCCTTCACTAGCTTGTAAAGGGGATGATAGGATGGAGAAAGACATATATAAAAATTTAGAGATTGGAAATTATTACAAATAATTTTTATGACATTTAGAATATTAAAGGATGTTTTGGAGCTATTTTCACTTGCACATGACTTCAAGGGTCTGTATAACTTCCTCTAACTCCTCAAAGTGGCATTGAATTTCAAGAAATTAGCCTTCTTTTGACATGTTAATAGGTGTGGTTGTAATTTAAATGATATAGGATTATTGGAAGGTGTGTGGTATGGATTTTGAATTTAGGGAACTTTGACAAACACAATTTTTAACTAAAATCACCATTTTCACTCATTTTCACCACCTTAGAGTTAGAAAATGATCCTCAAACTTTCCAAAACTTTATAAAATGTTATGAAATATGTTTAGGACATAAAATTACATTAAAAAACCCCTAATAACATATTCCACAACTTTACCATGGCTTATTTACTCATAATACCCCTAGATCACTATATGACTAAAATATGACTTTACCTTAACTTCACCAAACTAACCTTCAACAATGATAAAAAGGTTAAATGAGACTTATAGGGGCCTTATAAGCATGCCATGAACACATGAAAAATGTGAATTTATAAGGGGGTGACCAATTTGTCTTGGGGTCAAATTTTGTCAATAGTTACCTAAGATGGATAAATGGTAAGTTCAAAAAATCTTATAGTCACACTAAGTATAATTGTAGAAGAAGTTTAAACATGGAGACATACATTCATTAACCCAGTAATTATTGAACTTCTATCTATCAAATGAAAGAGATATAGTTATAATTTACTTACCTTAGATAAGACCTATCAAGCCTTAATCTCCCCCCTTAGAAAATGGTGATTTATAAGAGATTATTTTGGTTGTAAGGATATCAAAGCCTAATTCAAGCTATAGTTTAACCAATACTCCTCACATTGCATCTAAGATTCCACAAGACAAAATTTCCATCCAAGGTAATATATAAGCAATAACTCTAACAAAATGTAGACTTAGGGCATAAATGTGAGTAATAGCAATTGAAAATGAATTTCCCTCTCTATTAGATTGAAATGGTAACTTGCATTTATAATAGTGAATGATCTTTATCCCTATTGAATATTAATTAAATGCTATCATCTATATTTAATTAGTTCTAAATAGGCTAAGAAACCTTGAACTAAGGAAGCTCGTAAATGAATTATGGGAGGACATATGCATGAGAAAGAACCACATGTAAAATAATGTTAGAAGGATTATGGTAGCCTACCCTTTTTAAATACACTCACATATATCTACAACAATGTGACATCTATCAAAGATTATGGAATCAAAATGAAAGATATGAAATGTTCCTTAAACTAGTATGTAGATTGGCACCCTCTAAAAAATAAGCAATTAATTTTATCAGATCTATTAATCTTTTGGAAAGATAATCCAAATCTTGATTCATCATCATAAGAATGAAATATTTTATGCTATGGGTAAAAGATATGTATACTAAAGAATCCACCATAAATACCATGATGAATTTCATTTATGAGATTATCATTAGATGATTTAGATGTCCTTTAAGTATAACAAATAATCAAGGGAAACACTTTGCTGATACAATAATTATCAAAATTTTAAGGCACTTCCTGATCCATCATAAGAAAATTACACCCTATCATCCATAGACAAATAGAATGGTATAAGCCTTTAAAAAATTTATCAAGAAGTTGTTAATAAAGGCATGTAATTTGAATGCCACCGATCAAGACCTAAAAATACCCATCATACTTAGGTCATACTATATAACTTATATACAACTAATAAAGTATTACCCTAGAACATTTTTCTATGGGTTTGAATCCATGATTCTTATGGAATTTATTATACCAAGTCTAAGGATAGAAATATCATTTTGAATCAATGAATATAACTCACTCCATGAATGATTAATGTCATTAGAATAACTATATGAGAAATAATTCCTAGCCACATGTTGAGTTGTTGTCATTGATGCTAATAGAATGTTGTCATTAATATCATGAGAATGTTGTGTATGGTCATTGATGTCAAGTTGATTGATGTCAAAAATGATGATGTCATGAGGTATATGTGAGTTGGATGTTCTCAGGCCTATAAAGGCCATAAAAGTTTGATATCAGGTATCTCTTAGGATAAGGTAGCTTGTGAAGCTGAGTTATGGTATAGTCCTTGTGTAAAGGCACTAGTCATAACACAAGGAGACCTTGTATAAAGGACATGGGATTGGTTTATTGGTGAGATGAGTGGTATCAGTCATGTGAGAAGATGTATGATAGTGGTTGAGTATGATAGTGAGATGTTGAGGTTTTGAAAGGAGGCATGAAGGTCAAATGTTTGAGTTACCTAAGACTAGTCATGGTATGAGAAGTCCTATTAAGGAGGTTTAAGTATAGTATCTTGGTGAAATGGATGAATAAAGGCATAATAAGTAGTATATGGTTTTTTAAATATGAATTTAGGAATTGGAGCACTCAGGTGTGTTTCAAGGGTGGGCCTAAAAGGGTAAGACCTATAGGCCTAACATGCAACTAGATAAGTTCTAGACTTTACTTGACCTAATGAGGTGCCATGAGGTGTTATCAAAACCTATGAAGGGTGAAAATAAATGTTATATGATTTGAGAAGTTACTTGAGAATGTGAGTGAGGTGGAGATTTCATGAATAGTGGATAAAAGGTCTATTTCAAAGACCTAATATTTCCTACAGATCAAAAGCCTGGAGAACAAGAGAGAGATGGTGACCAATTGAGACATGAAATCAGTTTTCCAATGAAATATTGTAAAGGAAAGTATGGATAAGGTTTTAAATGTTGTATCAAGTATTATTATGCTATATTATGTCATGGTTTGAATAAGAAAGATTGAAATGTTGTTTTGAGGTCTCAAGAGTATGTTGAGTAAAGGTTTCCAATCCTGAGAGACACTTTCTGATGCTTGTTGGCATGTGTGACTATTGCATAGTAATATGAGATATTAGGGAGAGATGGAAAAGGGTCTTATAAATTATTTCCAAGCATTAGGAATTGGTTTTATGGGCAAAGCTTTATGAACAAATGTTAAGAATGAAAACAAGTATAAAATCCTCCTAAAACCCTCATAGTGACCTGATCTAGAAGATATAGATGGAAATGGCTCAAAATGGATTGGATGACCTATTTTTATATTTGGATCATGGATTTAAATCTCACAAGTACCTCAAAGTGGCATTGGTTTGTCACATGAGTGAGTGGACCCCACAAAAAGTGTTTATTTCTTAGAAATTTGGTTTAGCAGATAAAGTTGACAAAGTCAAAGAATGAAAATCATTGAAGGATAAATTTTGAGAAATTTATTTTTATTCTATGGTGATTTATGAGTAATTTGTATCATTTATGCATGTTAAACTAGTTGTACAAGTTGACCTATCACTAAAAGGTCCAATAGTGCAGATAATGAGAAAAACCATGTAAAAGTGAGAATGAGATTAGGGAAGTGTTGTCATAGATTAGGGTAGAATTCAAATTTATGAAGATTTTTGTTAATACCTATAATGAATGTTAATTTTGTTTATATGTTTTTTAAATCCTTGTATATATTGAAAAATTAGTCTCAAAGGTGACTTATCTTTTTCAATGAGATCTGTGTATAGAGAGGTTCAGAGATTGGCCTATATATACTATTTTCCATTATAACTTAGTCTATTTATGTTTGGATATGTTTTAAAGATATATAAGGATCATATTAATGAATCATAACTCTTTTATTGTGTCTACACAAGAGTTGGAATACAAAGTCATAATGATTGGTATTTAAGGGTAATTGACAGATCTGGGTATTTAAGATGGAGTGATGAGTTTGAGATGTTATATCATGAGTTTATGTATATAATTAACATGATGTTATTTTTTATGAATTAAATGAAATATACATGATTTTTATAAGATTAAAATTCAATATATGATCTTGTATCATTGAATCCAAAATGGCTTATCTAGCTGAACAAGGACCGTGAAAGAGAAGGTCAACAAATTGGTTTGTAAGACCAATAGTTAACACTAGAACTTGTGATATATCTATTTTAAGATATTTTATAGGTAAAATAGTAACAAATAATGTGTAAAATAAGTATTTTAAGTGTCCTTATATTATATATAAACAAAATTCATCATGACTTTATTTTTAAGGATTTTAGTAATTTTTGTATGTTAGTGAAATTGATATTTCTGAGTTATTATGCCCATTTTAGAAGAGATTAAAGAATTTGGTGATGTTATACAGATTACATGGGATCCTATATGTAAATTTGGAATGTTTTAAAGTTCCATTACAATTTATATAATCCTAATACTTCATGAATGTGTTTTTAGGCTTGTTGTTAGTTCTGAGTGAGCTATTTGCACAGAAGGGTTTGAGTCTTTTTGGCTTGAGTTATGAGATATAATTCACATGGTCATGACACTGAGGTCATGATTCTTATGATTATATAATTTTTTTATTATTTATTTTCAAAGTTATGTTTTTATTTAGTTATTCACAACAAAAATGTTGGGTTTACACAGGCCTAATATGAATAGTACTAATGATGTGCTCCAAGCAGTAGTTTGGGATAAGAGGAGTTATAAAGATACGATGAGATTATTAGAGATATATGTATGTGTAATATGATGTATTAACACCATGTTAATTTTTTTAATTCAACCTAAAAATTTCAAACGGTAACATATGCTAAATATATGTAATGAGATAGGTCTCCATGAGACTAAGGAAGGAATATAACCTATTAAGCTTTGGATAACCTAATAGATTAAGTTGATTAATGTTTTAAAAATTTTATAAGACTTATTTTAAGGGAAATAAAAGTATTCAAAGGTATATATCCAACCAAGGAGTATGAGAGAAAAAATAGTAGTATAAGAATACAGCTTATTAGGCATAAATGAGGGTGGTGTTAAGTAGAGAACTTTAAGTGAATAAGAGGGTAGATTTTAAGGGATAAGGAGGTATTATAGACAATAATAAGAAGAGAGAGAGACTATGATGTACATATATTAGAATTTTTTATTTTGTATTTCAAGGTTAGTTGACCTAATAAGCCTAGTAAGAGGCATATTGAGAGAGAGAGAGAGAGAGAGAGAGAGAGAGAGAGAGAGAGAGAGAGATAGAGAGAGAGAGAGAGAGAGAGAGAGAGAGAGAGAGAGAGAGAGAGAGAGAGAGAGAGAGAGAGAGAGAGAGAGAGAGAGAGAGAGAGAGAGAGAAGATCATCATTAGGTGTTGATAATCATCAAATAAAATTTAGAAATATAATTGGTGGTTGAGTGGGTGATGAATCATCATAAGTGTTGATTAAGTGGATGCTTCATCAATAGGGGGTTAGTGCCTCCTAAAAATATTGATATGATGGTTTTAAATTGATTATATAATGATTTATTAATGAATGGTTAATGAGGATTGAATGATTATTTTAACAGCTTACTTATTCACACCCCTCAGTGATTGTGATTTCAATAATTGGTATCAAAGCTTGGTCCTTTTGAGAGAGGCCTAACAGCCTAAAGGTGATATTAAGAAGCACAAACTTGAATTATGATGATGACATTATTTATATTGATTGTAATGATGGTCTACCAAATATTTATGGTATTGACACAATTAATTAAGAAGAAGAAGGATGACAAGATGAGTCATGATCAACTCATAAACAAAGGTGAGCTACTTGATACTATAGGACAAAAGTCATATTTGAAAGAATTTCAAAAATATTTTTTACTAACTTAAGAATGATTATATATAATCCAATTCAAAATACAAACATAAGTTGACAATCAAGTCTAAAAGGACATTGAAGAATTTTTAGTCTTATGAGAATATGAAGATTTGGGAATCTCCTATACTTATGTTATTATAATGTCAAATAGAAGGGGTGACTCCATTAGGCTTCATGGAGACACTAATATTTAAGTGGAAGCATGGTAGATGTTTTTTGAGACTTGATAGGTATTGTCTGTAAATAAAGTATGAAGACATATTGAAATAATGTGTATGGTGAGAAATTTGAAAAAATAAAGGGAAGCTAACTTATGTATCTTGATCATGTGTGAGATGCTTTGGAATTAAGGAGCATGTTTTATTTAGTATGGTTTGAGATCCATATGAGAACAAGTAATGTGAAGTATGTATGGATAAAGATAGATCTTTCTAGCTTTGTGAGTGGTTAGGTCTAAGAATCAAAGGACTATATGTAGTGATTGCAATGTGAAAGAAAGGTGCAGGTCCAAGTGTCTCATATCTACTTGATTAAAGTTATTTTGATATCATAACATGGATGGAAAAGGTTAAGGCATCCAAGTGTCTTGTAAATCCTTGTTATAGGCCTTAAGATATGTGACGTTAACATGGTAAAGTAAGTGAGCCTAGGTTTATAAAAGTTGGTTTGCATTGTATGGGTTTAAGAGTCAAGTGTGGAAGCCTTAAGAAATGTTGTAAGGTAGATCTTTGAGGATTCTTGAGCATGTATATTAAGTATTGGAGACACTTCTATACCAATAGATGTATGAATATGGTTGGTCATAAAGTGTTCTTGAGAGAAAGCATCAGTTTAGGGTAACTTTGTGTTCTTTATTGATATTTAGGTCCAAGGATCATATAATAGTCTATTGGAGGTGTGATTTTAGAGATGGGTTAAAATTTATTTGTATGATGGCTTAATCAAACTAGTCACATGCATGATATTGTCTGAATAACTCATGGAGATAAGGGGAACCAATCATGTTCCTAGAATAGGTGTATAGTGACAATAAGGTATACAAAGACATAGAAACATATTGTATACTATTGATATGATTGAGGGCATGATGAATTCTTGAGTAAGGAAGTGATGATAGATATTATCCATCCTTATGTTAGCATATGAGATGGCTTCATGATGTATAAAGGTATGAACATATATTCTTGTTTGTGTTTGTATGATTGTTGAGCATATATGCATTGAGGTAATAAGACCCAAAGGAGGAGTTCATTGGAATCATGAGTACATATGTTTTGAAGACTAAGAGGGAGTCTCTTTGTCTATAAATAGGTCTAATTATAATAAGGTGATGTCATGATGGTTGAAACATAAGGTTGACATGGTTTTATCTCAAAAATTCAATATGAAGTCAAATACTATGATGAGAAGACCTGAGGTAGATATGAGATAAATATGAGTACAAGAGGTGTGTTGATTAATCATCAAACACAACTCATGTGTGGATAAGGATATAATAGTCAATATGCATGGGGATAGGAAGAATGGTTATATAAAGCTTCCTAGACCCATATTCCACTTTGTAATTAATGTCAAAGGGGGAGAGAGAATTTATAAATAAGGAGAGAGAGAGTTATAAAATTATTTTAAAGAGTGGTTACCATAAATGTTTCTAAAGGTGGTTGTCATAAATGACAAAAGGGGATATTTTTGAGGTGGTTATTGATGTCAAAAATGAGGATAACATGAGGTACATAGTGATTTGGATGTTTTCAAGCCTATACAAGTTATATAAGTTTGATATCAAGTATCTTTTAAGACAAGGTGGCTTGTGAAGTAGAGTTATGGTATAGTCCTTGTGTAAAGGCACTAGTCACAACATAAGGAAACCTTGTATAAAAGGCATGGGCTTGGTTTATTTGTGATATGAGTGGTCTTAGGAATGTGATAATATGTATGGTAATGTTTGAACATGAAAATGAGATGTTGAGGGCATGAAGGTTAAGTGTTTAAGTTACTTAAAACTAGCCATGGTATGAGAAGTCCTAGAAAGGAGGTTTGAGCATAGTAGATTAGTGAAATGGATGCATATAGGCATAAGAGGTAATATATGGTTGTTTAAATATGCATATGAGGAATTGGATCACTCAAGTATATTTCAAGGGTGAGCCTATAGGGGTAAGACCTATAGGCCTATCATGCAACTAGACTAGTTCTAGACTCTGCTTGACCTAATGAGGTGACATGAGGTGTTGTCAAGGCCTATGATAGATGAAAAGTAGTGTTAGATCATATGATAAGTTACTTGAGAAAGTGAGTGAGGTGGAAATTGAATGAATAGTGTATATAAGGTCTATTTCAAAGACCTAATGTGTCCTATAAATCAAAAGCCTATAGAGAAAGAGAGAGATGGTGGCCAATTGAGAAATGAGATCAATTTTCCAAGGAAGAGATTGCAAAGGCGAGTATGGATAAAGGTTTGATGTGCTGTATCAAGTATGATTATGATATATGAGGTCATGGTTTGAATAAGAAAGATTGAAATGTTGTTTTGAGGTCTCAAGAGTATACAGAGGAAAGGTTTCCAAGCCTAAGAGACACTTTCTAATGCTTGTTGGCACATGTGACTATAGCATGAGAAATTGAGATCTTAGAGAGAGATGTAAAAGGGTAATATAAATTATTTTCAAGCATTAGGAGTTAGTTTTAGGGGAAAATATTTATGAATAAATGTTAATAATGAAAATTGGTGTAAGACCCTACTAAAACCCTCATAGTGACTCAATATGGAAGATATTGATGGAAATGGCTTAGAATGGATTGGATGAACTAGTTTGATGTCTGGGTCATAGAGTGGACTCTCCCAAGTACCTCTATGTGTCATTGGTTTGTTAGGTGAGTGAGTAGACCCCATATAAAAGTGTTTATTTCTTAGAAGTTTGGTATATCAAATAGATTTGTCCAAGTCAAAGAATGAAAATCATTAGAGGACAAAGTTTGAGACTTATATTTTTATTCCATGGTGATTTATGATAAGGTTATATCCTTTAGGTGTGCTAAAATAGTAGTTTAAATTAACCTATTGCTAAAATGTCCAATAGTGCAGATAGTGAGAAAAACTAGGTAGAAGTGAGAATGAGATTAGGGAAGTGTTGTCATGGATTAGGATTGAATCCAAAGGAATGAATATGTTTTTTAAGACATGAAATGAATGTTAATTTTGGTTATATTTTTTTTAAATC
Organism: Torreya grandis; assembly: GCA_037957365.1. Classification (NCBI taxonomy): domain Eukaryota; kingdom Viridiplantae; phylum Streptophyta; class Pinopsida; order Cupressales; family Taxaceae; genus Torreya; species Torreya grandis. The sequence continues at coordinate 1,666,154 of JARHVA010000177.1, forward strand.
CTTTTATATAGCAAAAAGTTTCTCTCAAAGGTGACTTGTCTTTCTCAGTGAGATATGTGTACAAAGAGGTTCATAGATTGGTCTATATATCTAATATTTGACATTAGACCTCAATATGTTTATGTTTGGATATGTATTGAATATATATATAAGGATAGTATTCATGCATAAAGAATCCTTTATTGTGTATATGTAGTTGTTGGAATTTAAAGTCATTGTGACTAATATTTATGGGTAATTGACAGATCTAGGTATGCAAGATGGAGTGATGAGTTTGAGACATTATATCATGATTTTAAGTATTAAATGAACATGATTTTATTTTTTAGGACATAAATGACCTATCCATGATTTTAATAATCTTGGAAGTCAATAAATGAGGTTAGATCATTGAATCCAAAATGGCTTGTCTAGCTGAGCAAGGACTATGAAAGAGAAGGTCAATAAATTGGTTTACAAGACCAATAGTTGAAACTAGAACTTGTAATATATATATTGGAAGATGTCATATAAGTAACATACTAAAAATTCATGTGAATAATAAGTCTTGGAAGTGTCCTTATAGGATCTTAAAAAAACATTCATTAGGACTTTGTTTTTAAGGATTTTGGTAATTTTTTGTATGCAAGTGAAATTGGTGTTTCTGAGTTATTATGCCCAATTTATAAGTTATTAAAGAATTTGGTGATTTTATAGATATTCCATGGGAACCTATACATGCATATAGAGTGTTTTAAATTTACAGTACAATTGATAGAAGCCTAATACTTCATAACTATGTTTTTAGGCTTGTTGGCAGTTCTAAGTGAGCTATTTACTTAGAAGGGTTTGATTCTTTTTGGATTGAGTTATGAGATATAATGCACATGGTGATGAGATTTAGGTCATGAGTCTTATGATTTTATAATTTGTTTTTATGATTTCTTGGCAATTTTATGTTTTTTCTTTAGTTATTCATAATAGACTTTCTGGGTTTACACATGCCTAATATGAATAGTACTAATGGCATGCTTTATAGGTTCTCAGTTATACACCTTATACACTCAACCTTTCACATTTTGATAAAATGGAAAGTAATGATGAAAAAACCACTAGTATTTCATTGTATTTGGGTAAGGGTTTGGCATCAAGATTAGACCAAATGTAGAAAATGACTGAGAACCACGTCAAAGGATATGGTCAGCTCCCTACTACTTCTAGATCTACCTAAACCAAAGTGAGAGGACCTATGGGGTAGCTTGATCACATGGAGAGATTATATAATTCAACCTCCCTGAGGATTTTTGGTATAAGGAATAAATATGACCAAGGCATAACCAAGTTTGCACACTTCACTCGTGAAGGGTCGTCACATGAAATGCATAAATGCTCTAATTCATATACAAGATACTAATGATAGATGAGAAATATAATGCAATCTTAATTATATATAATCTTCAATAATAAGGGTTAAATAAAAGACTACACTGATAGAATTTAAACCATAAACTACAAACACAGTTCAAATATGCAAGATCTTATGCATTTTTAAGGAAAATAATACTTATAGTATGCAAAGGGTGTATCATTTACTGGGTAGGATAGGGTAGGATAAGTTAGATGATTAAAAATAAGGAGGGTAGTGTGTTAGTGGTTTCCAAACAATAGGGTATCTTGTAGTATTTCATGATAATATTCCCTATCAAAGATGCAGAAATACTTCAAATGCAAGATAATGGTAAATACCAAATGATTTTTGAGAGACTAGAACATACACTAAAACACATCTTTCAAATTCTTTTCCTTGTCAAATTTATAAACCTATGGTGACCTAATAATTTATTAAATAACCTATCATAAAGTAATGTAGAAAGAGATTATAATCTAAATCTATGCTCAAAATGACAACTAGTAGTGAACACAAACCCAAATGTCCAATCAAAAATTCTTGCAAAACATGTTGCTGCACTTCATCTACATGAAATAGCAAAGAACCACAAGCATTTTCATTAACTTGAAATAATAAATATTACACACATTAGGATTTAAAAATGCTACCATGGGGACAAGCATGGTGAGATTGCTCTTTTGACAAGGGAGACATAAACATGCTCTTAAAGCTTTCTAATGGCTATACAACTACAACCACCTTAGAAATAGAAAAACAATCCACACACAATAATTGATCCTAAAAAAAATTATACAGAACCTAGACATAGATAAAATGGACACCCAAAAAAATAAATAACAATAACCTTAAATATAGGAGAAACCCCTTATTTATACATTTTCAAATCTAGGACTGTGGGTCATAATTTACAAATTTGCAAAACAAAATTTCAAGTCTACCAAATGCTTCCAACTAGAAAATATTCCCTTGTCATGCTTGTAATCTTCATTCATTTGTAATAAAATCATAAATCTAACTACCTCTACAAAAAATGATGAAGATATGCAATACACTCTTTGATCTCTTGATTGGAAATGCCCTCACATGAGCTGAAATGAGAATATCCATGGTAGAGTGCCAAATAAACTTTGTCTTTTTGTGCAACTATCTGGGGATGCTATCGACCAGTTGCCTACATAGTTTGAACCTCTTAGATAGTTGTGCTTCCCTTTATACATGCCATGGAATAACCCAATCTTGTAATTATTCCCCAAGAATATTTTGGATCCATGGCTATTCAAATGATCTTCTTTGGAGTGGCCCACCTTGGACTTGTAAACCTGCAGTTTCCTTCCATGGAGAAGCTTGGGCAAATACAATAATGAAAAATGCAAAAAACGTAAGTCATATTCAACCTTTTACCTTTTGGCTCCAACTTGTATTTTCACATTTTAAGACTATTGCCTTTTTCATTTTTAAATGCAGACATGCATTATTTTACTTTTGGCTTATTAGGGAAATTTTGACCGCATTTGGAAATTTGCAATTTATGCAATTGGCACTTATAGTCCCCTTGGGAAGTTACCATAGGGAGTTCTCAAATGAGAAAATAAGGGGTTAGTAAAGCCATTTTGAATTATAACACACTGAACAATAGAATTTTCATTCTTACAACTTCCCTTATGATATAGGCTTTTCTCAAGATCTACAAAGAGGTCATCAATTTTATGAACATAAACTCCTTCATATTAGTATGCCAGAAGCATAGAAATAATGTCAATAGGTGGTAAGTGCTTCATCATTATTCCATTTTCTTGAAAAATGTCCATCTATACTACTAACTATCAAAATACACATTCCATCCACAAGTCCTAAACTTCAAATATACCTATAAAAAACCAATGACATATAAACGTTTAACCTCTATGCCCTTTAAAACACCATTGGGAGCTAAATCATGATCTTCTGTATAAAGGGACCCTTGGCTCTTTGATCAAATTTATAATTGATTTTAAAACTTTAAACTTATTGCATAACTACCATGACTCATCTATAATTTGTATAGTTAATTTGATATCAATGGAAAAATCTCCATGAACTCACTTTGCATAAGATCTTTGATCATGACATATATGCCTATGTGGCATTGCCATGTCACTTTGTTCATTAACTTGACATGTGACTATTGCCCCTAGGACATGTGTTAACATGCCATTAGGTATATATATTCAAAAATTTCACTTAGGACTAGCATTTCTAGATATTTTTCTTCATGATGAACACTAACATGCCACTTGGAATCTCTATAGGCTCTTAGCATCCATTTAACACTAGCTTTTATTATGAGTCATTAGATCTCCACAAAGAACCATAAGATCATGCCATCTAGAGAATCTATGGGATTTATATGTTCTACATAATCAATCTCTTCCAAGATAGTAACTTTTCATTTGACCTGAGTCCTTTGACAAGTCAACTCTCACTCATGCCATTGATCTTGAAGCATGATCAAATGCAGATCATCTATCCCTTTTTCCATGGATCAAATGCCACTTTCTATCTATTATGGATTATTTTTGACATTTGTGCACCTATCATTTTACATCCACATGACCATTAATGACATTCATGTGGCTATTAAATATAAACTCCTATAGATGATTGCCTTTTATGACTTAAATTTGACATCCACGTGCTTATCATTTAACATCTGCATGAACATCTTTGATGGGTGCATGATCATCAAATTTAAGCCCCATCAGATATTAATTATGGATTAAATTTAATGTTTGTGTGCCCATTACTTGATGTTCATGTGACCATTAATGATGTTTGTATGACTGTCAAATTTGAGCCCTAATACATAGTCATCATGACTTAGATTTGATGTTTGCATGCCCAGGACTTGACATTGACATAACCATCAATGACATCTACACAACAATCAAATTTAATCCCTAATGGATAATGGTTGAGCTTAATTTTCATGTCTACACAACTATAAAATATGCCCACATGATCATCACACTACTTGTTTAACCTTTTAAAAACTTGCATCTTGAGTTAAAAAAAACATGAAGGCACCAAACTTGCAAAAGATGTTCAATGCATGAATAAAATTATTTCCATATAAATATTTTGGCTTGAGATAATTTATAAACAAATTTATAAAAATTGATAAGTGAACTAACCCATTTTTTTATGTATGATGTGCAAAATAGCCTAGTCTAGCTAGACTTGTGTTATTAACTTTATTGAAGAAGTCCTCATTCCAACTCACACCATTGATCTTATTGCATGGATCAAGCATGAACTGTTGATCTCTATGTATAGGGCCTAGTATTTTGATATATATTCTATCTTATTATTGATAGGTTTCTTACAATGGTGACACCTATCACCATCTCTCTCATCTTGGGGCTTTGTTTGAAACATTAGATTTCTATGCACCATCGATCAAGATCTGTATGCTTCACTACATACCATCAATTGATGTGAACCTACTAAAATTTTAATCATGCCCTATGAACTCAAAATTTATGTAATCTAGGTGAATTTGTTTTAAGATTTATTCATTAAGCCTTCTAGATTTTGGGACTTCTATTTGTATTTGGCCTTTGGTCCTCAACATTCCTGCCTTTGACATTTTTGTCTTGGTAGCAATTGTTGCAAGATTTTTGTTCTCAAAATTTCTTCTCCTAAGACCTTTGTTTATTAAGATAATTATTTTATAAATTTTATCTAGGATAATTTTTTCCAAATAAATGAACTCTCAGACACTTTCCCCATACAAATTTGATCTTTGGCATCTTTGTCTTTGTTGGGATAATTATTTTGAATATTTTGTCCAAAATAATTTCCTTGAAGAAATTAACCTTTGTACTTTTACAAAAGGAATTTGGACTTTACACTTTTGCCTAAGGAAATTAATTTTATCAAGATTTTTTCCATGGGAAGAATGCTTGAAGGAAAATTAGCCTTCAGACTTTTTATCATGGATAAAAAGTTTGAAACAAATGGACCTATAGACTTTTTTTGTGGATAAAAAATTCAAAAAAAAGAGCCTTTAGAACATTTGCGAAACACTTTGGCCAAAACATAGAATTTTCTTGGGCCTTTTGTGTAGGAAAAATTCCTAAAGGAAATAAACCTTTAGAATATTCTAAGACCGAATAACACTTAGCCAATTCAATGTATAACTTGACCTTTGACATGAATAGTTGAAAGCAAGAATTTGGCTAAGGACTTAGGCATTTACATTTGATAAGGGCTCAATTGATTTAATTCAATTTTTGGAACTAACACCAGCTATTTCCTTGGGATGCATACCCCCTATGGGTGCACAAATAGCCTCAAAATGTAAGACCAGGTGTTGATCCATTAGGCCATGGAGTTAAGACTTAACATTTTACCATCAACACTCATGAAGGCTCAATAAAACACTAACAAACTTGATAAAAATATATTATAAAGATATAAAAACAAACACACAATATAAATATGAAAGGAAACTATACAAATAAATCCCAAAACAAAGGTATAACAAAGTGAAAAAACAATAAAAGATAAAACACTATACAATTATGTACATAATTGTAGATGAACTTAATCAAGGAAGTGTTTTAGATGTATACCATTGATTGGAAGCTCCAATATTTCACCATACATGTTTCTCAAGAGGAAATTATGCTTAATAATTTGGTAGTCAATGGATTAGGGACCCATCCATAAGGTATCAAATTTTCCATGCTTTCATTTCTCCTCATGTCTATTATCTCAAAGTAGAATCAAATCACCTACTTGGAAGGTTCTTAGAGTGACCTTCTTGTCAAATATTTTATTTACTTTCTCCTTGAAATTGAGGTATATTTCATGAGCTTGTATTTGAATTTCATCAATATAAATAATATGGTTCATCCTACTCTCATAGTGGTTGACTTTCTCATCATCTTCTAATTGCTACATGAGTTGATAGGTTGGCAACTGCAAATTCATAGGCAAAATTGCTTGATCTCCTTAAATAATCTTAAAAAGGATTTTTATTATAGCTCTATTAGGTGTGATAATATCATCCCACAAATCAAACTTCATTTGTTCACCCTACTTCTTATTTGCTTCCAATCTTCACCTAATGATTTTGATCAAGTTATTATTACTAGATTCTGGTTGTCCATTCCCTTGAGGGTTGTAATTATAAGCATAAGCAAATTCAATCCCATAATATTTAAATAATACCACTAAAGGGTTACCTTTGAAACTCATGGTATTTTTTGTAATAACCTTGATAGGCACATTAAATCTACAACTAATCTAATTTAGTAAAAAATTAATAACTATCTGGTGCATTGCCTTCTTTGTAGGGTCCACTTCGACCCATTTTATGAAGTAGTCAGTTGTAACTAGTATCCATCTATGCCCAGTGCTTGATGAATCAATAATTTATCTAATTAAATTCATTCCCAATTAAATGAATGGGCTTTCAATCATCATAGGTTATAAGGGAAGAGAACATAAGGTTTTCATCCTCCCAAAAAAACACTAACATTTCTCACACTTTATGACTATTTAAACAACATATTTAAACATTGACGGCCACCAATAACCATACCTTATAATTTTATGAGATATAAACTTAGGCACAAAATGGCCACCACATACTCCACTATGGAAGTCTTCAATTAGGTTAGCAGTCTATTCTTCTAACACACATCTTAGAATAACCCCATCTAGATTCTTCCATGATAGTCCATTCTCAATCAAGAGGTCTTTTTTGGAAAAAAGATTGAGATCTATTTGATTTTTGTCCAATTTATGGGGAAAATTAATATTTTTCAAGTAGTAAACAATATCTCTATACTATGAAGATATGTTAAATTGACTCAATAAATCATCAACATTAAAAATAATACTATTTACCTCAACAACTTATAAATTGGTCTTAGCCATAATCTTGGATAGACCCATCTCTCTTATTAACTTGGTGGTCTAAATATACATGTCATACTCTTGTAACTTGTTGACCCACCTACATCTCTTATTTGATACTTTAGTTTGAGTCAAGATGTCCTTCACCATGGTATGTGGGATAAATGATAATATTTAAACTCAAAATATAAGTCCTGAATGTCTTGATAGCTTTCAAGAGAGAAAAAAGCTTATTTTTACATGATGGTATAGTTCAATTTAGGACCTTACACATATTTTATAAATAAATCTATGGGATGCTCATGATTGCCTTCATTCTTTTGCAATAGAACAACAACAATAGTATTGTATGATGCAAAAGAAAATATCTAGAATGACTTTATGTAATCAAGGCTAGCCAAAATAAGGGTTGAATATAAATATCTTTTGATGTCATTAAATTCTTGCACATAATTCTCCTCCCACTTGATGATTTAGTCCTTATTCAACATGGAAGTAATAGGTAGAGTGGTCTCTACAAAATTAGACACAAACCTTACAAATTTAATTTGTCCAAAGAAAGATTGAATTCCTTTATTGGATGGTTGGATAGGCACTTTGTCAATGGATTAGAACTTTTAAGGGTCAATAATGATACCATCCTTGGAAAATATATGTCCCAACAACTTAGCCTTTTATTTTCCAAAACAAAATTTATTCAGATTAAGTAAAATGCTGAACTACCTGCATCTGATCAGCACCTGCTCTAGATGCTCCAAATGTTCTTCTCTAGTCTTGGAGTACATAGTAATGTCATCCTAATAAATGATTATAAAATTGTTAATTATCACTATAAAAACAACATCCATAGCTCACTATAATTTTACACCAACATTAATTAACCCAAAATGCATCCTCATATATACATACATGCCCCAAGGCATAGTGAACACAATCTTGGATCTTTTATATTCCTTCACCACAACCTAGTTGTATCCTAAGAAATAATCTAATGTGGAAATCTCTGATCTAGTAACACTTTATAATAGGTTCTCCATATTAGGCAAGGGATAATTATATTTTAAATAACCCTTATTCAAATTTAATAAATCTACACATAAACAAATGTCACCATTCTTCTTTTGTATAGGGATAAAATTTTCAACCTATGATGAGTACTTGATGGGCTAAATGATACCACCATCCCTTAGCTTCTTTAACTCATCCTACATCTTAGTGGCCAAGATGGGGTTAATAGGTCTCTATTTTTGCCTAAAATCCTTTCTATTAGGTGATAATGGGATGACATTATAGAATAAGTCTTCCCTCTATGCTTTTAGCTCAAAATAAGACCATGTCAGACAATCCTAGTACTTGGTAGCTATATGTAAGCTTGTTTATTAGTTGCACTTAGGTGAGTACCCAACCAAACCTTTCTTGGATTCTCATGAGAACATAAGTTACAATCAATCACATCTTTTGAGATAAATTAATCTCTTGATTTTATTCTATTTTCTCCATCAAAATACACTTCTAATCTTACCAATCTTCTAGGGAGAGTGTTTGTCTTTAGTTGAATAATGTCCTTTCAAAATAATATTTCCTTCCCATCACAAACCTGAATCATAGATTTTAGGTCTATGAGCTGATCATGGAACTCAACCTCACAATTGAGAAACCTCTTTATCTACTCATCATCATAAAACACCTACCAATGATGAACATTGTATGGTATCGAAGGCCTAACAATCACCTCCACCTAATATTGATAATGAGGGCTTGTATTTGCAATATCAAACTAAACACCTAACCCCATAAGTCTATCAATTTTTGCATTGAAACTTATATCATGATAAATATTACCACTTGGATTTACACCCTTTAAGGAGATGTATAAGCTCTCCTCATCCAAGTGGCACAATGAAAACACCTCTAGGTTAGTGGGTAGCCTAAGGATGAGGTAAATCTCTAGATAGGGATAACTCCCTTGATGTACCACTTTGGATCACAACTACACCTAAAATTTAGGGGGGAAAAGGGAGAGAGGTAACTAAAAGCAAACTATCCTAAGGGAGGTGATACACCAAATAAGATGATGACTTCTAACCATCAACATGTTACACATGAGATCAAAAGACTAACCAAACATACACTCTTTCAATCTACATCTTCTCACATCAATGTTACATTATCAGGTTTTGGATGAATTTGAAAATCTAGGACTATAAAATAGGCCTTGAATAGCACTAGTGAATAAACTACTCACTTAATCCTTGAAATTTCCTAGAACACTTCACATGCCCTATAAGAAGAAGCTTTTCAATTGCAAATAAGATGAAATAATGAGATAACATGTTAATTAATCCATAATATTCACTAAGAAAGATCCAAAATTCAAGTAAAACACACTCAAAAAATTCATAAAGAGGTAAAATCAGTATTCTTATTGATCAAATGGTATGAAAATGAGCAAGTCTTCACCATACTCGGGTGGAACATGAAATACAATGGTCAAAATGGTTAGTTCTTATAGAACTTGAGAGAGAGAAGAAGATAGAAGTACAAGGGTCACAAGGATAATTTTCAAGATAATAAAATTAGTTAATTGTGCATGAGAAGAGGATATGGTATGAACCATGCAATGTTAGAAAGCACAAGTGTCCATCCAAGTCATAAAACTCATAAAAAGTGGCATGAAACTCCTCATTCTAACTCAAAAAATTGCCTTTATGATTTAGACCTATTTGAACATACCAAATCTAATTAGGGATAAGTATGATGATTAGAGTGAATGGGATTGATTTCAATCATGCCTTTCCATGCATTGGTTATAGGCTTGGTCATCTAGAATCATTAGGGAATGAGCCATCATCATCTATAGTAAAAAAACTCTTCATGCACCCTACATACTTGGCCTCCAAAAAGGTATCAATTTTACATAAAAATCCATGGGAGGGAGTGGATGACAAGTTTCAAGACCCTCCATGTCCTTAGAAGCATTAGAAACAACTTAAAATCACCCCACTTGAATGTTTCCACCATTCTCACTATTATGTTCACTATGCCCATTTTGACTAGCTAAGATGAAACACCTGGTTGAGGCACTTAGGAGCTATCACAAGGTATGAAATTGACATGGGGAGCTATATTAAGTCCTAATATTCCCTTCCATGTTATTGACATATCTTTAAACCTCTTATAACCTATATAATACATAAAACTATCAAGAAAATCCTATTTTGTACCCTGTCCATATAAGTTCATACAACCAAAAAGCATTCGTTGTAGCTTTAAGGAGTCCTTTGAAAGGTCCAATCATCATCCTAGTTAAACTAGTCCATTAGAGTATCTTTCTAACTCCATTTCTCCAAATTGGTCCTTGTAAGGGTTTTGAGAAATTTGACATCTTAAGGTTCATTCATAAATATTTCACATTGAATTTGAAAAAAAAGTCCAAAATATGGTTTTCAAGGACCCTATAAACATATAAAAATGCCTTGAGTCTCCATGCAAAGCACCAAGGGAGGTATGAGCATTTGAAGTTACCTATTTAAGCTCTTCCTTTTAGTTCTTGTAAGCTAGAGTTGATTTTGAGATAAAAAATGGAATTTTATGGTTTCCCATATAAGGTGAGAGATTTAAAATATCTAAAATGATGCAAAAATAATGTTCCAATCCATTATAATGACCATATAAGGCTAGAGTTGAGAATGACCTCCTCTTTGGCTTTTAGGCATAACCATACCTAATAGCCTGTCTACACCTTAAAGCCCAAAATGAAATTTGATGGTTTTAACTTACATTAAAATATCTCAAACACATATTTTGTGACCTAATAAACATGTTACATCTAGTTTTAATTCTCACCAAGATCTTTAAGTGAAGTTAAACTCCCATTTGGTTTTAGGCCTAAATCTTGCCTAGTAGGCTTGACTGCAACCCTTGTAGTTTGGGATATTATATTGAGATCAATCCATATGTGAGGTATTTATCATGTTTTAAAAAAAATTATATATATTACCAAACCTTTTTTAAATAATAAAACAACTTTTTGATCTCACCTTATCACTCATCTCTCAAACCTGTAGGTTTATGCATAAAGGGAAGTATCCTCTGTCTGAGATAAAACAAAGGGTACTTACCCTAATATCCCAAAAAATAGATATTTTATGTCATTATAAATTTTTTTAGGACATCTCACATAAAATTTTATCCTTTGATCATATGATTAGACCCCCTAAAAGTGCTAAAAACTGAGGTAGACTGCTAGCAAAAGGACTATGTGCAGGGTTTCTTAGTGTAGACTATGTTTTTGCTTGTTTGAGCCACTTATTTTCTCCATATCACCATGATAACTAAATTATAAATAATTACCTATATTTTGATATATTATTGGTCATGAAACCCTTAGACTCTTTCCAAAACTTTCTTTGCTCATGCCTTAACATGATTATCCTAGACTGAGGTCCATTTCTTGACTATCCTCTTTCCTATAGGTGCATACTACTCATCTAGAGTTACTTAAATTAGTGAAATATATTATTAAACCTTTAATTACACTTCATATTTATTTTATTTATATATGTCATTCATTTCACATGCTAAAAAACTAGGATAAACACCAACTAGGTCACTGTCAGCTACAATTGACTCTGTATGGCAGGGCAGGGGTCTTGTGGATAAACATTTACCTTGAAACCTATAAAAAAAGACCCGTGATTAAATTTTTATATTATAAATACATTTAAAATCATATTTCATGTACATTTTATGTGTATCCATGTCTAAATATTTCTCAATCATGTTTTTCTCTATTAGGTCTAACTATGCTTTATATTGAAGGGAACACCTGGAGGTGTAGGATCTAGATTAGAGATTGGAAACCTTAAATTGGTATTTATTAAAAATTAAAATACCATTTTAAAGTGTTTTTAATGTTTTCACTCCATTTTTATCCAATTCCATGTCAATACCTAACCTTTTTACTCTCTGCCCCTCACAGTTAACTATAGTTGATTATGTGGGGCCTATAGGTATGCATGGGACCCTAAAATAGAGAAAGTCACCCCATTTAATGGTATATATATGTCATTAATGATCAATTTGGACATTTTTAACTATCAAAATATGATATCATTATATATATTTTCATCATTAGGTGTGAGGACTCTTTAAGACTCAGCCCTGTAGACTTCGTTGCCTAGAAACAACCATAAATTGGCAACTTTGAATCTCCAAAATATAATCTCCACTACTCATTTGTCCTTAAAAATTGTGAGATTTATTTTAATATGTGGATAATATAATAAAAAATCATCATAATTCATCAAATTATTTTTTAACCATGTTATGAGATGTTATCAAAACCCCTAGGAACTCTGTTTTGCATTTTTAGGGAAAAGATTCCCTAAATATTAGTCTTCATCCTTAGAGGTGGTTTTCAACTTTTTTTAGCCATATATCAATTAAATTTTTTATTTTAATATCCCTTAAACATTTAATTACTCAAATTATGGTTCCATAATATGCATTAATACTCCAAAGTGACTTCTCAACTAATACCACCTGTAGGTGGACATTGTCATACATAGGTAGTAAAAGTGAGAGTTGGCAGTAGATATGGATATACATACTTGTGAAAAATTATAAGATTTTAAAGGTTAAAAATTGTGTCATTATGACTCTAAAATACTTAATCACTTATCAAAACTCCCTTCCACCATGAATTCATCTCATGAGGTCCCTATAAATGCACATTAATGATTGCCTGACTATATATGCTATACACAACTGCTATCATAGACTTTTTTTTGATATTTTTAAGGTTTAAATTGAATATTAATACAATAATAAAATTTAAAACAAATTTTTACTCTCCTTTAATCCCTTATAAAAATTATTAGATCTCAAGCATCATGACTGAGACTGAGTAGGCAACAAGTTGACTGTGAGTGTGACAAGACTGGGTGTTTAATCAAAACATGGAGTTATAAGAAAAAAATTAAATGGAGTGGTATATATGGAATTAAAACATGTAAAAAACCATATTATATTAATTTTAATCCCTTGTAAATAATACATCCTTCTGTATGTAGTGAATTTGGATACTATCTCTCTTGAAACATCAAATTGCAAACTGAACTAATTAGCCCATGAGATATTTAACAAACATGAAACTAAGTATGAAAATAATGAGAGGGAGGAGAAAAAATAATTTATAATCAACATCAACAACTGGTTTGTATAGACTTGCCAAAAATGGAGCAAATCCTACAGGGTGCAAAAAATAACAAGCAAAAAAAACACAGTTAACTTCATGAGGATGGTTCATGAATAAAAAATAATCATTATTCAAAATATTATAATGTAAATTAAGGTATCTAAGTTTAATTTAACCTCCCTAAGTAATTTTATTTTATAATTCCCTTGTTGTTCATACCAAGTACAAACCTAAAGACTGCTTTTGCTTGCCAATAAGGGTGAAAAAGGAGCATAATAGTTTTGGGCATAAAATGGAATTTTTAGAGAACTTAAAATGTGGATTTAAGTTTAAATAAATTTAAAATACATTATATGATCATATCCCATGTGGAACACTTCCCCATAGGTTGTACAAGTGCCAAACTCACCTTTTTTGAAGATAACTTCTCTTTCTTTTGAAGTACCTACTACTTTCAGTTACCAATAGTTGATTAAGACATGTGAAGACACAAGGAATGTGACATAACTTTTTTTAACTTTAACACTTCCCAATAAATCTATATAACTCATTAAATGATCCTTTTTTTATTTTAAATGACTAAAATGACTAAGGACCAAGGCTAGTATAACATTAAATGACATTAATTAACCTATAAAACACCTTGTGACATATTTATTAGAACCATAAAACACTTAAAAATCAATTTTTTACCTATTGGGGTCCCAATTTGACCTAAAAGTCAAATTTTTTCAACAAATTGGTGACTCATAGGGGTAACATGCCTGCTATGCTAACTAGACTAGTAGCCTTATCAGTCCATTAGATAAGGGAGTCATCTAAAATATAAAAAAAAACAAGAGAACTTTGACCCAAAGATTTGATCAAGACAAGACCAATGACTACCTCAACCACACAAAAGCAAAGCAAACAAACTAAAAAGACACACACACCCACACATGTACTCAAGGCACTTAGGGGTATCAAAAAGCAAACTATTATGCACAACTATAAACTAAGCACACCTCCTTTCTAGGATCAAAAGGAAAACTTCTTAAATCATCTTCATGATGGGATGAATCATAGTGCCAAGCATGTTTCTCCTTAGATTGGATGCTTTGTAGATTAGACCTGTTCCTTGGCACTTCACTTAATCTGCTCTCAAGTAGATCATCCTTAAATAGGTCTCAAATGTATATATACTCCTCTTGAACTTGTACACATACCTCATACTTCTTCCCACTCTTCTTCTCATGGTCAACTTGCATCTTCTTTATAGGCATGATTTCAAGAGGATTTATTTCTTGTTCCTTAGAATATTGAGGCTAATAGGAGCTTGTTCCATCCTTCAAGAGCTAATGTGTTTCTCCAAACTAGTTGAGAGGATGATATCCCATCTTGATGATTTAAAACATGCCATCATGAGATACATATATCTCTTGGAAGGATATATTTTAAAGGTTACTTTCCCTTTGCATACTCACTTGAGTGTTAAGGCTACCTTCTCCATCTTTGACCAAATCATAGCCTCCTTGAAGAGGAGTAAAGCCTGCTCCAATGGTTTCAAACAAGTCATCCAAATGTTGATTAATAACTTGTCCTTTCCCATCCATGACATCTTGAAAAGTGATGGAAGAACCAATTAAGGTTTCCTCTTCTTTGGCAAAAGGAAAATATTCTTCCTTATCAACCCAATAAGAAGTCACCACAAAAGAAGTCACCTATTATTCATCATTTAGGATCCCTTGAGGGATATAAATTTTGATCTTAACTACCATATCATGACTTTGATTCTCAAGGGATTAAATATCTTCAATTTCTTTCTCCTTCTTGGTGATGCCAAGACTAGGCATATTGTAATCATGTGACTTAGTTGAATGAGGCTTCCAAGGAGTTGAGCTTTCTCTAAGCAAGATTTCTAAGTTTCTTTTTTTAAAAACTAATCCTCTTTAGTTTCCTATACTAGAGGTCCATCAAGGTAAATGGTGATGGGGTGAGGAAAAAATGAAATAGTTGGTGGAGGTGGCACATAGAACTCAAAATCATATTGGGCGTGAAATGCAGGGGATTATTTTAAAAGCTCTTGAGGAAGGGGAGGCAGACCTTGAGATAAAACAACTTGATTTTATTCATTCCACTTGACAATAGCTTCATTCACATCTGAGTTAACTTGAGGACTCGCTTAAGGAAGGTTATTTGGGGTGTGTTTAGGCATAGGATCTTCTTTTGTGTCTAAACCTTCCATCACACCTTGACTTAGCAATTTCATCATTACCTCTAACTCTTCAATCTACTTGGCTAGATTCTCTTGGAAAATTCTCTCTTGAATTTCATATTCATAATCATGAAGAGGAGGATTAAAAGAGGGATGACATGGAGAACAAGATTTCTCTTGAGGAAGGGTGGGAGGGACTTGCATAGGATCAAGTTTTCCTTCAGCTTCACACTCTTTATCTAGGCTTTTCTCCTCCTTTCCCCATGATTCCAATATCTTACTCTAGCTTACGATGTTGGGATTATGAGTATTTCCTTGAGGTGGTGATATAATTTGAGGAGTGGGTGGATTAATCAATAAACTTAGAATCTCCTTAGGCTTATAATCTCCACCTTGTCTCCAACTTGGAATGACATATCTATAGGTCTTTTCTTGAGGTGGGGATGTAATTAGAGAGGGTAATGAGGGCTTGAATTCCACTTTATTACTAATAACATGGATTTTTGCATATTTATATTATCCAACTCAATATACCTATCAATATTAGCTTCAAACACAAGGTTTCTCTTTTTAACTCTCTTCCAACTAATTAGGAAAAAGATGACTTTGACAAGATTTATTGGGCTCATGATTAGGACTTAAGTAGGAATAATATCAAACTTGAGGAAGTGTATATGAAGGCTGATAGGTTTGGTGAGGTTTAATTTCATGAATTATTATCCTATCCTATAAGTAAGAAACCAATCCACTCATATATATCATCTCACTTATCAACCTTTTCCAATTGGCTCTCTCAATAGGTGCCCACTCTCTTTTGACCAACTCTAATTCATCTCTCACCTTATGAATGAAATGGTTAGGAATATCTAGAACATATCCCCTTTATGTGTCAAGATCAAAAATTTAATTCTCATATCCTAAATTTTTTTTTTAATGTGGAAATGGATTGGCTTGAGAAGTGGCTAGGTTGACTTCTCAGCTAACACGACCTATAGGTGGACTTTATCATACACAGGCAGTAAAAGTGAGAGTTGGTGGTAGATATGGATCTAAATTATTGTGACCAACTATAAGATTTTAAAGGATCCCAAGTGTCCCATTATCAATATAAAATATTTAATCACTTATCCAAACTCCCTTCCACCATGAATTCATCTCATGAGGCTCTTATAGATGCACATTAATGACTGCCTGACTATATATGTTGTACATGAATGCTATCATAGAATTTTTGTGATATTTAGAAAGTTTCAACTAAATAATTATAAAAAAATAATATTTAAAACACATTTTGAATCTCCATTAATCCCTTATAAATTTTATTAGAGCTCAATCATCATGACTAAGAGTGAGAGCGGGTAACAAGTTGATTGTGAATGTGACAAGATTGGGTGTTTGATCAAAACATGGAGTTATAAGAACAAAATTGAAATGAGGTAGTATTTATGGAATTTAAACATGTAAAATAACATATTATACTCATGTTAATCCCTTTTAGATAATATAACCTTCTCTAAGTAGTGAATTTGACTACCATCTCTCCTAAAACATCTTGTAAATTAAACTAATTAGCCCATGAGATATTTACCAAAATTGAAAATAAGCATAGAAATAATGAGATAATGGAGATAAAATAATTTGGAATCAATCTTAGGAATTGGTTTGTATAGACTTACCAAAAATGGAGCAAAACCTATAGGGTGCATAAAGCAACAAGCATAAAAACATAGTCAAATTCATGAGGATGGTTCATAAAGCACAAGCCATAATTTTTAAAAATATTATAATTTAAATGAAGGTATATGAATTTAATTTCACCTCCCCAAGGATTTTTATTTTAAACCTCCCCTGTTGTCCATACCAAGTACAAACCTGAAGACTACTTTTGCTTGTCAAGAAGGGTGAAAAGGAGTAGAATGATTTTGGGCCTAAAATGACACTTTAATAGAATTTTAAGCATGGAGATAAGATTGAAGAAGTTGAAAATACATTATATGATCATATCTCATGTGGTACACTTCCCCATGGGCCGTATAAGTGCCAAACTCACCTTTTTTCCCAAGAAAAACTACTCTTTCTTCTAAAGTACCTACCAGTTTTAGTTACCAATAGTTGATTAATACATGTGAGGACACATGGAATATGATATAACCTCTTAAAACCTTAAAAATCCATAATAAATCCATACAACTCATTAAATTCCCCTTTTTTGACCTCAAAATGACTAAAAGGATTAAAATGACTAAGGACCAAGGATAGTAAAACATTAAATGACATTAATTAACCTATATAATACCTTGTGACATATGTAATAGACCCATAAAACACTTGAAACTCAATTTTTTACCTATAGGGGTCCTAATTTGACCTAAAAGTCAAATTTGGTAAAAAAATAACAAAGATTGAATGCATAAAAAATTCAAGCAAATCCCAAAAAAAATTCCAATATTGTTTCAACCTTTTATTCTTGGTGGCATAAGCATTACAGATCTACTTAACCACCAACTTAGAATCACCCTTGACAATCAAACTTTTAATTCCATATTCTCGGGTAATCCTTAAACTAAGCAAGAGTGCCTCATACTCAATAGTATTATTTGTGTACTCAAAGGACAATTAAAAAGAAAACATAAAACATTTACCATTAGGGTAATAGAAGACAACCCTAACTCCATTTATAAGATTAGATCAAGCCTTGTCAAAACACATCTTCCAAACTGCATTTGCTTTGTTAGGTTCAACATAAAATATAATAGGTTGTTCATTAGTATCAACATTCCCAACAACGTTACACAATTCAACATCTATGTACCATACTTCATTGAGATCATGTTTTGGATCTTTAATTACATGTATCATCTTTGACTCTCTATAAATTTTGACCATCTTTCACTCCAGTGAAATGGTGTCATAACATAAGTCCATTTGTATACTTGTACCCATGCTGATAGCCCATTTGCATGATAAAAACATGCCCCACTTAGGCAGGGAATCCACAACTACCATGTCTATATTCAAATACTTTTTTGGATGCACCACCAACCCCTTGACTTGTCTAAAAACTAAAAAATTTCATGAGTTCATGACATAACATTTGCCAAAGGATGATGTAATCTTCACCCTGAGATCATTTAAAACACCCAAAGGCATCACATCACAAGAAGTTTTAGAGTCAAATATACAATTATGAACAATCAAACCATTGATCAATAGGGTTGTATATGGATCCACATTTAGTTGACTTTCTACCGATGTAGTCCCCAAATAGACCTTCAGAGTAGGTTTAACAACCTCTTCTGATTCTTCATCACTTTTTGGAGATGTTTGGGGCAACTCGATTTAATTCTTAGTTGACATTTTACCAAATTCTAAGTATTCAAATACTCTCTTCCCATGTTTAGATATTCTTAATAATTCAATAATTATCACATTGATTTTTAGTTGGCTCAATAATTAGGCCATACCACATTTATTATACTAAGGAAAAGTAGTATTGGGTAGAAAGGTGACAACACCTTCAACTGAAATACAATCATTTAAGGTCTGAAGTGAAGTATGATTGGATGGATTTGCATTCTTATTAGTAGCCTTCAAAGGTGGATTAGTTTTAGCATCATTCATACCCTTAGGGATACTAGATAAATATGGGTACCCTATTCTTGGTTGGAATACTTCTAATCTTAACAAATTAGGAAATGGGCACTAGTTTGGAAGCTTTAGAGACTATTATAGTTTTATTAGCATCCTTATTAGTATCCCCTACCTTTGGATTTGTATGAGTAGTGTCTTAAGGTGCAGTGGCTTGATATTTGATTCTCAAGTGATACTCTTTCTCTTGGGCAATTGCTTCATTAATTAGCAATTGCCTATCCTCAACTGATGAAATTGCCCCATCATATTTATTAATAATCATAGAGCATAAGAAATTGAAATCATGAATGAGAAATTCATATGCTTATGCCATATTAATTTCATAAGAAAATTCAAGAGTTGGGACACTTACCTTCTCAACTACACTTCAAAATTGATTAACAATAGTAACACTCAACAATTTTGTGGAGGTAGTCATCTCACTTCAGGGGATTTGATAATTGAACATCAAGATCTCATCATCAGATTATGTAGACTCAAGTTGATCCACATATTCAATAATCAATTCAATTATATCACATGGGTGATGTGGAAGGAATCTCTTGTCATACCAATTGATATAAATGTCACAATCTATAAAATTCACCTTGGCATATAAAACATCAGACACTTCTTTTATAGCTCCTCTATTCTGATTTCTATTTGTTCTTTCTTCACATGAAGACCTCTTCCCTTTATCATTATCTCAATGGTGGAAATCATGACTTATTTTTAATTGATTCATATTTGGAGCCTTTTCTTGATTGGTAGACATATTAGGGATCCCCTTTTCATCTCTAGCCAACTTGTATGATATTTATTTGACAACAGAGTCCAAAGTTTTAATAGTCTCCTCAAGGTTGGTTATCTTAGAGGACTATGCCTTTTTAGGATTGACCAACTTTACATTATCCCACTTATTCATAGGATTTACCATAGCCTTTATGTTATTCTCAATTTGGATGGCCATATTGAATGCCAACCACAGGTTAGTGGGAGCCTTGTCCCTCAAGTAGTATGCAACCTTCTTATCAAAGGCATCACATTATTTTATCTAGTATGTTGTATTACTAGGCTTGATGTTTTTGGTTAGTTGCATCATAGTTTTTATAAACCTTTTATTGAAGTCCTAAACACACTCATTGGGGTTCTTTTTGATGTTTTTAAATTTAACCAAGAGAAACCTTAGATCAATCCTAGCATCATACTACATTCTAAAAACATTTTGCATCTCTTCCCATGAATCAATGCATCCAATGGGAAGGAATTGAAACATTTGTGAGTGTCTTCCTTCAGCATGTATACAAATAGCTTAGTGAACACATCCTCATGCTCAACCTCATAATATTTAATGATATTATGAAAATACATTAGGTGCTAATCACCACACACTGTATTATTTCATTGAAACTTTGGGAGGCATTTCCTAACTTTATTTGGGACTTTATTAGGATAGCCTTCCATTTCATTGAAAGTGATAGACTTAAATCTAGGAACATAAAATTCATGACATTCATTCTCATTTGTATCTATACACCTCATGATTAGTTCAATGGGAGGTTCAAGAACAATTGGAAAAGGGATATGAGAGGGTGAATGAGTTAGACTTGGTGGATTTGACTTGGGAAGGTATTTAGCTAATTGAGAAGGAGCTAGGTAATACACAAGAATATAGGTCTCAAAGCTGCTAGGAGAGCTATGATAGTCCTAAAAAATGGTAGGTTCGATGAATAGTTGAAGATTATCATAATCTTGACAAAATTTAGTAGCTAAACTCTACCCTTCAATAGGCTTCCAAACTTGTCTCCCTCTTCTTTGAGGAATACTTAAAGGAGAGATGAGTTTCTTTGATGGGTCACCTCTAAAAGATGATCTCAATCCTAGCTTTGTAAACAAGAAAATAATCAAAGCTAAAGGTTAATAAAGATATTCAAACTAGGTACTAATCTTCTTGAAACCAAATGATAAAATGGAGTTACCACTAGAATCAAAATTATAAAATAAAACAATTAATACATTGACTGTGATACATGTTGAGAACATATTTTGCTAAAGTTAATGATGGGATACAATAAAAAGACACTAAATTTTTTAGAATAATGTTCAAAAGGGAAAAAAATAGATTTCAACGTGTAATGTTAACAACTCTTTGCAATAAATTTAGTAGAAGTCAAATTGTCAAATATCTTAAAATACTCATGTCACATCCCCAGTGGAGTGTTGTGGCATTAATGACCAAGATAATCAAATCAATGTAATAACAATAGATAACTTTATAACATGAAATAATTATAGCTCTCTATAAGAGTTATTGATAACACACAAGTAGCTAGGATTTTAGTTTTGTCCCCAAAAATGGTGCTAGATGAGTGTTGGTTCCCAGTTGTACACCTTATACATTGAACCTTACACACTTTGAGAAAATGATAAGTAATGATGAAAAATATGCTAGTATGTCATTATAGATAGGGAAGGGTTTGGCATTGAGATTAAACCAAATACAAAAAATGACTGAGAGGCACCTTCAAAGGGTATGGTTAGCTCCCTACTACTTATGGCTTTGCCTGAATCAAGGTGAGAAGACCTATGGGGTAGCTTGCTCACATGGATAGATTCTACAATTCAACCTCCATGGGGATTTCTAGCACAAAGATTAAATATGACTAGGGCATAACCAAGTTTTCACACTTCACCCATGAAGGGTTGTCACACAAAATTCACAAATTCTTGAAGTCATATACAAGCTACTAAAGATAGATGGGAAAGAGACTAAAATCTTAATTCTATAAAATATTCAATAATAAGGAGTTGAATAAAAGACTGTACTACTAAAATTTAAAACACAAACTACAAACACATTTCAAATATGCAATTATGCATTTTCAAGGCAAATAACACTTATAGTATGTAAAGGGTATATTATTTATAGGGTAAGATAGGGTATGACAAGTTAGATGATTAAAAAGGAGGGTGGTGTGCTGGTGGTTTCCAAATAACAGGGTATCTTGTAGTATTTAATGACAATATTCCTTAGAAAAGATGTAGAAAAAACTTCAAATGCAATATAATGGTAAATACCAAATGATTCTTGAGAGACTAGAACATACACTGAAACTAATCTTTCAAATCTTTTTCCTTGTCAAATCCATAAACCTAGGGTGCCCTAATAATTTATTCAATAACCTATCCTGCAGTAATGTATAAAGAGTTTATAATCTAAATCTATGCTCAAAATCACAACTAGTAGTGAGCACAAATCTAAATGTCCAATCAAAAATTCTTGAAAAACATGTTGTTTAAATTCTTCTATAGGAAACAACAAAGAACCACAAGCATTTTCATTAACATGAAGGAAGATATATTGCACACATCAGTATTTCAAAATGATACCATGGGGACAAGCATGGTGAGATTGATATTTTTATAAGGGAGACATAAACATGCTCTCAAAGCTTGTTAATGGATATATAGTTACAACCACCTTAGGAAGGGAGATAAAATCTACACTCAAAAATCAATCTCAATTTTTTTTGTAGAACCTAGACTTATAGAAAATAGACACCTAAAACAATGACCAACAAAAACTTTGAATAGAGGAGAAACCCCATATTTATACATTTTCAAATCTGGGACTATGGGTCACAATTTGCAAAATTTCAAAACAAACTTTCAAGTTCACCAAGATGCTTCCAAATGGAAAATATTCTCTTTTCATGCTTGAAATCTTCATCTATTTATAAGAAAATCATAACTCTAACTACCTATGTAAAGAATGATGAAGATATGTAAAAAACCTTTGATCTCTTGACTAGAAATGATTTCACATGAGCTAGAAGGATAATATCCATGGTAGAGGGCCAAACAAATTTTATTTGTATGTGCAACTATGTAGGGATGCTCTTGACCACTTGCCTACACATCTGGAACCTCTTAGACAACTACCCTTCCCTTCATGCATGCCATAGAACAACCTGATCTTGTAATGATTCCCTAGGAATATTTTAGATCCACAGCTATTTGAATGACCTTATCTGGAGTGGCCCAATTTGGACTTGCAAACCTACAATTTCCTTCCATGTAAGAGTTTGTGAAAACACAATAATGAAAAATGAAAAATGCTTAGGTCATATTTGACCTTTTACTTTTTGGCTCCAACTTGTATTTTCACATTATAACACTATTACCTTTTTCATTTTTTATTGCATAAATGCATTATTTTACTTTTGGCTAACCCTACTTCAAAATTTGAAAGTTATGCAATTGAAACTTATAGTCCCTTTGGGAAGTTCCCTTAGGAAGTTCTCAAATGAGAACATAAGGGGTTAATAAAGACATTTCTAATTATAATGCACTGGACAATAGACTTTTCATTCTTACAACTTCCCTTCTCATATAGGCTTTACCTGAGATCTACAAAGAGGTCATCAATTTTATGAACATAAGCTCCTTCATATTAGTATGAAAAAAGAATAGAAATAATTTCAATAGGTGGGAAGTGTTTCATCATTGTTCCATTTTCTTACAAAGTGTCCATCTATACTATTGACTATCAAAATACACATTCTATCCACAAGTCCCAAACTTCAAATGTACCTATAAAAAACTAATGAAATCTAAATGTTTGACCTCTATGCCTTAAATAGCATCCTTGGGAGATAAATCATGATCTTATAGATAAAGGGACTCATGGTTATTTGATCAAAATTTCAATTGCTTTTAAATCCCTACACTTCTTATGCAGCTACCATGACTCATCTATAATTTGCCTAGTCAATCTACTGTCAATGGTGAAATATCCATGAACTCACTTTGAATAGGATATTTTATCATGATGTGTATTCCTATGTGGAATTACCATGTCATTTTTTTCATGAACTTGACATGTGATTTTTTCCCCTAGAAATGTATCAACATGTCACTGGGTCCATATCTTCAAAAAGTCTACCTAATACTAGCACTGCCAGATCCTTGTCTTCATGATGAACACTAGCATGACACTTAGAATTTTTGTAGGCTCTCAACATCCATTTAACACTATATTTTAGTATAATACATTATATATCCACCAATACCCCTAAGATCATGCCATCTAAAGAATCCATGGGCTTTCTATGCTTTACACAATCAATCTTTTCTAGGCTAGTGCCCTTCTACCACATGACAGTTCTTCATTCATCCTGAGTCCTTTGACAAGTCAGGTCTCACTTGTATCATTGATCTTGAATCATGATCAAATATGGACCATGGATCCATTTTTCCATAGATTAAATTCCATTAACTATCTAATATGGATCAATTTTGACATTTGTGAACCCATAAATTTGATGTTTGCATGACCATCAATGGCATTCATATGACCATTAAATTTAAGATCCAATGATTGATTGCATTTTATGAATTAAATTTTATGTCCACATTCCCATCATTTGAAGTCCACATGATCATATTTTATGGCCATGTAACCATTAAATTTAAGCCCCATTAGATAGTCATTGTGGCCTAGATTTGATAATTACATGCCCATCACTTAACATTCATATGACTGTTAATGACATCCACATGACCATAAAATTTGATCCCTAATACATAGTCATCATGGCATAAATTTTATGTTCACATGCCTATCACTTGACATTCACATGAATGCTAATGACATCTATGCAATCATCAAATTTAAGCCCTAATAGATAATGGCTGAGCTTAATTTTTATGTCCACATGAGTGTCAAATATGCCCACATGGCCATCACACTGTTTGTTCAACCTTTTAAAAACTTACATCTTGATTTATAAAAAAAATGAAGGCACCAAACTTACATAAGATGTCCAAGGCATGAAAAACATAATTTCCATATAACTCTTTCAGCTTGAGATGATTTTTGAAAAAAAATATAAGGATAAACAAGTGAACTAACCCATTTATTTATGCATGATGTGAAAAATGGATTGGTATAGCTACACTTATGCTATGAAATTTTCTGAATAAGTCCTCATTCTAACTTTCACCATTGATCTCATTGCATGGATTGAGCATGGATCATCGATCTCTATGCATAAGGCCCAGTCTTTTGCTCTACATTCTATCTAATTCTTGAGAGGGTTTCCATGATGGTGATGCCTATCACCATCTCATTCATCTTATGGATTTTTTGAAACATTATCCTTATATACATCATCTATCAAGATTTTTATGCTTCATTATGGATTATCGATCGATGGGAACCTGTTTGAATTTTAATCATGCTCTGTGAGATCAACACTTATGTAATTTGAGTGAATTTATTCAAAACTTTATTCATAGGTCATTCTACCTTTTTGGACTTCTGTTTTCATTCAAAATTTGGTCTTCAATATTCATATCTTAAACATTTTTAATCTTAGTAATAATTATTGTAGGCTTTTTGTTGTCGGCATTTCTGCTCCCAAGCCCTTTGTTTATCAAGACAATTATTTTGGACATTTTGTCTAGGATAATTTGCTTGAAGAAATGAACTCTATTAGGCACTTTTCCCATAGAAATTTTGTCTTCAACATCTTTATCTTTGTCAAGATAATTGTTTCAAACATTTTATCTAAAGTAATTTCCTCGAAGAAATTAACCTTTGCACTTTTTTCGAAGGAATTTGGACTTTATTGAAGGAAATGGATTTTGTTGGGATTTTTGACATGGGAATAATAATCAAAAGGAAATTACCTTTCAAAATTTTTATCATAGAAAAAAATTCCAAAACAAATGGACCTGAAAACTTTTTGTTGTGGACAAAAAGTCCAAAAGAAATAAGTCTTTAGAATATTTGCAGAACACTTTGGCCAAAACATAGAATTTTCTCAAGCCTTTTATGTAGGAAAAATGCTGAAAGGAAATAAACCTTTAAACTATGCTAAATAAATACCAAATAACACTTATCCAATTAAACATAAAACTTGACCTTTGACATGAACAATTTAAAGTAGGAATTTGGCTAAGGACTTAGGCATTTACATTTGACAAGAGCTCAATTACTTTAATGAAATTTTAGGCACTAACATGCTCCAGGTAGTATTTTGAGATAAGAGGAGTTATGAATATATTATGATATTATCAAGGGTATATTTAGGTGGCATATGATGTATTCCTACCATGTGAAGTGTTTGAATGCACTCCAAAAGTATCAAATGGTAACATATGCTAAATAGGCCTAATGAGATTAGGTCTCCATGAGACCTAAAGAAGCAATACAACCTGTTAAGATTTATAAGACCTAATGTATTAAGTTGATTCATGTTTGAAACATATTATAAGACTTATTTTAATGGTAATAAAAGTTTCAAATGTATATAGTTGACCAAGGTGTATGAGATCAAAAAGACTATTATAAGAACAAGGCCTATTAGGCCTAAATGGGTGTGGTGTTCAGTACAGACCTTTGAGAAAATAAGAGGGTAGATTGTGAAGGAGTTTGAGGTCTTCTATACCATCATATTAAGAGATAGAGAATATGATGAACATATAATATATTTTTTTCTTGTGGATGTCAACGTTAGTTGACCTAATAAGCCTAGCAAGAGGCATATTGAGTGAGGAAGCCTAATAGGCAGATTTGAGAGAGATAGAGTGAAAGAGGGAATATTAGAAAAGATAGAGAGAGTAGAATAAGACAATAATTAGGTTTTTATAATCATGAAAGAAAAGGTTCACAAATCATTGGTGGTTGAGTGGGTGTTGAGTCATCATAAGTGTTGATTAAGTGGATGCTTTATTAATAAGGGGGTTAGTACCTCCTAGCAAGTTGTTGCTTGATAAATCCAAGTAGGTGATTGATGAATTATGGGTTGGTGTTCCTTTTTAAGGTGTTTCTTAGCTAAATATTTATTCATGGTATTATATGACAAGTTGTCCAAAGTTGTGTTTTAGTGGGTTTTCTTCCCCTTGAGGGTTTCCTAAATACATCTAGTGTTATTGTGTTGTATGCTCATGTGTATGGTTACTATGTTGATTTTATGGTTTTAAATTTATTATATAATTATTAATAAATGAATTTTCAATGAGGATTTAATGATTGTTTGAATATCTCACTGATTCACCTCCTCCCTCAGTGATTTTATGCTTTTAACACCACATACAACCATAATCAGGAAAAAAGACACCAAAAATCATGGCATGACATAAATTCAAATTATAATGAATTTTATGAAGGATATTATGTCTTAATTTATTACATTAAATATAAGAAACCAAATAATATAAGAAACTAGATAAATTAAAAATTAGATGATTGGGACCGTAAATCATCACAAAAATATTACCAAATGGCACAACAAAAATTAAAACATTGAAAGGAGTAGAGTTTCAAGGGTTATTTAATAGATACTTATTAAACATATATCATACCACCTAACATTAAATAATACCTTTGACAAAATAATAATCCACAAATAAATAAAAATAAAAATTATTGAGTTGAAAATCAGTAAATGGTGGATTGAGGATATATAAAACACATGGAACCAATTAAGAAGAGTTTTAATGAGTACCATTGGTCATTTAAATACCATAAAGTGATTTGAGAAAGGATTTCACAATTATGTCCCACAATATTATGCCAAACATCTAATTTTGATTTGATTGACCATGTTAAAAATCCCTAAGCAAATGTAAGACTAATCATTAAAGTAAGAAATTAATTAATGGAAAGGAAAATAACAAATGAAAAGATTGACGCATTACACATGGGAAAATAAAAATTAAATGAGGGAAAAAATATATATAAAATCAAAAAATTAATATCAATTTCATTAAATACATCATGAGAATGAAGGCCAATTAAGTAAATCATGATTAACAAGAGATATGATATGATTACATGTCAAGATCACATTTAAAGTAACCCAAAGAATGAAACAAATGGAAGGTGATAAAAATTTATATAAATAGTACACATCACTCATCCCATTTGACACATAACTTTCAAGCATATCTAAACTCTATAAAAATCATTCTATGGATTTATATAATTTAGGAAGTAAAGAAGTAGATAAAGCAAAAATGGCAGCTCGAACAATAGTTGATGATACAACACTCTTGATTCTAGAGTCCAAACACATACCACTTAGAGCCCTAATATCAAACCTTATGGGGTTTTCTCGACCATTCCATATCAAGTAGGGAATTTAGAAGACACATTCAAATGCATACATATAAATATTTCCAAAATTGATCACACAAATATGGAGGTTGATCAAAATGATCTCATTTAGAATCTTCCAAGAATAGATACATGGGAAAGGACACCTAGACTCACTCCATTTCATGGATTAAACTCAATGTATAGGTTAATTTACCTTAATTATACTTAACTAAACACACCATCAAAATACTAATAAGTTACCTCCATAACGGCATTTTATTCTTAAAGCAAACATGCCACATTACCATGGAGATCATTGAGAGATCAACATGATTAATGGAGGGACAAAACATTCTTAATTATGATAAGAAAGGTTATACAAAAATAAAGGAATTAACCCAATACTTGGGGGATATAAAAAATAAAATGGGAATCAAAATCACTTCATTCAAAAATTTGATACTCTATCACATGGTAAAGGTGGTTGCTTATAAATTATACTTCACAAACTGAGAGGATGTTGTGAACTCTAAAAGTGTGATGGTGGCCTTCAATATGATCTCCTTTAAAACCAACTACAATCTTTATCAGGGGTTCCTTGACCAGGTCAAATGCCAATGTTGACAAAATAAAATGGGATAAGTATGTTTTTGTTATGAATCCTTAATCATATAATTAATAATGTATTTTAAAAATACACTCCTTAGGGCATATGGAAAAGTTCATTGGGATCAAGAAAAATCTATAAGATAACATATTAAGACACATATGGATATCATTGGGCTAGAAGATCAAACTTCAAATTTGCTAAGATGGATGGACAACTTAAATAAAATAATTGTTATTTGATAATGATTTATTCTTAACTTTCAATATCAGCTTCATATATATCTATCCTTTTGATCCACATTTCAATGTTTCCCCTCCACTTCCATATAAATTATTAGACAAACAAGTCAATAAAATATTAATCATCATCTGATCATTTCCTAAAGCTTTTGTGAAACCCATACAACTAAACATTAATTAAACCTTAGACTAAATTTTGGTAGAAACACAAGCCAAATATAAGGTGGCATCAACTTCAATTAATCAGAATAAGAGGCCACAAAACAACCTCAGATACCAAACCCAAATATTATAAGTCCTTGACTATCCATCGTACCATTCCAATTTGAGGTGAAATATTCAAAAATAGGACAAGTAATTGCATAAAAATGTAAGAAATTAAATTATCACCATCAGATAAGGGTAATAAACCAATAATAGGAGATACATCTATGTCATCTATGACAAAAAAATATAAAGGGTCAATAAGCAATCTCTTACCACACATGAAATGAGGAAAATGACAATGTACACATCCATAAGTTAAACCAATAGTAATACCAACCCCTAAAAGGTATAAATGGAAAGGAATAAAATCATGATTTAATATCTCCAAATTAGAGAAAAATTTGGGAAAATAATCAATGTGTTAGAGGAAGAAATAGAGAAAGAATCACAATAAATAACCACTATTAAAAGACAACAAAAATCAATGAAGTTTATAGAAAAATAAAAATAAACAATAGAGGAAAATGAACAAATCAAAGCACAATAAATTTAAAATAATAAGTAATATGATACAACAACAACCATTGTAAAGGCACAATAGAATGGATCCATGACACTCATAAAAGTGTAAGAATTAAAAATAGAACAAAAGTGACAATCAAAGGTAACTAGAAAAGAAAGAAAGTAATAAGGAAGAAAAATTGGACATGATACAAAGGAGGATGAGCAAAGAAAAGATTCCATGGAAAAATAAAAATCAAAGCAAGCATTAGAGGCCAAACAAAATAAAGAGGAGGAAAAACTAGAAAAAGAAAAGGTTGAAAAATAAAAAAGTGAAAAAAGGGAATTAAAAAAGAAAGAATAGAAAAATAAAAATATAATAAATTGAAGTTGGATAAAGAAAAATTAGAGGAAAAATAGATGAGTGGTGGAAACATATATAGAGAAAGCAAAACAATAAGTTGTAAAATAAGTTACATAGAAGGTAGCATCTCCACACCCCACTTTAGTTTCCCAAACTCCACCCTACATCCCCTCACACCAAGTTACCACACTATCCACTTCATAATTTACACAAAATATCACTCCACAAGATTCACTCATAGAGATCAAGGCAATATTGGCCAAAAGGAAAAATATTAGCACCATCCAATTGGCAAAAGGCATGGTAAAGCCTAACCCACAAGGAGAAATGATATTGTTGATGGTTAAAATTGCGCTTGATTCTAATCAACAATAATGGGAAGTTTCAAGCTGTGGGATATTGCGGCTTGAAACAACCTCTAGATTTTAGAGATGTTGGACTTTTATTTTGTATCAAGTGTTTAGGAAAAGGGATAGGAAATTAAATAGAAATGCAAATGCAGGAAATAAAACCTAACTATGGCAATGTGTCTGAGTGTAATCCTAATCCTAACCTGAGCATAGTGAGACTATATATATTATTCAATTACATTTAAGAGCAGACAAGTGCATGATCAATGTAAAAGATTGAAATAATAGAAACAGAGGCTCACAATAGGGAATTCGTTTGCTGAGATACAGAAAATGTCAATAAAGGCATAGGGTTCAATCTTCTTATAAGAATCTTCCAATCACATAAGAGGCGCATAAACATGTACAGTTATGTAGAAATTTTGACTCAAGAAAATGAGACAAAAGCAAATGACATTCCTAATCACATCTCTAAAAAATCTACAGTATAGACTACTTTGAAAATGACATAGATAACATCAACCAAGGCATAGAGTTTAATCTTCTTAATTCATTTAGCCACATAAAAGGCACAGAAACATGCACAGTTACATCAACTTTATAACTCAAGAAAATGAGACAAAATCAAATGATATTTCTTAGTCAAAAACTCTAGAAAGTCTAAACTATAGAAAGTCCCCCTCCCTCTTCCTTTTTTTTTCTATTTATAGCCTCAGATGTCTCATCCCATCACCACCTTTCCCACACAATTCTATTTTGACCTTAATTCATAGGGGAAAAATTGACAGTGCTTTCAATGCCTTGGATGTATCCTGGTCTTATCAAGAAGGGCCATGTTGGAACAGGGTGGCTGCTCTGACTGCGGTATGGTGATTCATGATTAGTACCTCCTTCTGTGCCTAAATTTCTCATTCCATCACCTATTTAGCCATGTAACTATCCATTCTCCTCCACTTATAGGGGACAAATAGATGGCCCTTTTAATGTTTGCAGGCCCCAAAAATCTACCCAGTGAACTATTCCATCTACTAGGAATAACTCCCACTGAGTTTCCCTCCATCTTACTTTGCTATAAAAAATAGACAAAACACTCTATTCTATTGAAATGGAAGAGGACACTAGTCAATTTCCTAAAATTATCCTTATTACTTAAAAGGCACTAGAGAATGACACTTGGTACTTTTTGCTTGATTTATCGAAGACACGCGGTATTTTCTACTTTCTCTATATCTTGCTCAAGAATGCTCCACCTCCGACACTTATCACAATCCACTTCTTCGATACTTAGCATTTTTAAAAACTCACCACATTCCTTACTCGAGTAACTTTTAAAAGTGGAATGGATGCACATGGCAATCTTTACATGTTGACACTTGGCGCTTCCATAGACCTTTGATGTAACACCCGAGACCCACCACAATATTTATTTGGTAATGAAACTTGAAGATGGTCTCTCAAAAGTTGACACATGGCAACCTCTGCTATTCTTGGGAAGATACGTGGCATCTTCTACTTCACCTACTAGGGGTATGTGGCACCTTCTACTATTTCTGGGGATGGAGTAGAAAGGAGCTTAGAGAGTGACACTTGGCAGCCTCCACTACAATTCAACACTTAAACAAAATGGAAAGATGCTTCTATGCCTTCCAAAAAGGTACTTGACCCCTTTGGTTTTTTGGGACACTCCTTTGAACCGCCTGATGAACCAAAAATGGTTTAATGGTTCAATGGTTCAACACCGCACACCATCTACACATTAACTGAGGTATTAAACCAAAACATTGAACCCTAGCATTGAACTGACCATCTCTCAGGTGCTGACACATGGTGACTTCTGCTGTTCTTTCAAAAAGTAGTTCAAGACCTCCTGTGATTGCCACCTTGCACTTTCTACTTCTTCCTACTGCTTAGCTTATTACGACCATTTCACCAAAAAATAGATGGAATGCAGGTGCCGATATGAGATGCGAATGCCGACATGTGGTGCGTTCTACTTAGCTACTATTAGATATGTGGCACGATCTACAGCTTTCTTAAAAATTATGAAAAGTGTCTCAGACGATGCCATATGGCCAGCTTCATATTTCAAAAAGTGACATTTGGTGGCTTTCACTCAAATTCAATATTTAGGCAAAAATGAAATGAAGAAAATGAAAAAGGGGAAAGAGAACCTATGCTTAGACTACACCACTTGGCAGCTTCCACTACACTTCGACACTTAGAAAAAAATAAACTGCTCTCTGCTCCAAAACTTTGCCACTACAACTAAGGTACACGGGAACCAAAATTGTAGTGTGTGACTGAAAATTAGAATGTAACGTAGAGTAAAAAATTACTCTATAGTTAATAGAGACCCTCAGGACTTTTGAGCCTACTCAAAAAGAAACACCACTTTCGCTCTATCAAAATTTCAAAATTTTACAGCTTCAAAAGTGTTGTCTAGTAGATGGACCATTCATGGTCAGATAACCCTTGCTTGTTTTGAAATTTAATGAAAGCTAGATCAAGGTTAATGATATCCTTGTGAAATTTTTTTTGTAGAATCTAGACTATAGCTTTTAGTTTGAATTCCAGCTGGGAAACAGGAACTAGAACAGCTTCAACTTTTGAGACTGAAGAATCACCCGTAGGTCCTAGAAAACTATTTGATCCCTCTATTTGGCCAGTAGTAATGGTTCAATTTGATCAACCATCAGCATCATGTTGGCATCTAGAAATGGATAAGGAAGTCCTAGTTGCACTAGATCTTCAATATGCTATCTCATCTCACTGATGCCTTCTTTCATGACTTTGAGAAGCTCTTTGCAATTGTTGGCTATGACATTGCAACTGAGCACCTCATTGACCCATTTTATGGTGACCATTCTATCAAGGATTCTCATGGCTACCAATGTCACATCCATTACATCATAGATCTTCTACAACAAGGTTTGGGAGTCTGTGACTCTGTTAGAGACTATAGCCCAAGTGTTCTTCACTGATTCTTCCACCTTCTCACATAATTGTTGTGCATTGAGCAGGAAGGTGAGAGATGGTTTGAGCTGAATAATCTCTGAGGAGATTCTTTTCCACATTGACTCATAGAGCTCCTTTACCAATTGTATCACTCCAACACCTCTTGGCCTATTAACTAGTTCTAGCATCAGTTGTGATGCTTTCTATTGTTCCACTTAGACCTGGGCTTGAAAAGTTTCAGCCTTGTTTTGTTCATCTAGGAGCTTTTGTTGCAATTGAGTAACTTGCAGCTGATGTCCTTCGAGTCTTCCTTGCAACGCTGCTTTCTCCTACCTAAGGGTTGTTACTGCATCCTTTGCATGTGTGAGATCTAATTTTAATGAATCATTCTGGTCCTAGACTACCCAGTGAGTCTGAAGGGAAATAGTATCTTACAACTATTTATTCAGGCTTGCTATTTCATTATCTTTCTTATTTACTTCTTCGGCCAAATTGCTATGGTTTGCCTTTTCTTTGGCTAAATCAGCCTCCATCTTCTATAGTCTTTTTGATGTTTTCAAATAATCTTTCACGATTGTAGAAGTGGATTATATTAATAGCTCAACTCTATCTTGGGGCTTGAACAGGGACATATCAATGGCCATTGCATTCATTGTATAATCCTCTGGATGCATCTACTCACTTGGCTTGACGATGTTGGGTGACAAATAGGTCACCATCAGCTACTACTGAATAGGGTTAAATTATGACTGCATGTGTGGGATAGCCAATGCTTTATTCTCTTTGGTTTTCTTCTTCTCCATCCGAGCTTCTCTTTCCTTCTTAGTAGCATCGGCCTACATCTGGAAGGTGGAAGGGGATGCAATATGTCCTCTCACAAAAGGATATCCTTGTGGCAGGCCATATTGGATAGCCAGTGGTTGGCTAGGGGTGAGCTGAAGGGGCATCTTTTTGGGAATGGAGGGGGAGAAATGAGGTAACGATAGGGCTTGAGGCATCAAGAATGGGGTGAATTGCAAAATGGGGATGGAAGCAATAGTAGGAGATGTCATTTGGCTAAGTGGAGGCATCACACTGATAGGGGAAGGAATAGACTAAGAGGGGGAAGGATGAGTGATACTTACCTAAGGGGGAATTATAGTGCTCTACACTTAGCACTGTGAAGGTTCTTCTTCCTCTGAATTTTTTTGGAAATGCACCCTCTTTCTCTTCCTAGGCATCTCTAACTCTGGTTGCATCTGCTTCCCTTACACCTCTATTGTTGCCAGTGGTACTTGTGGAGAATCATGGACTTCAATCACTTTCAATAATGGGGAAGCATTTGGTGGTGAAGACACCAAACTCCTTTTTTGTTCCATGGTGCTAAGAGGCTAGGGCCAGGTTGATGTAGTGACTACAGCTGCAGCTTACTATGAGGCTTGTGGTTGCTAGCTTGGTCCCACTCTAACTTCCTACCCTATACCGAGTGTCAGCAACTAACTTGTTTCTGGGCTAGATGTAGGGGAGGGATGACACTCATCCTAGAGTTCTTCCCATCTTTCATTTGAATCCATGCTTCTGAAAGCATGGGTGGTTTGAAAAATTTCCTGCCTATATTTCTAATAGGCTTCAATTTTCTTTGCATCCCAATCTTTGTTCTTCAATGTCCTTCTCAAACCAGAAGTCATCCTAACTTTGGGATCATAATCCCTCTACTTATCATAGAAGGTTTCCCATGGCGTATTTTGTGGTTGGGGCAAATCTATCAATTCAACATAAAGACCAGGAGTATCTTTTGTAGGGTTTTTCCTAGTCTCTCAAATAGGGCAGCCTTCATGTGCAATCCTGGCCCCAGTTCTATTGGTCCTTACCCAGGAAGCTATGTAACCACTTGGGTCGTAAACCCATTTGTCCTCAACTAGTAGGAAACCTAGGAAGGCCAGCTTTCTCAGTAGCACCATCTCAACATCTATGGCTTCTAGGCTTATGTTGTCTGCCATCCATGGGAGATTATACATTTTTCACTTCTTCTTGTAGCCATACTCATTGTCGACTATGGACACCTGCCTGGTGACTTCTAGGAATGCCAACCTAAGAGTTAAAGTCTTTGGTAGCAACATTGGTTCCCCAAAAAACCCATGAACCCTTATGATCGTGTGATGGGCCCCAAAATAGAAGTCACATAGGATTGGATAACTGACCAAGAGGTTTGAAACACTTAGAAATAACCTATTTATGATAGGTTCAGGGCTAAGGCAATGAAGAATGAGGGTAACAAATAGTTCCCAAAAATCATATAGGTCACTAGTTCTTGATAAAATGTGTGTCCATGTAGACACAGAAATGGTCCTTTGGGGGTCAAATCCTAGGTCATACAAGTTCAAATTCATATGTTGGGAGAAAATATTAGGGTTATGATATAATATGAGATGGCACAAATAAGAGGAATACTTAAACACCCCTTTTGATTTAAACTGGGTCAGCTATTCCACTATTAAAAAGGCAATGTGCTCTAAGAAGTCAAGTTGATACTCCTGCGTCTTATCGACTGTCTTTAACCTAAAAGGGATGGCCATTTGTTTTGCATATACCTCCATGTCATCCTTCATGCCAAATATGAGAGCCATCATTGATAGCATGTCTTGGCTAGCTAGTGCAAATTAAGTTTTTGGTGTAGGGAGCATGGGTACCATAGTATCACCATCAGCCATTTGTAACTCAGACCTTTAAAACCTTGTCTAAGTGTTGACATTTGCCCATGTTCTTTGCATCCTATCAATAGTGGAGAATGTAGTGGTATTGTCATAATATAGGGCTAGCATGTCCCTGATAGCTTGTGGTGTGATCTGCAGCATGAAGGGACCCTGTTGAATGGTGCAAGATGGTGCATGGAGCAAGTCTGTGCATAATTCAATCAAATCAAGGCATGGATGCATAGCTAGGATAATGAATTGAGCCAGTTGTGAGGTCCATATACTCATTTTGAATGTCTCGTACTGCCCTACTCTAGCTCTTTGAAGATACCTTTGGTGTGCCCCTTCTTTAAGATTCTTGCTACTAGTTTTTTGCAAGATTGGATCCATGATTCCATCTGCATAATCCTTTACTTTTGATGGGTCACTGACTTGACTAACTCCCAAGATTCTGGTTCTTGGATAGGTTCTCGATGGTTGCATAGGAGCTGTAGCATATGACTTACTAGCAAGCAACCTATCAAGAGATCCAGACATCCTAGCTCTTTGTTGTGAAGATGATGCTCCCACCATCTCTTTTTTGTAATACCTAGTATGAACCTTGTGCAAGATAGAAACACTCTTGCTAAAGCAAATTTTATAAGGAGCAAGATATTTTTTTAGGTGCAAGAATGCTTGAGAATTTGTAAACTTTAAATCTTGCTAAGGGATATTTATGGGCATATCAAGTCTCAAATAGCATTTAATTTAGATGACCATTAGCAGATCCTACTCAATCTTTGAGAAATAGCGAGGTGGACACGCTATGCAAGTTGCAGCGCAAGGTAGCTTAGAGATTTTGAAAGATTTGGGAAGCATTTAATGCATCAAAAATTTAAAGAATTAAAAAAATTTTAAGATGCCAACTCTATCTTTAAAACACTTATTTAAAAGGAAACCGGGAAAACAACATAAAACAAAAATAATGCAAGAATTGGAAACTACCTAACTACATTAATTAAGCATCCTTATCTCCCTCTGGGGTCAAAAACAAAATTTCTAATGTCTTCTTTATGACAAGCCAACTTATGTTGCCATACAAGTGATTCATACGGGTATATCTTTGGTGAAATGTCCTCTGTGTAGGCCACATAGATTTCCTTGCATTTGAGTGAGTCTGAGTCAAACATGTTTTTGACATCCATAAGCTCTTTTTGTTCTTGGAAGCCTATCAAATATTGGTTCTTCATGTTATCATGTCTCATCAAGAAATCGATGGATGTTGGTTCTCCACTCTATGCCTTTTGATATCCATCATCTTTTGGCTTATCTCCTTTTGCCTCATTTTTGGGTTCCATTACATCATCATGCTCCTTGATGATTTCAACTTTTTGAAAGGATAAATCTGAAAGCTTGGATCCCCTCTGCATACTCAGTTGAGTCTCAATGTTGTCTTCTCCACATTTGGCCAATTCATAGCCTTCTTGAAGAATAGTGTCACCTATCTCAATGACTTGATCAAGGGAGTATCCATGTTCTTCCATATCTTCTTGCAAAGTGAGAAAAAAGTTAGAAATGATCTCTTCCTCATCAGAGGTTAAGACAAAAGCTTGTGACTTGTCCTCTTGTTCATCTAAGGGTGCTCCTATGGTGATTTCCTCCTTATCTGTCATGCAATCTTCTTGACTAGCCATGAACTGAGCATATTCCTCTTCCAATTTTTTAGCTGGTTTATGATCTTCTTTCGTCCAACTTGGAATTTGGACATCATATTGAGAGATTTGAGCATTCGTAGAGGAGGTATTTTTTAGCGTAGGCTCTTTTCTAAGGTCTAAAAGCTCTATCTCTCTCTCTCTAAGTGATCTCATCTTTTCCTCTAATTTCTCAACTTGCTTAGCTAGATTTTCTTGAAAGAGTCTCTCTTAGAGCTCACAGGAATCATCATAGAAGTGAAGAGTGCATGAAGGCTGAGATGAAAAGAAAGAAGCTTCTTGAGGAATGGTGAGAGGGACTTGAGGGGGAAGTGAGGGTTTGGAGTCCACTTCCCTTGCTGCTAACATAGACTCGGCATTATTGGGGAAATGACCTTGAAAGGTTTCACTTGGTTCATGAGCAGGGGCTGTGTATGTCTGATATGAAACTTGTGGCAGTGGATATGTAGTTTGATAGACTTGATAAGGCTGTCTCTCGTGAATACTCAGTTTCTCTTCTAGAAATGCAATCAAGCCACACACATCTAACATCTCATATGTAAGCCTTCACCAATTTACTCTTTCAATGGGATCCCATTCACTTTTAATTAGATCTACTACATTTCTTACTTGATGGATGACATGATTAGGAATTTCTTGGCCACATCCCCTTCTGTTGTTGAGCTCCAATACATATTTTTTATATCCCAATAATGCTTTTTTGAAGTTGGAAATGAGATTAGATTGATCATGGGATGTGACATATTGGGGAGACTGGGCATAAGACTAGTATAGCTCATGACAGGGTTAAGGCTGGTCATATCAGACCTATGAAGGGTGAAACTCATGACCATATGCATCCTTATTGCTTGACATGATTCCATGAGAAACTTGATCTTGATTAAAAATATATGGAGCATAAGACTCATAAATCTGAGTAACAGAATTATACATACCAAATGGTGATTTTTTGATGATACCAGGACTGCTCAACCGGCTGATTCAACTCAGAGTTGCCACTGGTGTTGATAAAATAAAAACCTTCAAAGGTTGGTTGGCCGAAGAACACACCACAATTATTCAACTCCTTGAAATATTTGTCCCACCAGGTGTGCCAAAAACTATTCATGGTTAAAATTGCACTTGATTCTAATCAACAACAATGGGAAGTTTCAAGCTGTGGGATATTGCGGCTTGAAACAACCTCCAGATTTTAGAGAAGTTGGTTTCTTTTTTTGTATCAAGTGTTTGGGAAAAGGGATAGGAAATTAAATAGAAATGCAAATGCAAGAAATGAAACCTAACTATGGTGATGCATTTGAGTGTAATCCTAATCCTAACCTGAGCACAGTGAGACTATATATAGGATTCAATTACATTTAAGAGTAGACAAGTGCATGATCAATGTACAAGATTGAAATAATTGAAACAGAGGCTCACAACAGGGAATTATTTTGCTGAGATACAGAAAATGTCAACAAAGGCATAGGGTTCAATCTTCTTATAAGAATCTTCCAATCACATAAGAGGCACAGAAACATGTACAGTTATGTAGAAATTCTGACTCAAGAAAATGAGATAAAAGCAAATGACATTCCTAATCACAACTCTATAAAATCTACAGTATAGACTACTTTGCAAATGACACAAATAATATCAACCAAGGCATAGAGTTAAATCTTCTTAATTCATTCAACCACATAAAAGGCACAAAAACATGCACAGTTACATCAACTTTACAACTCAAGAAAATGAGACAAAAGAAAATGATATTTCTTAGTCAAAAACTCTAGAAAATCTAAACTATAGAAAGTCCCCCTCCCTCTTCCTTTTTTTTCTATTTATAGCCTCGGATGTCTCATCCCATCACCACCTTTCTCACACAATTCTATTTCACCCTTAATTCATAGGGGAAAAATAGATGGTGCTTTTAATGCCTTAGATGTATCCTGGTCTTATCAAGAAGGGCCATGCTGGAACAGGGTGGCTGCTCTGACTGCGGTATGGCGATTCATGACTAGTACCTCCTTCTGCGCTTGAATTTCTCATTCCATCACCTATTTAGCCATGTAACTGTCCATTCTCCTCCACTTATAGGGGACAAATAGATGGCCCTTTTAATATTTGCAGGCCTCAAAAATCTACCCGACAAACTATTCCATCTACCAGGAATAACTCCTATCGAGTTTCCCT
The DNA here is from genome assembly GCA_037957365.1 of Torreya grandis. Lineage (NCBI taxonomy): Eukaryota > Viridiplantae > Streptophyta > Pinopsida > Cupressales > Taxaceae > Torreya > Torreya grandis. The sequence goes on from JARHVA010000177.1 coordinate 1,706,338, forward strand.
CCATCTCACTTTGATGTAACAGATAGATGGAACACTTTGTTTTATTGAAATGGAAGAGGACACTAGTCAATTTCTTTAAATTCTCCTTATTGCTTAGAAGGTACCAGAGAATGACACTTGGCACTTTTTACTTGATTAATCAAAGACACGTGGCATTTTCCGCTTTTTTATATCCTGATCAGGAACGCTCTGCCTCCAACTCCTATCACAATCCACTTCTTTGATACTTGTCAATTTTAAAAACTCATCGCATTCCTTGCTTGAGTAACTTTTAAAAGGGGAATGCATGCACCTGGCATTCTTCACATGTTAACACTTGGCACTTCCATAGACCTTTAAAGTAACACCCAGGACCTACCACAATCTTTATTTGGCAATGAAGCTTGAAGATGGTCTCTCAAAATTTGACACATGGTGGCCTCCACTACTCTTGGGAAGATACGTGGCATCTTCCACTTCTCCTACTAGGGGTATGTGGTGCCTTCTACTATTTCCAGGGATGGAGTAGAAAGGGGCTCAGAGAGTGACACTTTGGCACTTAAACAAAATGGAACGACACTTTTATGCCTTCCAAAAATGTACTTGACCCCTTTGGTTTTTTAGGACACTCCCTTGAACTGCCCAATGAACCAAAAATGGTTCAATGGTCCAACGGTTCAACATTGTGTGCCATCTACACATTAAGCGAGGTATTGAACCAAAACATTAAACACCAGTGTTGAACTAACTGTCTCTCAAGTGCTGATATGTGGTGACTTCCATTGTTCTTTCAAAAAGTAGTTTAAGACCTCTCACAACTGCCACATGGCACTTTCTACTTCTTCCTACTGCTTAGCTTATTACGACCCTTTCACCAAAAAATAGATGGAATGCAGGTGTTGATATGAGACATGGATGCCGACACGTGGTGCATTCCGCTTAACTACTATTAGATATGTGGCACAATCCGTGACTTTCCTAAAAATTATGAAAAGTGTCTCAGACGATGAAAACTAGCCGGCTCTATGTTTCAGAAAGCGACACTTGGTAGCTTCTGCTCGAATTCAATATTTAGGATAAAATGAAATGAAGGAAATGAAAAAGGGGAAAGAGAACCTATGCTTGGACTATGCCACTTGGTAGCTTCCATTGCACTTTGACACTTAAGCAAACATAAACCCGCTCTCTACTCCAAAACTTTGCCACTACAACCAAGATACACGGGAACCAAAATTGTAGTGCGTGACTGAAAATCAAAATGCAACGTAGAGTAAAAAATTACTCTACAGATACATATACATTAATTATCTCTAATTCAAAATAACATTTGGGAACCATTCTTCAAGATAGTTCCAGTCATAATTAGATGGAGAAATATGTTGCATTAAGAGAGAAAATACGTAAAACTATTTATAGCATCTCTAAGGCATAGCCACAATATGGTGCAAATCTAAAATGGCCATTGGAATAATGCCTTTATGAGATAGTCCAAAATCTAATTCAACATCACTCTTAGATGCGAAGAAGTAAATAATAAGAGATGTCCTTGTTGAAGAACTTAAGTTGAAATAGAATAGGAATCCCTTACCAAATAATAAACACTATAAAAATATCCAAACACATATTACTTCCCTTCAAAAATTAATTTTAGATGCTGCCACATATTTTACATATATTCTTGGGTGGCCAAAAACAACATGTGAGAAAAAGAAAACTTTGGATGCTTTTGAGGTCAAACTTAATAAAACCATAGTAACATATGATATCACAAAATATCTTATCAATATAGAAATAAAATAAATTTTATAACTAGGAGATCAATACCACTTAAAATATGTCAACGGTATCAGATAATTACATAACTAGATGAACATGGTCTTCTTTTAAATCAACACATACATAAATTTGAACATGTTACCACAAATATTGATTTTGTTTTCAAATCAACCAATATTTAGACTCCACCACAAGACCTTGAATAATTGATTTGATAGAATATTTTATTGGATCATAAAGTACATGCAAGTAGATACCTAATATAGTGGAAATATTTTAAGACAATTTATAATAAATATCAACCTTTTTTATAAACATATAAGAGCTCATAATATTGTATTATTCTTCATTGGATGTCTCAAGGATGAGATAAAGTTTAAGTCCAAGGATGATTTTGATGGGATTCTTCATTGAATCATATAGTATAAAGGAAAACTATAAAAGATTATGATCATATCATGACATCAATTATCTACATATATCCTTCACAGTATCGATGTAACTTTGTGGCATCTCACATAGTAGAAAATAGATATATAGTCATAACAAAGAGATGTGTATGTCGATATTTTTAATGTATTCTTATATTTAGTCCTAATGGTGAAATTTATGCAAGATATCCAACACAAACTTATCCATATATGTAATTTTATTCAATATCTAATAATTAATAAAATTTTAGTTACATGTCAATATTTAGGTTATCCATTTTTAGTGTTCTTTTTATTTATTCTTTAATTAGGATGTATGTTAGATTAATGTATCAAGGATACTTATCCTGCTATGTCAACACTAGCTAAGATATTCAAACTATTGACTTATGACTTAGTATATATTTTATGTCAACATTCTAAAATGGAGGTTGTATACAAAGGAAAATATAGATAACCTATTAATAAATCCTATATTAGAGAAGATAAATCCTACTTACACTTCCATTTGTTGATATATTTAGACATTTGGGGTCATGACCAATATGGATCCACTAGACTTAAAAAAAGTGTCCCTTATCACAATAAAATCACTAGAGAGGGTTCCAAAGCCTCTAGTCAAGCAATGCCATGCAATAACTCTAGCTAGGCCCTATGTTTTCATTTTCACTAAGTACATGTAAATTAAATTAAAATTTAATCTAGTGCTCATCAATCTTGTGGCAAAAATTTGGGGTAATAAACATAAGAAGTAAAAACATGCATAGAAGATCTATACTCAAGTCAATGTATAGGAAATCATAATGCATGATAGATATGTAAAAATGATAATCTATCTAATTTAATAAAGGAGGAACAAAATTATGAATACTTACGTTTAAAGATGAACCCATTGATATTTAATCTCTCCCTTGGCCAAGGTGCTTCATAAGAGGTTTTTATTGTATGTAAGGATAAAATAGATAAGTTATCTCTAAGATACACAACTTCTCTATGTATCCAAAAGACTTCTCCATAGGAAAAGATCTATATCTATAAAGGAAGCATTAAAACCCTAAGAAATGCTCACCATGTAGAATGGTGGATAAGAAGATGTGTAATATATTCTTCTTCTTATTCTCTTCCTCTCTAAAACTATGAAAAATATGTGTATATATAGCTGGATCTAACCCTAAACTTTTATGAAAGTTTAGTTAATATAGTCTGCCTAATTCAACCTTATATCATAAAACAATAAAATCAAGTTAGGTAATGTGCAAATATTAACTAGAATACAGGGTCAAACTAGGCCTACAATGTTTGGTAAATGTCAAAAGGGTTTTAAGCTTAGGCAGGGGCTAAGTAAGGTGGTGAATTTCTTAGAAGAGTGTGTAATGGAGGTGCTAAATATTAGGGAAGTGTATAAGAGATTATTGCATAGATTTTAAGTGGTGGTATAGGGGACAATAATCTTGTGAAGCACTAATGGTCTACCCACCTCTTTCCTGATACATCCTTTAAGGCACACACTTAGAGAGATTGAGACTTGATAGGTTCCTACAAGAGAGAAAACATCAGTAATTAATAAAGTTTGAAAATATTGTGTATACATATGCCCCACTCAAAGTTCATCACATGTCACATAGGTATAACATGGGATGGTGCTTTAAGAAAAAAATATAGCAACCCACAACATTGCAGCTAAATATATCATAACGAGAAGTGAATAAGATAAATGAAAGGATAGAATTGAAAAATGCATACATTTACTTACCTTAGTGATATAGATAAGGAATGAAGTGAAATAAATGTGAAGGTGTCCAATGTAGGGAACATTAGATTAACCTATAGAAATTAAATGTTCTCTACAATGTTAGGATTATAGAACATCTTGTGGTTTAAAAAAAGAGCTAGTAGAAATAAAGATATGGCCGAAAATGGAATCTTATTTTAAATATTTGATAGGTAAATAATTTTGAATAGTAAATATAAATAGGGTGAAAATCAGTTCATTTGTTATTTTTACTATTTTGAGAAAATATTTCTCTAAGAGAACCATTTTGAACCTAGAGAGTGACCATGGTGAGGAGATGATAATTATGACATTGAGGATGCATAGCAGCCATACTGGGTGCAACATAGTTAAGAAAGTATTAATTTCAATTTTTTGAGAAATTTTAATTAAAATTAAGCTAAATATATAAAATTAAATGATAGACAAAATATAGACACTGAAATTGACCCTAGGAAAGTTTTAGGTAAACTAAGGATAAAATAGGGTACTAGGTAAGAAAGGATCATACCAATAAATTCCTATTGCATTTATGGTAAATGGTCAAAAAGTTACCATAGAATAAGAACATATTCAATCGGATTGACTCAATTCACAAGGAAATAAAAAAATAGGGGGATGATTGTGTAGAAGTGGGTCAATATAATATCACTGGAGATGGATAATTGCATAGCAGTAGGCTGATATAGTTTGAAAATGAGAAGATGGCCAACATAGTATGCTCTAGCTAATGTAGTTTATACTATGTGGCCTATACAGTTTTCTAAATGAGTTTGATTGCATACCAAAGGGAAAATATAATATGTTAAATATGGAAAAGAGCTAATTTAGTAACAAACAAGTTGATAGTGTTTGAAAAAAAAGGCTAACTATATACTAGTGGGCCTATGTAGTATGATAATATTTTGATAGGGTTGATTTAGTATTAAATAGGCTAATTATGTAGAAAAATTAGAAAAATAGATCAGACAAGATGATGAAGTAGTTAATTTGTAATTTTTTGAGAATATTTAAGAATGTATTTTAATTATTATGACATCAATATCTAATACATCCTCTATTATTTGATATTTTGTAAAGAGGTCAGATATTTTGGCAGCTAATAGATGAATTATGGCTACTAGATCTATTAGGGTGGTTGGAAGATGTGGATGGAGTTTGAATGGTCACTTTGGGATTTAGAGGTATTATGGAGATGAGATGGATCCCTTCGAGTGTTGATCTTATTGTCATATTCCTAGGAGAATGGTAATGATTGACTAATACTTTTTGATGAGAGGTGAAGGGGGATAATATAGAGGTGGTGATCACCTTTAAGGATGTCCATGATTTTCTTAGAATTACTATAGATGGGATGCCAATGATTTGTGATACACTGGAGTCAGAGGACAAGAGATGATCCTTAACTTAATGGGTTACATGATCGTATAAGATATATCTTGGGTTATGTATGAATTTTTTCAATGTTTATTTTATGGCTATTCTAGATATATGGAAGGCCATGATAGGGTTTGTGACAAAATTGGTGTTATGTCACAAGTCATATGGCAAGGTACCATTATATTCAATAGCCTTGTGCTAGTCAATTTGGATTAAGGAGGGTTATATGATGTCATTTTTGTCATCTGGGTCTAGATCATGCATGATATATATGGTATGTTGTCCCAAGGATAGAAGAAAATGGGACCTATTATTATTTTAAAAACATGGATATATGAGAAATTCCCTTTATATTAGCTTTATAGGTTGCCCCATACATTCAATAATAAGTTACTTCAAGTCATTTGATAGAGGCAAGACCATGTAGTGTGGGCCATGCCCCATGTTCTAACATTGTAGATTGTCACATAAGGGTAGATAGTATGGTATCCATACACTCACATAGTTTACATATGGACAAATTGGGCTACCATTTATATAGGTTTGGCACATGCATAGATCATGAGCCATTATACTTCATGGGTGGAGCCTCATCGAGTAGATTATATACCCAAATAATTAGGACTTCTTCATCCGACATCCCCTCTAGTAGTGCCTATTTATTGGGCACAATATTCTAGAGAGATGAGAGGGAGAGGAGGTGGAGTACTTATTAAGATATTAGTGATCATGCCTTAATGAGTAAGACCATGGTTTGGTCAAACATGAAAATAGGAGGCAGTAAGTCCAAGAGGAGATGACGTGATGCATGTGGATGTAAGGGATGAGGGAGCATAATAAAGACCACAACAAAGGTAATCATGGCCATCATGAGCTAACCAAAGATGGAGACACTATCAATACAAGGAGAAATAAGTGTTAGATATCATGTATAGAGATCCTATAAATTTTTTAAGACATAGTTGGTCCATAGAGAGGCCATTGAGGATAAAACCATGGTAGGCTCAGGTGGTGATTCCTAGATTTGTTTTAGTATAGATGTAACTAATAGAGGAGGTGCTCAATGGGAAAGTAGATAGTGAGACCATGGTTGGTGATATCTATATTGGTCAAAAATAATTTAATTTAATTTAATTTTTTGATATAAAACACCAGTTACATTGTTGATTATGATAGATTATTTTTTTTCCTTTTTTCCATGTTTTTTGTGTGTGTATGATCTTATGTATATTGAGTTTTTGGTTTTGTGGATCCTATGGCAAAGGAGTCTATATGGGAGCCCTAGTTATGGCTACACATCATGACATTTTAGATGGGGTATTATCACTATACGACCCTACCACTTTAGATGATCCTATGGTTTCATCTATCCTAGATTCGGCAAGCTAGTTTAGACTATTGGTAGAGGTCATGTGACATATATAGGCACAAAGTGATGGGTTAAAACCACTGGTATGGGTATGATTTGGAGAGGCTTAGGCATATTAGAGCTTAGCATAGGATTTAACTATAAACATAATGACTAGGATCCATATTAGATAGGTATAAACCCAAGTGGCCAACTTATAGGGATGGGTTATTGGCTTGTGATCTTAAATTTTGCACCATTCAGAGGGTTCAATCACATGCATCCATGGATAACATGGCTAGGACATAGGATAGATAGGATGGATCAAAGCCTTAGATCTATACATATTTATATTTTGTACTGTTTATTGTATAAAACACATGATATATATATTGATGTTGATATTTCATTGATATTTTGAGTTGTACTTGGATTTGGATGTGGATGCATTGATATATTTCCTTTATATCACATATATTTTGATTTTGTTGTATATTCTATGGTAAATATGTGATGTATGTTTTATTTTCTAGCATTATGTGATACGTATGCATGGTGAAAAATAAAAAAGGCAAAAATGGTTTGGAAAAGTACAATTAATCAAAACAAATATAATACACACTATATCATGATGAAAAATGTGTAAAAATAAAAGATGAATAAATATAATAAAACAAAGGAGTAAAAGAGGAATGGTATTAAATGTTTTCAAACTATGTAAAATATTTAAACCTAATTAAAACAAAAAAATCATCATATTATATCATGTTGAGAAGCATGAAAATTTGTAATAAAATGGAAGACACATGAAAACCATGTTAGGAATATAGAATACAAAGAAATAATAATGAAATAAAGATGAAAATAATATGCATAAAACACAATACAAGAGACACAAATTTAACGTGGTTCACCCAACATGAGCTACATCCACATAGAATCAACCGGTTCTTCTCTTATTCAATCTAATAAATGAAGGGATAAACCAATAATACATCCACTGCAATCTCCTCTTCACTCACATATAGTGTGTCACCATGATTACAATGCCCTAATATCAAAGGAGGGTTAGATATTGAGGGAAAAAAGCACCAACATAATTTTTACCATTAGATCTATGACCTAATGGTGAACAATCTAGATTTATTATAAAATTACAATATTTTACAATGCATTTTTCAAAAAATAAAATTATTCAGGGGGCACGGTTCAGACTTGGACCCCCATGGAAACCATAGTGGGGGGATGTTCCCCCCCACACCCCATTTTTTAGGAATTGGGAATTATAATAAAATTAGGCTCCACCATCCAAAAAACTAATGGTTTAAAAACAAACAAATAATAAAGTCAATCAATCATACTAAATCAACCTTAGAAGTATGAAAATAAAAACAAAATGTAAGAGTAAATAAAATTAATAACACTAATTAAAGTTAGGAATAATGATAAATTTAATAAAATGGTTGTAAACATACATGCACTCATAAAATAAGAAGATAAAAGTGAAGGACTTATGAAGTAAGCAAAAAAAATTCTAAATCAAGATGGGAAGTATGTCAATGATGTGTAACTTATAATCGAACACAACTTATCTCAAATTTGAATCATGTAATTTGATTATGAATTGGTTATAATATGAATTGTTTATTAGAACATTTTGTGAATTAGGCTTGGTCTTATCCATAGTCTTACACTGTAATTCACAAAGGGAACACCGATTAGGTGGAAACAAATGTGAGAATTAAAAAGATGTTTGTAGTGTGGTAATTTGTGAGGAGGCCTTTATCCTATCCATGGTATTACAATTAAAATAATAATGGGAACACCAATGAGGTGAATGGTAATAAGTAAATGTTTTATTATGGTAATTTGTAAGGAGAGCTTGGTCTTATCCATGGCCTTACACTGCAAATCACAAAGGGAAACCATAAGGGGAATGAATACTTAACAAAATAATATTTCTCAAGGGGAAATATTAAGAATTTTATAATGAAATAGGTAATGTAAAAAATATTGACATAGGAATATATGAGAATACCTTAGGGAACATGAGGCATACTAGGTACAAAATAGAGACACTAAGAGTCTAGTGACCATTAAAATACAAAAGATATCTATTCACAATAAGTGCAAAGATGTATAGGAAAATAGATGAGATACTGAGATCAAATCATATTGGTTATATGAAAAAGAAAAGTAAAATGGACTTACCTTCCTACAACATGTTCCCTATTCCTTAGGACCTCTTATAGATCCATCAGTATACTATGAATATTAAGTAACTATGTGAGAAAGTAGGTAGCACTTAAATATTTTTTATTTTCCTATTTCAATCTATTTCCATATCGTAGCCCAATGGACCTCAAATCTATCATGAGGCTAATTTTGGAGTTTGAGATTTGATTAGAAATAAGAGATATGTTATGAATAACATCTTTTAGTGTGGTCAGAATTTTGAATTTGTATGTTGCATTTTTATCATTGCCTTTTGTCTAAGTGATTTGGCCTTTAAATTTTTTTTATGGCATCCTCCATATAGATTTTGAATAACCAACATTACTAATAGAAGTGATCCACATGAATGAAATTTAGAATTTGGTTTAAGGAAGCTAAGTATCCAAAGATATAACTGACTAATAACTTAAGCTTACATATTAACTAATATGTAATCTCAAGTTTTAACTATATGTATGCTTAGTATGTGAAAGGAATATAAATGAATAAATGGAAATCAAAGTATACCAGTAAATAGTAGTACAATGAAATATTTTGTTTACTAACTAATCATATGGTATAGAAAGATTACTAATGGAATTAAGGTTTGTATAACCAAGTCACAATAATAATTATCTATTTTTTGAGTGAGATAAAATATCAAACAATCATATATGGTAGAGAAAGATTGTATACACATAACATTTTCACATTTTTATTGATTACTCACACTTTGTATCTTGAAGGAACCTATCGAGTCTCAATCTCTTTGAGTGCATGACTTAAGGGGTACACAAGGAAAGGGGTGGGAATAACTTTGGTGCTTCATAAGATCATTTTTCCATTTTCCACTTGCTATATACACTCTTGCCTCCTAAAACCTTGAACCCTTAGCTTATTTCTCCCATTCCTATCTATTCCTAGAATTTGTCATGCTTTATCCCTCATTTCTTACCTTGTTTCCCTTTTGACCTATTTAGTAAGCTAGGCTGAATTTATTGATCTAACTTATTCTAGGGATACTTTGCCTTTCTTTGTTATTTTGAATCCTAGATGACCTAACACAAACTTTAGGCATTATCTTGATAACATGCTAGGTCAACCTAGTTGACCTCACATAACTAACATGTACAAAGTCTTTAGGGTGAGATAATACTATATATACAAGGTCATTCCTTACCTTTTAATAAGAGAGTTGAATTAAGTGAAGAAGTGAAAATGAACATCCGCTTATTGACCACTCTACTTGAGGAATAAAGATTTAGGGTTAAATACTTTCTTTTGGAGCTTTGATCTTGTCTTTTGGATGATTAGGTAGGTCATGTATCCTAGAGATGATCTATCTTAGTTTTCCTTACAAGTAACAATAATCTCTTGTAAAGCACTATTGTCTAAGGGAGAGGTTGAGACTCGATAGGTTCATCTTCAAAGGTAAGTATTCCTAACTTTATCTATCCTTTGTAAGAGTAGATAGATAATGCAATATGTTTTCTTATCTCCCATGTATTATGATTTTGTATATATTGATGTGAGTATATGTCTCTTATACATGTTTAGTTTAGTTTTTATTTACTTGTTTTGTTCTAACCCCTAATTTGTGTGACAAGATTTGGTGAACACTATATTAGTTTACTTTTCTTGTTATTAGATTAGTTTACTTTCTTGTTTATTATCATAAATGAATATAGAAACCATATAACTCTTTTAGGGTTGTTGTGTGATTGTGTTAGACTATAAGATTTATAACCCTACCTATAATGATGTGTTGTGATAGATGATACAAGTTATCCCTTAATCAGGTCTAGAAGATCCTCATATTGGTCATGCTCCCACTTAATAAGTGTGTGCCCCAATCAAAAGTGTAGGTGTGATCTATCTTATTTGATCTAATATTGAATCATGTGCACCATGAAATTCTTATTTCATACATTCTTGTGAACCTAATGTGAAACAAACCCTTACAAGGTTTCTTTTACTTATTTCATTACTTTTGTCATCTATTCTATTATATGTTTTGACTTATTAGCTCAATTTTATTGACCCATCTATTATTATCTATGTAGGAATAGGAAAATAGATCGATGAACTCAACCTAGCATAAGTTTACAATATTTTTTATACTTTTTTTTTAATGTAATAGGTCGATTAGGTCAACCTAACACATTTCTAGCCACTTTGTAGTAGGTTCCTATTCATGATTCGTAGTACAGGTTTTAGATTCTAGATTTCTAGATTTATAGTCTAGTTAACTAGGTCAACCAACTTGACTTAGCACATTTATAGACATTTAGTTCAATCTATTAGGTTGACCAAGCCAACTTAGCACACTTTTTTAGCTTTTATAATAGGTTTCTATCTCACTTGGTCGACCAACTTGACCCAGTTCTATAGATTGGGCTAGTTTTCTCCAAGGTTACAGGTTAGTTACCTATAATATTTTCATCTAAATAAAAAACCAAGGTCAATTTTTATTTCTCAATTTTTATTCTACTCTATATGTTTATTTCAAAATTACAATCTATATATGTGTGCTAATTGGATTGGCCAATGTCAATTCAATTAATTATGTATTTTATTCTAGTATCTACTTTTCTAGACTAGCTAAAGGCATATCTCATTTCATTTTTTTATATATTTTTATCATTCCATCCTCTTTTATTATCTATTATGTTGTGTCAACCAACTCAACTCTGCACTATCTCAGACCTTTCTTTCTACCTCTATCAACTGTACTAGGTCGACCTAGTCAACCTAGTAGTTTTTACAACTTCTGTAAACTATACTATGTCAATCAGGTTAACCTCGCATAGTTTTCAAGCCTTTTCCCTTTTTTTAAACTTATAATCTCTATATTGGGTTGGTTTTATGTAACCTTCCCAACTTTATTGTCCCTATTTTCACTAGGTTAACTAGGTTGACCTAGCTTTATTTCTATCACTTTCTGAATCCTTTGTTTTCTCATCTTGATTTCCTTCCTCTTTCATCATGGATTTCCTATTGGCTGAAAACATTGAATCTAAAATTATAGGCATGATGGAATTCACTAATCTTCATAGGGTTTCCCATAGATAAAGTAGAGTTCCTTTTGCAAATGCTAGTAATGTCCATATTGCAACTCGCACAATGGACTATGGATTTCCTCATGATACCTATTTGAAACATAATACTTATTTTCTCCTCAAAAATCAACCTAAGTTAGAGTATACTCCCAAAATGCTTTTCTTTATTACCCAATTTCCCCAACATAAAGGGAAAGATATATCTACCATTTATAATCTCATTATTAGTGGTTAAGACAATGAACCTCATTCACCACATTCTACATTCTCAAATGGATTTGGTAGTATTGATTTCTTTGATTCATAACCTCTCCCTTTGATGATGGTCTCTTCTCATGTTTCTTCTTATTCTTTCATTTCTTCTACCTCCATGCATAGTATCTCAACTACCATGACTAGTTCTACATCTAGTAGACCTCTCTTAATATCCATTATCCTCAATCCTTCGACTAGTTCATTTTTTGCTACCTAAGGCACTCATGATTCTAGTTATTCTTCCTCTCTTCCATACACTATTCCATCTTTTGATACACAAAAAAGCTTTACCACTAGTGCCTCTCATTCTCATCATTCATCTCAAGATCTAAATAACACCAATAGTGGTACCCAAGCCACTAATACTAACACCAACTCTTCTAATAATGTTAGTGAAACTCACCAACTTCTATTATAGACTCTCAATAAAATGAATTATTTCCAAGCCCACAACACATATCAAATAATGAGAATGAAAAATCACCTTCTTCATCTTCAAATGCAACCACAACCAATGGCTTGAGGCACACATAACCAAAGTGTTCCTCCCCCTCCTCTTTGAGATTCTCAAGGAAATCTTATTCCTCAACCTATTTTAATCAATAAAACTACCAAACATCTATGTAATGAACCTCTCAATACTCAAATTTCTAAGATTGAAATAGGAGGTATAACACCTACAATATTTTATAATAGATCAACTAATCCTTCTCTTCATATTAAAACATTTGGGAATATTTATAAGGATTGGGTTAAATTAAACATCTTTTTTGCTATCAAGCTCCTTACTAAGACCCCCATAGGCAATGACTTGGATTGGTATAATCAACTTATACCTCATTCCATTACTAGTTTAGAGGATTTAGTGAATGTTTTAGTTCAATAATTTTAAACTAGTGATCTTCCTGAAAACACTTTGGTCTATTTCATCAATTGCAAGTAAAGCAAAAATGAAATTGCCCAAGAATTTGTTAAATGATGGAAAAATTTATAAAACAAAAGTGAAAACATGGCCAATGATAATATTTTTCATCTCTTTAAAAATGTTCTTTATCCCAAATTATAATATTGAGTCTATACCCTTTCTCCATGCACTTTGGAAGAAGCCATTGATCTGACTAAACGATAAGATTTATTTATGCATCAATTTTAGCCACCCCAACCTTCCACGAGTTCTCATATATTAATTAAAAATGAAAACCAAAATATTACCAGTGATGGCATTTTTGGTTCATATGATAACATTCACCATGTTTAAGCTGCTATTCTTACCCATTATTTAGAACCAGCTTCCTCTTCTCAATAACTTACTAATCCTCAATTCTCAACAAATAACATTAATGTTCATAAACCTCTTTCCTTAGCTGAATTGATTAAACATCTACCTAGGCCTCTTCCTCACAAAATTAACCCTAATCATCCTATGAAAACCTGGTATGATCCTAACAAGTTTTGTCGGTTTCATGTTAGTTGGGGTCATTCTCATGAGACCTTTAGATAACTTCATAATTTAGCTATGGATTTTTTTCTAGGACCTAATTTTGACTATGATTCTATCACATACCAACATAAAAAATATTATGAGCATGAATTTAAAGAATACAAAACTCATGATAAATCTCAAGCCTTGAATCAAGTAAATGTTCATTTAGCCATTTATAAGGATCTTTTACCTAATCATCAACCAATTCAAAAAAACCAAGGTAAGCCCATATCTTCCACCAATAATGTATAAAGTCTTTTGAAACCAATTTTTTAATAAAATGTGGTTATCATGACTAATATGCGAAGAGTGGTGGATTTCATCAATTCTCAACCTATCTACACCCCACCTCATTCTCAATCATACCATGTCATCCAAGACTCTTCTCCAACTCATTTAAATGAGTTGGGGCAAGAAGATCTTATAAACTTTGATGAAGATCCAACTTATGATTTTCATTTGGATAACACATCCCATGCTATTTATACCACTCTTCCATCATCTTCTCCTTCCAATGTTAATCAACCTTCTATTGACACATCTTCTACTCCTCAAGATCAAGCTAAAACTATTATTTCACCATCTCAACCTGATTTTAAAATTGATTCTAAACCTTCTAATTCTTATCAACATAAATTTAAATTCTCTATGGCTCTTCCCTCCGAAGACCTCCTTAACCATTACACACCTATATCTAACAATATTCTCATGGGTTATGATGAGGGGGATCCCATTGTAGAGCTCACTAATCTCCCTTCTCAAATTCCATTTCTTGAAATCATGAGGACATATCATCATTAGAACCATCTTATGTGAATATTATTTGAGATTAATTTCCCTCATCCTCCCTTAGTGGGATGAGAGGCAGCCTTATTTGGTTTTGAGGATAGTATCTTGCAATAATGTGAAGAGATGTCTATCAATGTTGATGAAACTATCAAAACTTCTCTTTCATTAAAATTTCCCATTGCATCTATGATTTTTTATGAGATTCTACTTCATGCAGAAGATCCTCCCCTATTTATTAGTGTCTAAATTGGTGATATCCAAGTTAAGCATGCTTTGATTGATCAGGGTTCTGGCACTTGTGTTGCTTCTTTAGATTTCATTAAAACCCTTGGATATTTCAAATGCAATCTTAAGTCCACATGTATCACCTACAAAATATATTATATAAGTAAAATGCCTCCTCTTAGGTGTGTGTGGCTTCCCATTACTATCCCACCTATCACCATTCATGTAAAGGTGATGATATTTAACTTTCCTCTTTCTTATAACATCTTTCTTGGTAGGCCATTGACTCATCATATTCAAGCTATCATTTATTCCACCTATCAATGCATTAAATTCCCTCATAATGGATCCATTTATAAGATTCAAGGAGATACTAATTCTTAGAGTTTTGAACACTTCCAAGATCATGGTGTCTTTAAGATTCCTACTCTTGAGCCTTTACCTAGCATCTAAATTTTCCTATCAATTTAACCAAAGGATATAATGGGCATCCTGAACTTATTGGTAATATTCCTCCCAACCTTTTAAACTCTGATGAAGATGATCCTGATGAGATTAATCTCAAGATCAAAACTTTCAATCTCATGCCTCATCTCATCTCACAACTTCCTGCTTCCTTACAACCTCATTCTTATAAACCTCCATATGATGACATTCTTGTAGTCTTATCTAAGAGTCATCATTTTATTCACCATGTTTCTTCTAATGACATATTTATTCTAGCTTGTGTTATCAATCTTCATTCACCTGATTATGATAATGGATATTCCTTAGATGATCCTTTATTATGTGGTCTTGTCCAAACCTATGATGAAGAGATTATCCATTATCATTCTTCTTTACTTGAGTCTTTTCATGAATCCTCTCATGTTATGACTTTTGTAGTTCTTGATTCTTGTATTTTTCCTCTTTATAGTACATTATAGATGGCACTAACACCTCTAGTTTTTTAGGAGCCCCGTATGACTATGCTCATGGATCATGTTATGACCAGCCCTTACCATTTATATAGGTTCCCTGATTCCCATCATTGGTTTACTCCTGAGGTTAGTGCCACCCTTATTAGAGATTTTGTTGATCCTACTCCTCCCATAATAGACCCTATTTTAGAACTAATTATTATTACTTCTTCCACTTTTGGTGAGCCTACTCTTGCTACTTTCACTAGTTCTCTTCCTTTTAAGACTAGTTCTATTCCTTATCCACCATCACCTCCACTTAGTGATGGTTTGTTTCCTTTACCTAAGATGGATAATTTTCCCACCAAATGGGGTGATGAGTCATCTCCCTCTTCTTCCACATTTGTTATACCTTCTCCTATGAGTGTTCCTCCTAAGCACACTCACAAGCATATCTGTTGCTTTCATGGTATAAATACTCATTTTTATACCCATTTTCATAAGTTGTGACAATATATTGATACCTTAAATCCTTATAACCCTTCCATAGACACTACCATACCTCCTCCAAGATTCTTCTTGAATATATACCTAAGTATGGTGAGAGGTATTATATATGGCACTAGTGCAACACACATCATACTGATCATTATTGTATCCTTCAACAACATCTTAAGGATCATCTTATAACTATCCTTATACCAACTAATATTCCTCCCATATGTCATTCTCAAAAGAAGGTTCCCCCTTCTTATCCTATAGTTACACCTCCTGTGGTTCCTTCTCCATTTGTGGACCCTTCGTCACCCATGGATCCTTCTCCATTGGTGATTCTTCCTTCTCCCATAAATCCCATTCCCACACATTCTTCTGATAATATTTTGCTTGATTTATCTCCATAGACTAATCCTATGAGTATTCCTAATTTTTAATTGAGGATATTAGAAAAGAAATATTTGCCTAGTATTCTGCAAGGATTAATGACACATTAATAATAGTTTGTATCTAGCTTCATAGAGATTTATCCGATGTCTTAGATAATGTGTGTGGATAGATTTACAAGATCTTATGAGCACATGCATGGTATTTTTACATTTATATTTGGATTGGATGTGTGCTCCATTTTTATTTATTTTTATATATCTGATTATATCATTTGACACTATGTCAAATTCTTGCTTATCTTATATCATTATTTTCTTTATTGTCCTATATTTATTGTTAATTTTATATTCTATCTTTTTTTCATATGTTTTTTATTCCTTATAATTGATTTATATTTATATTTTATTCTTGTTGCATCCTTTAAATATTTATTTTGTGACTGTGGATAGGACCCAATAGATCCTCACAAAATCACCATATTTAGCTTTATTTCCTTGTATCTTCATGATTGTTTGTTTTCTTATCCTTGATTTTTGTATATAATTTTCATGGTGACTTCGTTGTATTTACCTTTTTCCATTTGGTTATTATCTCCTTTTACCATGTGATCAGTTAGAAAATACTCTTTCTCATTACTATTTCCTTTTATGGGTCCACCTTTGGATTTCCCTTTTCCTTTCTTCCTTTTTCCATAAACTAGGCATATGCATGATTAACATTTAAGATCACATATTTTTTCATTGTCAAGCCTATGTGTCTTATTCAGTCTTTTATCTTTGGTTACTTAGCTTCCTTTAACCTTAGCCTATAGATCATTTTTGTGTATCACTATCTCTCTCATGCTTGGTCATTCCAAATCCATATGGAGGAGGAATCTAAAAAAAAAAGACTTCAAAATAAAGTTATAAGCCAAATCATTTAAATAAAAATCAATGATATCAAAAGGAAAAAATATGCAATATTCTTAAAAGTCTAATCACACTAAAAGATATGATACAAGTACATCTCCTATCTCCAATCTAATCTCAAACTCCATAGTCAGCTTTCTTATAGAGATGAATTACTTTTGGGTGTGGAATGCCAATAGATTAGAATAGGAGAATTCAAAAAAATGTTATAGTGCTACCTAGTTTCTCATGCAAGTACCAAATCTTTTTAGTAGATTGATGGTTCTGTAAGGGGTCTTTAGGAGCAAGGAACACATTATGGGGAGGTAGGTCAATTTTAATTTTCATTGTACCAATCTACCTTCATGAGTTGATCTTAGTAGCACACTTATCTACCTACAAGGCTTTATGCCTATAGGGAATATGTTTCCTTTGTATATAGATGACCACTAGTCACTTAGTGTCTTCTCATGTTCTTATTATACCTCTTATCTCCTAAGGTCTTCTCTTAAGATGCCTAAGTATTTGCTTTTTCACACTCCATTTTTCATTCTCTTTCCTCATATTTCCTCTTGATAAATATTGTCTTTCTTTCTGATGATACCCCTTGGGTTTTTATTTTATGAGTTGAAACATAAGACCACAGATAGGACCCAAAAATTCCTCACAAAATTACCATTCCTTTTACATTTCAATCCAATATTATTATTCTACTTGTTAATGTTGTTTTGGCATCCTTTTGGGTTTTTCATTTATGAGTGTTTTATCCTATTACCCTTATTCCCCATATACTTGGTTGTTTATACTTATTACACTCCATGTGGTGTTCCCTTTTTTGAGTTTTAGTGTAAGACCATGGATAGGACCTGACCCTCCTCAATTTTTTTTCCAACAATCAAGTCACCATAAAATTACATGTGTCAAGTTTGAGATAAGATTTGATTGATTATGAAGTTACACGTCATTTGACATGCTTCCCAGCTTGAACTAGTATGTTTTATGCTTACTTCATTTTTATTTCACCTCTTATTTTATGAGTGCAGGTAAGATTTCAACCATTTCTTGAATTTTATCATACTTCCCAACTTGAATTAGTATGATAAATTTAAGACCAAATTTTCATTGACTTTTCATTTGTTTTTCTTACATTGTGTGACCTTGTACATACCTTCCATTTAATTACTTTTTTTTCATACTTCCCAACATGATATACTATGATTTTACAGGGTTTAATTTGGTGCAAAAATATTTTATCTTTGGTTTGAAAAAAAATACCCTTTTTACCATCTTATTTTCCATTTCTTGGTTCTTTATACTTAGTCATTTTTCATGTTATTACACATTTCCCAGCTTCAATTAGTGTGTAGTGCATTTTTGATTGATTATATTTTTTGAAGTATTTTTGCCTATTTATTTTTAACCATGCATGTGTTTCTCATAATGATAGAAAAGAAACCACATCACATATATTTCTTATAGCATATACAACAAATCTAAATACATGTGCTAGAAAGAAATATATCTAAAGCATCCACATAAACAACCAACATAGTGATAACAATATATCCATAGTGACCACATAATCCAAAATGATACATTATACATATATATATATATATATATATATATATCAAGAGTTTGATACAAAATATAAAACCATAAGCAATGCTCTAGATCTAGGGCTAGGCTCCATCCTGTCTATCTCATGGCCTAACCACACTACCTTTTGAGGCCTTAGTATAACTCCTCTAAATGGTATGCTATAACAAGGAAATCTAAGATCTCAATCCCTCTACTTATCCCTGTAGACATGGTATCTACACTTGTGCCTATACCAACTCAGTCTGGGTCACTACATGTGCTTGCATCAGCTAGGTCTACATCATTGTATATGCCTACATCATCTATGTCACTATCTCTAGATACATAACTCTCTCATCGACTAGGGCTTACCAAGCTTGCCTCTATCTTTCACCCATATCTACTAGTGGTTATGCCCTCTTTATTTATTCATATCTACCTCATGGCCTCTCCCACTAGTCTAAACTAGCTCACCTGAGCTAGGGAAAATGGTACACTCAAATCCTCTAGTGTCATGGGGTTGTATGGATGAAAAGTCTTATCTAGGACATCATGGAGTGATCCCTTAACTAGAGACCCCCATCTTTCTTCCTCATCCTTAGGTATGCCTAAAAAATCACACCAAATGGATATTAGATCACTGTCATATCACTCAATATCTATCTATCTATCTTTTAATTCAAATCTTAAGTAATAAATCAATCATATTTTTTTTACCTATTTTTGTCTTAGTTAATATGGTCATTCCATCCATGTGATCGCCTAACATAGTCTCCCTATCTGCATGACCTCCTAGTACCTCCTTTATAGGTTGCCTCCTCAACTCAAACGTAGTTATCATGGCTCATGTCCATCTCAACCTATGCATGAGTGGTCTCTCACTCATCTATGTCTCATTTAGCTCCTTTTTTGACTTGTCAAGGATGATGATGGTCTCTACTCTCTCCTCCTACATCTATCAATGTTATGTCCTCAGTAGTTATAGCTCATCTTTCTATGGAGATAATGGTGGTATATATGGTATCACTACCTCCACCTTCTCCTCATAATCTACCCCTCATTGTGCCCAACCAGTCCATGGTCACTCTCGATAAGGCCATAATATCAGCCTCATTATCAGTGGTCTGAATCCCCTCTTCACTCATAGCTCCTTCAAATGCTGAGTCCACTACTTAGGCATGAGTATTAGTGTCACTAGATGAGGGAGACCCATCTATCTTAGCACCCATGCCATTAAATGTGGCTCTCTCCACCATGTATATTGTTTTATCACCTCTCTCCTATCTAGAATTTATTTAACTATGTACCAACTCTCTCAAGTAGTTGCTAGCTACTCATATGGTTACCATACTATGTCAGTGCATCTCACCATCTATAGTGATAGCATATGGGGCATGGCCCACACTACCTAGTCCTCTTTCCATCTCCTCACTCAAAGTGGGATATCATCAATCACATGGGGTAACCTAGTTGATCGATCCATAAGAAATCTCTCATATATCCATGTTGTCAATAGTATGATCAGTCCCATAGTCTTCTACCCTCTTACCAACATCTCATATAAATCATTAATGAGCTAGACCCTAATGGTAGAGCCTGTATCTTATGGCACTCACTCCTCCAACATCATCCTACTCAAGGCTACCATGTATAGTGGTACCTTGCCATCTAACTTGTGATAGATCACCCACTATGTCACAAGGCTTATCATTGCTCTCACTCCCTCTCATCTAGCATGTCATTCTCTCACCATTATAGCTTGTTTTATCTCTAGATATCTTTTTATCTTCTATTATAATTCAAAATAATAAAATGAATTCTCTTTTTCATATTTAAAACTACTTTTTAGCCATTCAAATTCTTCATTTATTTTCCCTCATATTCCTTCTTTTTCTCATATCTTTGTTTCTATTCATCCATTTTGAAAACCATAAAATGTGTTAGATTCATGATGAAATAGAGATTAATTGACACTATTATATTCCTATATTCTATTTTTTTTAATTTTTGGCTATTTTTGCACTAACTTCTATAGGTTCACCTGGTGTGCTTTGCATTAGATGCCTTCACTTTCTTCTAGTCTTCATCTCTAACACTAAGGTAAGTTAAAGGTATGTGTTTTTAAATTATATCATTGTTATGTATCATCATGTTAATACACCTTAATTAACATCAATGTTATGTCTCATCATGTTTTATCCTAAAGCACCATTTTGTGTTGTACTTACAGGACACATGATGAGCTTCAATTGAGGCATATGTATACACATACTATTTTCACACTTTTATTGATTACTAACACTTTGTATCATTTAAGAACCTACTGAGTCTTAATATCTTTGAGTAATGCCTTAAAGGGTATACCAAAAAAGGGGTGGGCATACCTTTGGTGTTTCATAAGATTGTTTTTCTTTTTTCCACTTGATATCTGCACTCTTGCCTCCTAAAACCTTGAACCCTAAGATTATTTCTCTCTTTCCTATCTATTCCCACCATTTGTCATGCTTTATCCCTAATTATTTACCTTGTTTCCCTTTTAACCTACTTATTAAGATAGGTCAACTTGGTCAACCTAGCTTATTATGGGGATACTTTACCTTTCCTTGTTACTTTTCATCCCAATCAACCTAGCATAAAATTCAAGCATTAGCTCAATAATGTACTAGGTTGACCTATTCAACATAACATAACTAACATGTCCAAAAATCTTTAGGGTGAGATATATATATATATATATATATATATATATATATATATATATATATATATATATATATATATATATATATATATATATATATATATATATATATATATATATATATATATATATATATATATATATATATATATATATATATATATATATATATATATAAGGTCATTCCTTACCATTTCATAAGAGAGTTGAATTAAGTGAAGAATTAAAAATGAGCATCTTCTTATTGACCATTTTACTTGAGGAATAAAGCTTTAGGGTTTAATAATTTATTTTAAAGCTCTAATCATGTCTTGTAGAGAATTATTTTAGATGCTTAGGTAGGTCATGTATCCTATAGATAAATTATCTTGGTTATACTTGCAAGCCACAAAAATCTCTTGTAAAACACCATTGGCTAAGGGAGAGGTTAAGACTTGGCAGGTTCATCTTCAAAGGTAAGTATTCCTAACTTTATTTCTCCTTTGTAAGAGTAGATAAATAATGCAATATGTATTATTCTCTCCCATG
The DNA here is from genome assembly GCA_037957365.1 of Torreya grandis. Lineage (NCBI taxonomy): Eukaryota > Viridiplantae > Streptophyta > Pinopsida > Cupressales > Taxaceae > Torreya > Torreya grandis. The sequence goes on from JARHVA010000177.1 coordinate 1,728,529, forward strand.
TATTATGAATCTATATACATTAACATAAGTATATGTCTCCTATACATGTTTAGTTTAGTTATTATTTACTTATTTTGTTCTAACCCATACTTTATGCTTCAAGCTTTGGTGAGCAATAGATTAGTTTAATTTTCTTGTTATTATATTAGCTTAATTTTTTGTTTATTATCATAAGTGAATATAGAAACCATATGACTCTTTTAGGGTTGTTATGTGATTATGTTAGACTGTAGGATTTGAAACCCTACCTATCATGATGTTTTGTGACAAATGATACAAGTGATCCCCTAATTGGGTCTAGCAGATCCTCATATAGGTCATGCTCCCACTTAACAAGTGTGTGCCTCAATAAGAAGTGTAGGAGTGATTTATATATCTGATCTAGGATTGATTCATGTGTACCATGAAATTATGATTGCATACAAATATTACTAAGGGAATCAAAGTTTATATAACCAATTCACAATAATAATTATCTGATTTTTAGTGAGATAAGATAGAAAATAATCATTGTAAAATAAAAATAATCCATGAAATAAGTCAAGTCATAAACATAAGTGTGAAATAATAAAAAGAATGATAAAGATCCATAATAAAAAGGAAATTAAATGAAATCATATAAAACACATAAAACATAATATAATGATCCATGTAAAATAGATACGTGAAGTCAATTTGACACATAATCAAGTGTATAAGATATATAAAAATGGATCACACATCTCCAAAGTAATAATGTAGAAAAATGTGAAATAACACCATGATGTGTTCAAAAATACTAATAAATTTGACCACAAATATTATCCATGACATTTTAAACATCTATATGTAGCTAGATTTTGACTACAGATAGAGTCTCATCAATCCTAATGGAAAGTTTTGCAAAGCCTTCTTTTCAAATCTCCTCATCTAAAAATCTAGGTGTAACTGATGAAAGATAATTCTAATGAGGGATATGATGAATATAATACTCAAGGAGATGAAAAAATTTCTAAATGGGAATATTATATAGGTGTAATAGGGAGGTGCCATCGACAAGGAAGGAGGAGCCTTTGTGCATAGGTGAAATGTGGAAGGATGAATAGCTAGTGTAGGTGTTGACTATTGGTGATCATGAAGGTACTATTAGAGATTATGATATTGATCAGTATGATGTATACCACATTAGTGAAAAATAAATTATACCTCCCCATATTTAGGGATATACTCAAGTATTGGTTTAGGAGGAGGTATAGCCTCATCTTTAGGCTAAGAAATGGAAAGATGTAATGTGTCAATATACTACGTAAGTTTAAATCAATGAGTAGAAAAGTGATTATCTATCCCATCAAAATAATAGATACATTTTTTTGAAAGGATTTGGGGGCCTACTATCAGAATAAGAAGGAGAATCTAGGGGTAATTGATATAACTAAAAATATTTGGTCCAATGACCAACAACTTTTTGGATGTCATAATAAGGATAAAAATCCCATTGATTAGGTGTGGAATCAAGATATAAAAAATTAAGAAGGAAATCACCAAGGGAAATCAAGGATATAATATCAATCAAACTAGGTTCATCTGAAGGAAGAGAGGTAGTAGAAATTAGACTAGGCTTAGCTAAAGATGAGGTTAGTCACATAGAAGGCTTAAGACTAGTAGATAACATCTATGAATGAAGTAAAATATAAGGATCTTGGTATCTATCAAAGTGGTAAAGACCTATCATGGAATGATCCATGAACATTATCTTGAGGGTATATACTATAACTGGAGGTGTGCCATGTGAGCACTCCATCTCTACCTTGCAATAAGTAGGAAGATGACTAATATTAGCTAATATAATGGAAAGAATGATAAAATATGAATGAAAATATTGAAATAAAAGTGTGATATTGAATAACTTTGGAATTTATAGCTTTGATGAGTTTAGATAAAAATGGGCCATCTAAATCATAGCCATCATCATAGTCAGATGTATACAAGTAAATGGGACATGTAAGAATGAATTTATTATTAGAGGATGCATGATGGATAAAATGTCTAGTCTTGGTTAAGACAAGATGTATATCATTGATAGGTAGTTGACAGGATCAAGGTTTCAAAGAGGGAGGAAATTAGGAAACAATATGAGGGGATAGATTGGAGGTTTTGACCTTGAGGCTAATCTCATCTAGATCATCATCATCATAATCGAAGAGGCTAGGTTGAGTTTTTCCAATTAATTTAGGGTGACCATTATAACTTTGAGTGGGATTGACTAGATAATTAAAGAGTTGAGATTCCCTAAATGGGATATTAGGCAAAATTTCAAGGGTAGGAATTTTAAAGACACCATGTTCTTGTAATTATTCAAAATTCTAAGGTTTTGTGTCTCCTTAGATCTTGTAAATAGCTCTATTATGAGAGAATTTGATGCATTGGCACATGGATGAGGTGACTGCTCTCATACAATGTTTTAAAGTTATAACAAATAGGATGTTATAAGATATAGTAAAATTAAAGATCATAAATTTCATATAGATGGTGATAGGAGGGATGGTAATGGGAAGCCAAATACAACTTAGAGGAGGCATTTAGATTTTATTGTATCCTTTACATGTGTTACATGTAGTTTTAAGGTTGTATTCAGAATATCCAAGAGTTTTCATGAAATTAAGGCAGACAATGCAAGTACCTAAACCTTCATCAATTAAGGTAAACTTAACTTAGATATCACAAATTTGTATGCTAATAAATAGAGGGGGATCATCTATATGAAGCAAAATTTCATTGGGAATCATGGAAGCTATAAGAAACTTAAGTGAAAGAGAAGTGACCCTTATTTCATCAACATGTATGGACATATATTCATATTTTTGAATAATAGTATCTTTGGATTTAGATAATTTATCTTCGTGTCCTACAGGAGGATGAGGGATGTTCATTTCAAACAATAATTACATTAGACAATTTTGATGACCAAGATAAGTTCTCATTAATTTGAGGAGATCTTTTTAAGATGGGAAATGATAAAGTTTCAAAATGGGATACCATTAATCATAACCCATGGGAGGATTAATATATATAGGCTCATAATGTTGCAAGGGCTCTTAGGAAGGAGGGTTAGAAGTGTAATTGAACTTATGTTGATAGGGTCTAGTTGGTTGATTAAAAATAAGTCAATTAAATTTAGGTGGTATGATGGTTGGTTGAGGTATTTCTTGTGGTTGGGTTGAAGAAATATTATTGGATGTTTGGGGAATTTTTTATTATTGTGTGGATTTTGGGTGAAGAATAGAGATAGTGTGAGAGGTGTAATCAAGTTATTTTATCAAGAGTGGTGCTTTGAATTTTATAAGGTCCTTATTTTCACCAAATCTTTCACCCTATAGGAGGTTGTTCAATCCTAATTTAATATTTGGGAAACATTGGAATACTTTTAGGTATGTGGGTTTACCTATAGGATAATTAGACCTCTAAGTTTAAAGGGCTTGCTCCATAAACTTTTTCTTGAAGTGCTTATCACCTATACTATTGATTACTTGTGGGAAAAGGGATAAGAGTATACATAAAATAAATCTAATGTAAGGGGGTGATACACCATGAAAATATCCACTATGTTATCATTCTTCTCTCACTAAGAACAAGATCTACAAACTAGCCTCAAAGTCCTAAGATGTTCTAACATAAGTGTTTCAATATAGAGGTGATATGCATGAAACCATTCAAGGTAAGTAAACCAAGGATAAAATTACTAAATCTAAGGATAATTTCACACTTGAATGGATCCTAAAACACTAACTAAACTTTGTATGAAATTTTATAATGATAAATTTTTTCATAAGACATGAAATGATAAGTAAAATCAATGATACAATCAAAAGACTCAACCATTCATGACTTTGCACACTCAAACAAGATGTTTATGAAATCAAAACCATATTTATTATATTAATCAAAAGAAAAATATGCCATCAAACTAGTAAAAATTCACCATACCAGGTGTGGTATCAATCTACAAGAGCCAAAATGGCTAGTACTCATATAATTTGAGAGAAGAGAGAAAAAATGAAGTTTAAGAGTTACAAATCTGCTTGCTAAGCTAAGAAAATTCATTAGATTTGAAATAGGATGAAGGTGAGATAAATCATGTAAGGTCTACTTGGAAAAATATCAATCAAAGAATGAAAATCCTAAAATATGGCATATAACTCTTCATTTTCTTGCTTAGAAACTACCTTCATCATTTATCCATCTTGGAACATCCCACAATAGACTAGGGAAAAATGAGATGATTGTAATGAGAGGGAGGGGTTATAAATAATCTCAAAAATGTATTAGAGGTGTCCTTAATCATCAATATTCTTCTAGACATGAGTTATCACTACTTACAATCATAATCACTAAGAGAGAGGGGTTATAGACAATCTCAAAAATGCATTGGAGGTGTCTTTAATTATCAATATTCTTCTAGACATGAGTTATCACTACTTGCAGTAACAATCACTCCTATTTCACTCACTTCTCACACTTGGCATCAAATAGGTCTTTAGTTTTCCAAAAAAATTCATAAAGAGTAGTGTATGACACTTTTCAAGATCCATAATGGACCTATATTCAATAGTTAGACTTTTAAAAGCCTCCCACTTAGAGCTTTCACCTTCTCACTTGGCAGTCATTCCTTGTTCACTATGCCAGTTTGGACTGGCTAAGATGAAGGTGATAGTAAAGGAACTTGTGAGCTTATCTAAAAAATTTAATGAATATTATGAGTTAATATATGTCTTAATATCTCTCCCAAAATTATTTTCATCTTTTGAAACTCTTCCATACCTACACAACACATAAAACTATCAAGAAATGCCTTTTTCACCTTGTCCGTACAAGCAGGGTACAATTCATGTTTATGGGAAGGAACCTTGGAGAGTATTATGAAAGATCAAATCATCTCCAAAGCCATTATATCCCTCTTTGGTGCCTCTCCTTCAATTTTCTCATTGGGTCATTACCGAGGGTTTTAGAGGGTATAAAGGCAATTTGGCTCTTAAGGATTATTCATACAATCTTGATGTCGAATCTTTTGAAAAATGCCACTAAATCCTTTATAGGGACCCTATCCAACTTTTATTATCTCCTTGATCTCCCATACTGAGTTTCCATACACATATGAGCTTCTAAACTTGTCCTCTCAAGCTTTGTTCTTCAATTTGTAGGCCTAGACTGATTTGAGCCAAAATATGGCTTGTCTATGACCTACTCTACATTACAAAGGTTAAAAAACTCCTTATAACTCCCCATGAATGTGTTATGATGTTTTATAATGTCCACCTAGTTCTAGAGGTGAGATTTGGATCCTTTTAGGCACTATGCCTAATTAAGACCTAATAGGTCTGCCTGTATACCTATTGGTTTAGACCATTCTATTTGGTCTCAGATGCTTATGAGAATTTTATCATGCTTATTCATGTCTATTATAACTCTCTATATCTTTTTTTAAGGTTTCATCAATCTCTAGCCCACCTTATCATCAAAATTCTTCTAAACCTATGGGTTTTAGTCCCCTAAGAGTGCCTTGTATCTGAGACAAAATAAAGGGTAATTCCCTTGTTACCTCAGCAAAGGTGTACATATGAGGGGGTTATTCAAGTTGTGGGGGAATTTTTTAAAAATTTTCAAATCTTTTTTTCATCAATAAACCCTCTAAATGTCTTAAAACCTAAGACATAGTATATGAGAACTCACTATATGCAGGGTTCTAAATATAGATTGTAGGTTTCCCATTGAAAACCTCTCCATGTCTTGTTTCCATACATGGGATTCCATTAAAGTGTTTAATATAACTTTTTGATTATTTTAAAATGCATATATCACTTCAAACTTTTCCAACTTATCTATGTATACCTTCCATTTGACTTGATACAAATGCTGACTATGTGTGGATGTGTTTTCTTACTAAAAAAAGTGATGCATATAAGTACATAATTGCATGGTTGTACCTTGAATACAATGTTTAAAGACCTTATTGGAGTCCCCAAGGTCATTTTACATCTAGTTGGATCTATTCACATCATGTTCATGATATACCAATATCAAGACTATTGTGTACCAGCCCACTGTCAAACTACAGTCAGTTGTTGTTGACCATTGATGGTGTAATAGGGGTTTTATAGGTGAATATCCACTTTTATATAAGTACTTCACACCTTAGGGTCCTTTTGAAATCTTTGGAACTAATTATCATTAGCAATTATTTGTGTTTGTAAGTTCCCATCTTCCAAAGTTCACTTTATGAGTTTGTGAGTCACTTACAGTCAGGCTATAGGTGACTTTTCTACTCAAGAATACACCTATAGGTGTTGATGGAGGTTGATTCACTTCTCTCTAAATTTTTTTATGATCTTTGAACCACAATTATATTTATCACCTCCATATAATGATATAAAAATGAAGGTTTGTTCTTGTTATGCCATTTTGGGATGTAGAGCTATTCGGGGCTCAAGATTTTATAGAAAACATTGAATGTTTGCAATGAATAAATGCCAAGAATGAAGGGCTGTAAACATCATGTTACACTAGTCACACACCCACTCTCTTTTTCATGTATCTACCCATATATGAAGGATACAACATAAGACCATTAAAACTCACATAGGCTCCATGCCACGTCATCATTTGATAACACCAAAAGTGGCTAGGGCCCTATTTTGGTGTTTTTAGGGAACTTATCCCTAAACTTGGACCTTTAATTATGCATATGATTCTTCAAGTCTAATTGATACTTTATAGCTTCACCATGGTCCTCATAACATTATCTAACTCCACAAAATTTCATGAAGGTTTTGAAACATATCCAAATAATAGCATTCCACACCTTCAGGTGCTTGAGGGATCCACTTGTAGGTGGATACATAGTGTATAGGGTAGTGAGGATAGAAAATGAATAATATGCATGGTGAAGGATCCTATAACCAATCTTATTTCTTCTCAATATCTTCAAATGAAAATTTTCAATCATAAATAACTTTAAAATAAGAAAATTACTTGTCTCAACATGATATTCTCCTACAGGCACTTGTAGGTGCACATCCATGTATGATTGTGTATTTAGTTTACATTGACTATCATAGTCCCTTATGTGCCATTTTGAGGGCTTGGATTGATATATAATTTTGTAAGAATACTTTAAACAACATAATACTCTTCATAACATTTTCATGAACATTTTCAAACATTTTCAAACATCTCACCCAATTGATTATGTATGACAGTCATGCAGGAAGGTCTGACTATGTTGGAAATTGACTGTAACTCCATGAAGGTATTCATTGAAAATAAAAATTGAAATAAGTGAGATAAAAATATCATGAAAAACATGAAACACCACATGAAACCTTCATCTAGAACTATTAAATCAAAAAGAACTTCTACACATGGTGAGGTATGCCTACAATTTAGCAATGGTGATCTTATCTTGCAATATGACCTGTTTAGTTCCTTAATTCATCTTAAAAAATGAAAATAGGTGAAAAAAATATCAAAGTAATTACACATTCTTTGAAAGTAAATTCATCAATTGATTTGTAAGAACAAGCTCATACAGAAGAAAAACCTATAGGGTGTGGGGATTAGATAGCAAAACAAGATAATCAACTTCTTAAAAATGGTTCATAAATTATAGGCAACCATTATTACAAATAAAAAAATTAACATAAATAAAACCAAGTTTAATATCCACCACCAAGATTATTTGACCTGGAAACTATCCTACTGGTCATACCATCAAAAGACCTCTTGACTAATTTTTCTTACCTAGTGGAGTGATGGAGAAGAGAAACTGGTTTGGCCTATTTTTGACACTTCTCAAGCATTGAAATGAGTTAGAGAAGTTGAAGGTTCATTAAATAATCTTTTTCCATGTGCCACTCTTCTCCATAGGCCTTATAACTTCCAAAACTCTCTCCTTTTCACTTATTTTCTTGATTTTTAGTTAAGAACCTACAAGTTTTAGTTAGTACTAGCATTCCTAACAAGGAATCTGACATATTGGACATTATAAGAGAGATTAAAACACTTAGACACCTTGGAAAACCACACCACCTTCATTTATGATGCAAATATGACTCCTAAGTGACATAAAATGACACAAGGACTAAATGTGACCATGATAAAGCTAAAAACATATTAAATCAAATAAAATTGACTATGACACACCATATTAATTTTTGGACTATAAGGGGTTTGAATTATTTTGGCTTGTGATCAAAATAGTCAATATTCCTCTTGCCCCAACTCTATTAGATGGTATGGGGAAGTGTCTTGAATGACATGGAATAATTGAGGGGTGTGACACATAGGGTTTAGATTTAAATCGATAAAAATAACTACTCTTCACATGTTAGCCATATTAACCATGTTTTATTCATTAGTAGTGAGGTCTACAAGACTTTCAACATTGTTTGTATAATGAGGAGGCTTTTTGACGTTATCTTGATGGTTGGGAAGAGGATATTTGTATATAGTAAGATGAACATTAACTTGATTTAAATATTGGTTTTTGTTTTTAATTTCATGGGCTTTATAATTTATGTCATATGCTTATTGACATTTGTGAATAAGTGTTTCATGATCAAATTATGGACTTAAAATAAAATTCATAGCTATATTACATAATTATCTATGAGTATCATGAGAGTGACCCTAACTTTCATAAAACCAACAAAATTTGTTTGGATCATACCATGATTTCATTGGTTGAGTGGGGTCAATATCTCATGGTAGAGGTTTTGGTAGATGATTTCAAATCTTAATTAATGATAAGGTTGGTTTGAGAAAATGTAAGTTTAGGAGTGTTATTTGGAGGGGGAGCATGGTCCATAGTGTTGTTTAGAGTGATGGCTTAAATGTTATGAGTAATGTCATAGGTATCAGTAATACCATCAATAGTTACGTGATATTTTTTGTTTTTATTGAGCATATTGTATACACATAATATTTTCACACTTTTATTGATTACTGATGTTTTACATCTTGTAAGAACCCATCATGACTCAATATTTCTAATTTCATGCCTTAAAGGGTACATTGAGAAAGGGGTGGGTAGACCTTTGGTGATTCATAGGATTGTTGTCCCTTATTGCCATATTATTCCCTATCTATTTAGTTCCTAAAACCATTCCCTAAGCTATCTCTCCTTCCTTGCACATTTCTTTAGTATTTTCCTCTTTCTATCCTTATTTCCCTTAGTAATTTTTTAATATATTTAGTAAACTAGGTCAACTTGGTCAACCTAGCATAGTCTGGGGTCACTTTAGCTCTTTAGGCCTAGATTCCATCTAGCCAACCTAACACAAACTTTAGGCATTAGCTCGATAATGCGCAAGGTCAACCTAGTTGACTTAGCATAGATAACATGTCTGAGTGATTTTTAGGTTAGATAATCCTATATATACAAGGTCATTTTAGTCATTTAAGGATGAAGGAAATTAAGAGTTATTATTCACTCATGATTCTTTACAATTTGCTCTTCCACCATTCTACTTGAGGAGTCTTAGATTAGGTTTCTTATTTGGAGAATCTTAGTCTTTTGGATAGGTCTTGGATGCTTTGGCCTAATAAACTGATCCTTATGAACCACAACAACCTCTAACAAAGCCCCATTAGCTAAGGGAGAGATTGAATTGTGATGGGTTCACATTCAGGTAAGTATAATCTAACTTTTATTCCTCTCTTTTAGTAGATAAAAGTAGCACAAGTGTTGGCTCAAATAATATTACTCCTCATATTCCATGTATTAGGATGTTACTCATACTTACTTTATTTGAATTTCCCTATAAATGTATTTGATTTTTTTGCATCTAACCCCTTACTTTGTGCCACAAGCTTTGATGATCACTAGATTAGTTTAATTTTTTTGCTATTAGATTAATTTACTTTCTTATTTATTATCATAAGTGAATATAGAAACCATAGGACTATTTTAGGGTTGTAATATGATTGTGTTAGACTATAGGATTTAGAACCCTACCTAGCATGATGTGTTGTGATAGATGATACAAGTGATCTCCTAATCGAGTCTAGTGGATCCTCATATTAGTCATGTTCCCACTTAACAAGTGTGTGCCCCAATCGAAAGTGTAGGTGTGATCTATATTATTTGATCCAAGATTTATTCATGTGCACCATGTAATTTCAATTTTATACATTTTGGTGAACACGATGTGAATCCTATCCCACCATTGGTTGGACTGTCTTCACATTTTTATTTTTGTTTCCTTTCTTATTTAGCATTAGCTCTACTTTGGCTTCACCTTCATTACATTCTATCATATGTTTTGACTTGCTGGCTTGATTCTATCGACCCAAATTTTTTTATTTATATAGGAATAGGCAACTAGATCAACAAACTTGACCCAACATAGGTTTTTAACACTTTGTAGACTTTTTATTCAGCCTACTAGGTTAACCTAGCACATTTCTAACCACTATGTAGTAGGTTCCTATTTAGGATTCATAGTGTCAGTTCTAGATACTAGACTTCTAGATTTGTAGTCCAATCAACTAAGTCAACCAGTTTAACTTAGCACATTTCTAGACATCGAGTTTAGTTTACTAGGTTGACCAAGTCAACTTAGCATACTTTTTAAGCTTTTTTAACATGTACGTATCTCACTTAGTTGACTAACTTGACTCAATTCCATAGATTGGGCTAGTTTTATCTAAGGTTATAGGTCAGTTATCTATTTTATTTTCATCTCCAAAACACCAAGGTCAATTCTTATTCTCCCTATTTTCACTATGTTTTATACTTATATTTAAAAATTATAATTTGTTTATATGTACCAATTGGATCGGTCAGCACCAAATTTAGTTAACTATGTATTTCATTTCAGTATATGATTTTATAGAATAGCTATAGGCATACCTTATTTTATTTATCATCTTATTAGCAATCCTTTTCCTTTCCCTATTTATTGTGTTATGTCGACTAGTTTGACTCTGCATTGTCTCAAACTATTTTTTCTACTTTTATTCATTACACTAGGTTGACCTAGTCGACCTAACATAGTCTACAAGTTTAGTTTTTCCACTAGGTTGACTTGGTCAACCTAGCTTTATTTTCTACTTCCCCTACTTTTTAGCTTGGTTCTTCATCCTTTTAAATCTACATCTTATTCATTTTCCTTTGAACAAAATGAGCTCCCCTATTAGAATCTTGTTAGATAGTCTTAATCCATTTAGATCCTATATGGGGTGTTTATTTATCCCTTTCTTTACCGCCCAAGAGCATCATCACTCTTGGGGCACCTCTTTTCCTCCTTCATCTACAAATTACAACATAGTTCAAATAACACTTCAAGATGAGCTTGATGGGTCCAATCCTTTTTTCACCTACCAAGAACCTTCTCAAAATATTCAAACTAATGTGGGAGTGATTGATTTAAATTTATTTAATAATCCCACTAATAAATATTCTTCTAATATTCCTTCCAACACCATCCTACCACTTGATACAACTCAATTATTAGCCCAAGTGATTCAAAAAATGAACATTATACAAAACTTTAATACCAATAAAATGATGCAACTTCAACAACATTTGATCAATGTAGCTAATCAACCTCCAATCCTGAATCCTCAAGTTAATCCTAATTACATTCATCCACCTCTTACAGATGCCTCAAGTAACATTATTCCTTAACCAATAATGAATAACAAAATACTTCAAACTATCTAAAATGAGCCTTTATCTCCCTTCATTGTATCCATTGACATTTGTAACATATCACCAACTATTAAATATGATGGGACTAAAGACACTGCCTCATTTCTTAAAGCCTTTGGTAATATCTAAAAAGAGTGGATCCAAACTAATACATTTTCAACTACTAATCTCTTAGTCAAAACCATCACTAGTGATGTATTAGAATGGTATAATCAATTACCTTAGCATTCTATTTGGCAACTTGAAGATTTGGTCAATCCTTTAGTTAAAGAGTTTCAACATAATGATCTTCCTAAAAAATATCCTAGCCATTTCATAAATGCTAAACAATATCCTAATGAATCAGATCATGACTTTATTAAAATATGGAAATCCTTAGCTCATAAAGCCAATCATAATATGTTTGATGATCACCTATTCAAACTCTTTATCACAACTTTAAACGTACTCTTTAATACAAGGTTTGAACCTTTGCTCCTCAAACTCTTAATGAAGCTCTTGACTAAGGTAAATGTCAAGATTTTCTTATGAATCAATTCAAACCTAATTCTAAAATCCTTAAAGTATCTTTCCAAATATCTAATGCTATCACTAGTAACACTTCTCAAGTTAAACCTAGTGTTTCCAAAAAATGATGTTCCTTCATTGTCTCATGTGCCTCTTTTAGTTCATCAAATGAGATCATTTTTACCTCTTTCTAAACCTTTCATATATCCTAATTCTCCTCATAAATGGTATGATGACAATCTCTTTTTTTGGTTTCATGCTGATGTTAGACATTATCATGAGTCTTGTAGAGGGATTTCTAAATGTGTTATTCCATACATGATTGGTGATTCATTTGACCATGAAACCATGATTAAGCACTATCATCAATAATACACTAATGATTTTCAAAAATGACAACCCTCTAAAGCCTCTACATTTAATAATAATAAAATATCTTCTTCCCATAATCAATCAACTTGTAAGGATGTTTTTACAATTGATGTTGATTATGATCAATACCTTAACAACTTTCAATATGTCAATATAGCTAAGGTTAATTATTGTAAGAAACCATCACATAAATATCCTATGACCAAGCCTAATAAAACTTATTTATAATAACCATTACTTAATGATACTACCACTATAAATATTGACTCAAAAACATTTAAAGAACAATGTCCTCCTTTTGATCCTCTAACCACATCAATTCTTCCAAAGTCTAATTAGCCTTCTTCTAAACTGCAAGGCTCCTCTTCTAAATCTAATTGGAATTTTCTAGAATAACTTAATTCTATACCATGTAAAATTCCTCTCATGGGTTTGGTTCACACATCACCTTATCATCATAAATTCTTTATGCAATAACTCCAAGAGATTGAAGACCCATCTTACCTTCTATTGATTCTCAACCAACAAACATTAATACCATTAAATCTATGTGTCCTTCTTTCAAACCTTCCATTGAATTCTTTGAAGAGTACATGATTAATGATGAAATCTTCTTTCCCATAGATGATCTGCCTCTTTTCATCAAGATATCCATTAATACCACCCTTATTTAAAAAGTTCTAGTTGATGAAGGTTTTGGTATTAATGTAACTTATTTATGGCTTTTACAATAACTTGGTTATAAAAAAAGTCATCTTAAACAAACATATCTTACTTGCCATGGTTTTTATAAGACTAATCAAAATACACTTAGTTATATATGGCTTCCATTAACCATTAGTCATAAGACTGTGCAAACCAAATTCATGGTTCTTGATCTTCCTTTATCCTATAACATACTTCTCAACCATCCATGGACTCATCGAATGAGGGCCATTGATTCTTTTGATAGTCAATGCATTACATTTGTACAAAATGGAAAATGTTATAAGCATGAATTTGATCCCAACCCATGGAGTATCTAATTGCCTAATCTTAAATCACAATATCGTGTTCCCATGATTCCTAAAATCAATACTGCACCTATGCCTGAGTTCATCAATATGAATCCTGATTTACAAGTTACTCTTGTGGATTCTGACAATGATGATCCCAATGAATTATAACACACCTGTAATACTAGTAAATTACATCCATATATTTTTAAATGGCTTCCAACTTCCCTCTTACCTATAAATCATCCTATTCCTCTCAGGGATGAGATTACTGATTTCCCCCTCCATCGAATGCTCAAGACCTAACTTTATCTGAAGATGCTTTTGATTGAAATTAATTTAAAGTGAATAGGATATTTCAAAATAATCTCATCATGACTCCTCAAAAATTTAGTAATATTGGGATTTCACAATCTAAAGATCCTCCTGAATCCCAAGCATGCACAATTTTTCCCACATATGATGACAACTATCTCATGGCCCAAGCTCAATCTAGAGACTTGGATGTCTTACATTATCAAAAGATCTTATCTCAAATTCATGCTTTTAACCAAGATTTACATACCATTTTTGTAGGTCATAACTTATAACCTAAGGGTTATGTGCCTCATATCAATCCTCCTCTTATTTATTCTCCTTGGGTGGTAGAGCAAATCATGCCTTTTGAACCTCTGAAAGTTATTTCATCTTCTTTACCTCCTTTGGATTATCCAATTGAATCTAATTCTTCTCCCATCATCTCTCCATCTATTTCCTCTACTCTTAAAATCATACTTGGTGCCAAGATAACCAATGTCCATCGAATACATTCTGAATATGATCGATATGGCAATCAAATTTTAGATATAGAAGTAGATGTGGAATATTGCGGTCCTCTTCCTACCTTGCCTAGTGATGAAGCTATTTTAGAGTTTCTTTATGCTCGATAAACACAACTCCCATGGTAACACCATAAACTTGGAAATTTTAAAAATAAAACTCCTTGCTTTAATGACTTTATCACTAGTATTGATCCTAAATCTAATCCAATTTCATCTTTACCCAACACACCATACCAATTTCAAGATGGTAATGCCATGATTATTGAAGAAATAACTCATATCAAATATGTTACTCCTTATTATCCTCAACCAATCATATTTTCCAAAGGACATTCGCCTTTTAAACATGATAATTTCAGCCTATTTTTTGATAAGTATCAAGAGGTATTCACTTGGTCTTACCAAGATATGCCTAGTGTTGACCCTAACATAGTGGTCCATAACATCATTACCTATCATGATGCAAAACCTGTGATTCAGAAGCAATGTAAGTTTCCTCCCAAAGTTACCAACTCATGCCATAAAGAAATCATCAAACTTCTTGATGATAAATTCATTAAACCTATGGATTATTTTGAATGGGTTTCCAATATTGTTCCCATTTAGAAGAAGGTCACCATGGTCATTAGTATTTGCATTGATTTTCATAATCTTAATCTGGCTTGTCCTAAAGATAACTTTCATTTACCTTCAATAGATGCCATTATTGATTCCATGACTAGATATGAAATGTTATCTCTTATGGATGGATTTTTAGGATACAATTAGATTCATATAGCTCCTGAGGACCAACATAAGACTAATTTCATCATGAAATGGGGCACCTATTATTATGTTAAAATTCCCTTTGGTTTCAAAAATGTCAGAGCTACTTACCAATGTGCCATGACTCATATCTTTCATGATCTCATCCACAAAATTATTGAAACATATATGGATGATCTTATCACTAAATCCAAGCATCAAACAAATCATCTCTATGATCTTGCCATCATCTATGATCATCTCATCAAATATAAAGTTAGACTTAATCATTTCAAATGTGTCTTCGAAGTTACACCTAGAAAATTGTTAGGATTATTAGTCTATCTCTATGTCATTGATGTTGATCTAGCCAAGATTAATGCTACTATCAACATGCCTATCCCTCATTTTATTCCTGACATTCGTACCTATTTAGTAAATATTGGGGTAATTAGATGATTTATTCTTGAGATGGCCTATCAAATTTACTTCATAAATTCCCTTATCAAGAAAGGTACCACTTTGGAATGGATGGATCCATGTCAAAAAACATTTGAAAACATGAAAGAATCATTTATTAATCCACCTATGCTTTGTCCTCCTTCTAGTGATCAACTTGTGACTCTTTATACTTCTTCCACACCTATTTCAGTTAGAGTAATGCTTGCCCAACAAGATGATATAGGTAAGGAGTATCCCATATATTACATTAGTTGAGGCCTCATTAATTATGAAACATGTTATACCTCAGTTGAGCATGATTACATCACCATCTATTTTGGAGATGAAAAGCTTCATCACTACATGCTTTACCAAACCACCTATGTCATTATTCATTCTGACACCCTTTGTCACTTATTCTCCAAAGCCTTTCTCCCAAGAGATAGAATTGGCAAGTGGATGGTTTTAATTATGGAAATTTATCTTCATATCATCACACAAAAAGTTATAAAAGGTCAAGTCATAGCTAACCAACTTTCATAGCTCCCATTCTAGCCACTTCCTTGCTTCAAAATGACCTTTCCAATGATAATATTATTTACATTGATTGTCTTAATCAATCAATTTATCTTAAAGATTATTTTCATAGCTTTACTACCAATCTTGAAGGCAATAAATCTAATGAACCTTCCACTCCCTTCAATACTACCAAACCAAAAGTATTTATCGAGGAGCTCCCTAAAATCACTATTAAAAATGCATGAGGATATTTGGACCCTTCAATTTGATGGTGCTAAATTCCTTCAAGGAGCCAGGGTAGGTTGCATTCTCACTAGTTCTCTTGGTAAAATAATTCCTTTAGCTTTTCATTTTATATTTGATGTCACCAATAATATGGCTAAGTATGAAGCTATTATCTTAGGTATGAGAGCTTTTATTGATCTAGACATACAATATCTTCATGCTTTGGATGATTTTCAACTCATTTTTCATCAAGTTAGTGGTGCCTATTAATGTAAAAGTGAAAATCTTATTACATATCATCAAATTGAAACCACTATTACCAAGGATTTTTCCTCATTTACAATTGAGCCTATTCCTAGAGACTAAAATTCCATTGTTGATTCTCTTGCCTCTTCAACTTCTCTCTTTCATCCACATCAAGTTTTTTCTGATCTTTTTTTTATCATACAAATAATCAAATCCCCATCATCTACTCACCCTATAGATTCCATTATCTACCACATTGAGGCTATCACCATCTAACAATGCCCATAGTATCAAGACATAATCCAATTCTTAGAACATCAAACTTATCTACCTAACTTGGATTCCCATGAAAAAATACATTTTTGCAAACAAGCTTTCAAGTGTGTATTTAGACATAACATCTTTTATTATTTCAATGCTAAAGGTAATTTACTTTGTTGTATCATGCTAAATGAGGTTCCTCCTCTAATTGAACAAGCACATGGGGGAATTTACAGTGGTAACTATAGAGGACATGCTACAACCCAAAAATGCTTACATATGGGCTACTATTGGCCTACTCTAGAAAAAGATGCTGTTAAATATGATAAAAATTGTAATCCTTGTCAACATCATGATGACCTCATTCATTTTCTACCAGTTGAACTTCAAGTTATCAAATCTCCTTAGCTATTTTCCACATGGGGATTTGATCTCATTGGCAAGCTTCCTCATTCCCAAGATGGGCATGTCTTTATCATCACTGCCACCAACTACTTTACCAAGTGGGTTGAAGTCATGCCCCTTGATAAGTTACCAGTCCTACTATATCTAAATTTAGTCTCAAGTAAATTATTTTCCACTTTGGTGTTCCTCACACCATCATTTTTGAAAATGATGGTAATTTTAAAAATAAACATGTTAAACAACTTTGCACCAAATTCAAAATCAATCATAAGTTTTTTACTCCTTATCATCCATAATGTAATGGTCAAGCTAAGGCCACCAATAAAATTATTCAAAAGATAATTTGTGAAACTTGCATGGATTAAAATCTTCATCTTTATCCTACACTTTGGGCCTATCAAACTAATATTTGTACTACCCCTAGGACAACTCCATTCTCTCTAGTCTATGGTTATGAGTCAATTCTTCCTCTTAAAGTTGAGCTTCCTTCTCTTTGTATATCTCTTCATGGCATCATTATTGATGAAGGATTATGTGAGGCTCACCTTCATGCCCTTGATTTTCTTTATGAATGTCATATTTTTACCTTACAACACAATCACCAATACAAGTCTCACATCGCTAGACAACATAACAAACGTGTTAAAAACTACAAATTTAATGTTAGTGATCTTGTCCTTAAATTAGATTAAAATTATGACAAGGAAGGTAAGTACACCCAAAAATGATGAGGCCCTTAGTTAAATATGTTCTTGGTCCAAGTACTTATCTCCTTCAAACCAATGAAGGCCATGTTTTTAAAGATCCCACCAATGCTCAATTCCTTAAGAAATACTTTGCTTAATCATTTCCCTTATTTTCATGCTTTCTGTATATATCTATCTAATATATATTTTTCAAGTTAATTTAGCATGGGTTTCTCCCTATGGATCATTTCCCTTATTTTAAAACATTTAGTCCTCCCTTTTGGTCTTTTGGTTTCTTGATGTACCATAGTCTTCATTTCCTTTATTTTCAAACCCTTAGTCCTCCCTTTTGGTCTTTTGGTTTCTTGATGTACCATAGTCTTCATTATCTTATTTTGTCATTTTCATTTTATTTACCAATTTTGATTTGGTTCCCCTTAGGCTTTTTATTTTGTGATTTGCTTTGTAAGACCATGGATAGGACTTGGTATCCCTCACAAAACCACCATATTTTTATCTTCTTTCTCTTTTTGCTGCTTACCAATGTTGTTTTGGCATCCTTTGGGTTTTTCATTGTGAGGTGATTTAAACAAAGGTTCCCTCACTTTTTGCTTATTGGCACCCCTTGGGTTTTCTTTATTGATTTTCTTGGTAATACTGTGGATAAAACCCAACCCTCATAAAATCACCTTTCTTTTCATGGTATTTGTGAGCCTTGTTATTTATACATTAGCTTTTGCTTCTTTTGCTAGATGGAATCTATAAACAATCTATGTTAGCATGTTTTCCTTCACTTCCCACAATCTTATGATAAGGAATCACACCTTTGCTATCATTGTATTCCTTTTTTCCCATTGTCACATTTTTTTTAATTTGAAGAAATTCAAATTTGTTACATGTGTCGTTTTCTTATTGATTTCTCCCTTTCTTTCACCTCCAAATTTGGATAAAATAAGGTCAAAGTCAAGATAGCACTTTTATTTCACTTGGATTAATGAGACTCTTAAACCCCATGCTCTTGGATTTTCTCTCTCTTAACAACCTTGTCCCAAAGTTTTCAAATGAAAGTCATCTTTAGCACCCATGTTTGGTCTTCCAAATCCATATGGATAAATAATTTTTAAAAAAATAAAATAAAAAAATAAAGTTAGAAGCCAATCATTCGAAAATAAAAGGCAGTGATATCTAAAAGGCAACATATAAATCTTAAAATTCTAATCACACCAAAATATGTGATTACAAGCACATCTCATATCTCTAATCAAAGCTCAAACTTCATATTCAGCTTCACATAGAGTTAAAGTCCTTTGGGGTGTGCTATGATAGTAGATTGAAATAGGGGATTTCAAAAAAATCTATAGTGCTACCTACTTTCTCATGCAAGTACCCAATATTCATAGTAGATTGATGGCTCTGTAAGGGTTGTTGAGGAGCAGGGAACACATCATAGGGAGGTAGGTCCATTTTAATTTTCATGCATATATCCTTCATGGGATGATATACATACTCTATTTGTTGACCTGAGACTTGTGTAGCTAAGAGAAGTTTTTTAGGGTCCTTAAGGTTGATGGTCCTCTTGTTTTAACAAACCAAATTTGAGTGTCTTGGCTTTGATAAAGAGTTCCTCTACCTTGGTTTTTCCTTCATTCTCCCCTCCACACCATTTCATTTCCCCCCTTGATAGACAAATTGTGATTCCAAGTCTATTTTTCCTCTTCTTTAAATTCCTTTTTCTTCATTTCTTAAAAACATGCTAACACTACTTTTCTTCATTTTTATCTATCTTTAGATGTAAAACAACATGTTTGAGAAACTATGGATCATTTTCATCATGTTCTATATATTTACTATAACTAATTTTCTTTCATTTTCCCATTTATCTTGATTTTGTTGTTCTGTTATTGTGAACACCTGAGTTCTCACCTTTTTTACATTGTTGCATGAGATGTGGATTTTTACTGCTCACCCAACCATGTTGTTTTCTCTTTTATGCATCCCCTTTCTCCATTGATGATTAATATGTGGATTGTTACTTCTCACTCATCAATGTTATTTTACCATTTTTTTACCATCTTGTTTGACATATATCATTGATTTGATTTGGTGAGTTTGCCTTTTATTACTTGAGGTTTACTTGTTTGAGTTTTTCAGTCTTTAGTAGCCTTGGGTTTTTAGTTACCTGATTTACTCTTGTTTGACTTGGTCATTTGGTCTAACATAGCACATTTCACCCAGCTTACCAAATTCCCAAGTACGTCCCATCCACATAGTACCAATTATCTTAGATTTTCTTGTGTTTATTTATTTTTAATCCTTAGTTTTGTATTTTTGGGTTTTTTCAAAGCAGTCTCTGCACCCTCCACAATCAAAACTAAAACATAGCTAGAAAACATCTTGTGATAAAGGTAAGTCAAGGTAAACATTACTTAATTTTTAGTTAGTTTCTTTTTCTATCATTTACTTTCAATTATTTTATTCTTTTTAAAATACTACAATTTTTTTAGCATCAACATTGTGTGTGTTCTTATGTTCTTTCTTAAAGCGCCATCCCCTGTTACACCTTAGTGACACGTGATAAGCTTCATGTGGGACATATGTATACACATAATATTTTCACACTTTTATTGATTTTTGATGCTTTACATCTTGTAAGAACCCATAGTGACTCAATATTTTTGAGTGTACGCCTTAAGGGGTGAATTGGGAAAGGGGTGGGTAGACCTTTGGTGCTTCATAAGATTATTGTCCTTTATTTCCATATTATTCCCTGTCCATCAACTCCTAAAACCTTTCCCTAAGATATCTCTCCTTCCTTGCATATTATTCTAGTATTTTCCTATTTCTATCCTTCTTTCCCTTGATTAGTACCTTTTTTAATTGTTTAGTAAGTTAGGTCGACTTGGTCGACCTAACACAGTCTGGGGTCACTTTAGCCCTTTAGGCCTAGTTTCTATCTAGCCAACCTAGCATAAACTTTAGGCATTAGTTAGATAATATACTAGGTCGACCCAATTGACCTAGCATAATTGACATGTTTGAGTGATTTTTAGGTTAGATACTCCTATATATACAAGGTCATTTTGGTCATTTATAGATGAAGGAAATTAGGAGTTATTATTCACTCGTGCTTCTTCATAATCTGCTCTTCCACCATTCTACTTGAGGAGTCTTAGCTTAGGTTTCTTATATTGAGAATCTTAATCTTGTGGATAGGTCTTGCATGATTTAGCCTAACAAAGTATTCCTTATGAACCACAACAAACTCTTAAAAAATTCCATTGGCCAATGGAGAGATTGAGTCATGATGGGTTCACATTCAGGTAAGTATATTTTAACTTTGTTCTCATCTCTTTTAGTATATAGAAGGAACATAAGTATTATCTCAAATAATATTACTCCTCATATTCCATATATTAGAGTATTACTCATACTTAATTTATTTGAAGTTCCTTACACATATGTTTGATTGCTTTACATCTAACCCCTTACTTTGTGCCACAAGCTTTAGTGAGCACTAGATTAGTTTACTTTTTTGTTATTAGATTAATTTAATTTCTTGTTTATTATCATAAGTGAATATAGAAACCATAAGAATATTTTAGGGTTATTGTGAAATTGTGTTAGAATGCAGGCTTTGAAAATCTACCTAGCATGATGTGTTGTGATAGATGATACACACAATCTCCTAATTGGGTCTAGCAGATACTCATATTGGTCATACTCCCACTTAACAAGTGTTTGCCCCAATCAAAAGTGTAAGTGTGATATTCCTTATTTGATCCAAGATTTATTCATGTACACCATGAAATTATGATTACATACACATATGAGTTCCCATTATAGGTTGAGATGGTTTAAATTTATGCATAATGAAGTCTTATCACTTATCTTGGTCAAGGGATCCTTCCAAATTTCTTGGAAGAGAGTCCTAATCCGATATTGTAATTTAGGGTAGAGATTATTCATGAATAAGTGGTAGAGGTTATCATTTTCCATATTATTCTCACATTTAATAGACAAGTTATTCCATTATTTGATGAAATCTTGTGCCATTTTAGTTTCAATTTTTTTACAATTGATAAAGTGGGCTAAGTTATATTTAGGAAGATCACTAGTTTGAAATTCTTGGACTAGTGAGTTAACCAAGTCTTCAAGGATAGTGATAGAATGGGGATTTAATTATTTATACCATTCTAAAGAATCTCATGAGAGTGTTTTAGCTAATAATTTGGTATTGGAAAAGGTGTTGAGTTTAACCCATTATTTATAATGGTTACCAAATGTCTTGAAGTGAAATGTGGGATTAGTAGATCCATTATAGGCAATAGTGGGTGTGATACCTCCTAATGTTTTATTGTTTTGTTAATAAGGGGTGGTTAAGGGATAAGGTTATTAGAAACAAGATGACTAAGAGGGGGGATGAATTAGTCTTCAAAAAATTTCATTTAATTCCACTTAACTATACATGAACCATTATAATAAGCTTGTACATATTATCAATCATAAGTATCAAATCATAAAATCATGAAACACATGAACACATCATATATGTGGGAAACCCTCTAGAAAAAGAAAATCCAATGATGAATCAAATGTACTATAGTATTATAAGATAAATATCAATCTTTAGTGAAGCACCAACTTCACATGGAGCACCAACCCTAAATATCTCAACACCAACTCAGCTAGGCTTTAACAAGCACCCACTTGCAAGGAGGCACAAACCCCCTAGATGACTCAAAAACAACTCAGCTAGGCTTTAACAAGCACCCACTTGTAAGGAGACACCAACCCCCTAAATGACTCAACACCAACTTAGCCACCTAAATATTTTATAACCTTTAGAAACCCTTATTTATTTTAAAATATATGATGATCTTCTACTTTATACCTTTTCTCATTTATATCCCTCTCAAACTAGCTTCTATCCCTCTTCACTTAATTAGCCCTCTCCATAGCTTGATTAGGTCTTCTGACCTTGATATTCTTATGTAGAACCTATGATAGATATCCATGAAATATTTTTGATTTTCTGAATGACCTCCTTATTCTCATCAATGATATATATCATTTACTTATCCTCTTCTACTCTCCCATTCTTATCATCCTCTCATCATTTTCAAATAGGCTTAAACTACCTTGCTTTTACACAAGTCACTTAATCATATCCTTATTAGTTGGATATATAATGAAATCACTTATATCATACAAGAATATGTCTTATCATATTAAAATAATATTCCTTAATCATGAATCAATCAATAACATAGGTCGGTCAAACCTCAATTAACCCTTACTCCTCTTTTAGGCTTATGAAGACCTAATAGGCCTTCTTAACAACACACCACCCTTTGATCTTTATTGAAGCATATATAAACATATAAAATATAAGGAAAACATAATATTAAAATATAATATACCTTATCATACTTAAATTTAGATACACAACACCTTTTAGGTCCATCCAATCACTGCTTGAACTCTTTCTCAAATCAATGCATATAAAAGGCCTATGCATATACAAAAACTCTATATTGAACAAATAATGTATATACTTAATTTTTCCAAAAAACCATGGAAAAAAATACATATTAAAAAACCTAATGACCTTAGGGTCATCAAAAAATTCATCTGATGCTTTAATTTAGGGAAAATAAGATCAAACACTTCTTTGTATGATGTCTACCGAGGACTGCCAACTTACTTCAAAACACAATCAAGGAAACATGAAAATTTGACACATGATTTAACATATTAAAGGGATTTAAATTAATTAATAGGATATTATAACATATTCATATAAACTTTCATCAAATAGATCATAAGCTCTAATGGAAACTATTGATCTTACAAACCAATCTATTGACTTCCTTTCTTACATAATCCACTCAGTCAGATAAGCCATTTTGGCTTCAATATTCCAAAATTTTACATTGAATTAAAATCTTATTAAAATAATGGATATACTATTAAATTCCCAAAAAATGTCATGATTCATTTTAGTCATCAATCTTACATGAAAATACATCAGGAATCATGTTCTCACTTTTGCCTAATTTTCTTATTGTTTACACTGCTAGGTATATTAACAACTAGACAACTTGAATCACTAAATATGTACATTTTAGATAAATAAATTTTCAATAAATATTCATGAAAAATTACTAAATTCTCACACTTTGATCTTCATCCACTCAACAACTTTGACTCGATTAACTCTATCTTCTACAATAAATCTCTAAAAGACAAGCACTTTTTTGTAGGGTCTTTTCACTTATCTGAGAAACAAATCACACTTGGAGATTCCTTTTAGAGTTTATTATAACCTCAAATAAATTATTTAATCATATAAAACCATTTTTATATCTTTATAACAATATTTTCAACACCAGGTCATTTCTAAGGTTTTAGGAGGGTTTAGATCATCTACTAGTCTTAATGATCATTCATAAAACTTAGCTCCTCTTTCCAAAAAATAATTCTTGTAAATTTGAGATATAACCCTTCTTAATATACCATGAATATATCATGTTGTCATTAAGATGTTATACATGCCAATGAGCACTAAAAAAGACCTTCTCAGGTAGACAACTCTTCATTTTGTGCACTAGAGAAACCTTAAAATACTTTTCAAACATTTTTTTGCAAACTAAGACCTAAAAATTCATGCACATACTTAAAAAAAATTGAATCACCTCTTTAAATGTTCTCCTTCTCACCCATGTCATGTAAATTGATCATGTTACCTCATATGGTCACCATCTAACTTCTTGTTTTCTAAGCTTTGACTTACAAGTCTTATTAGGCATTAAATCTGACCTTCTAACCACCCCGTAAGCTTCACCTTGAAACTCACCTATGTTTAAATGTCTCTTGTGTATACTCAAGAAACTTCATAAAATCATTCTTCTTTGGATCTTTAATATAACATATTTGGATCTACTTATAGATCTTTGGAGCTTGACTAGGTTCATCATAACATCTTCAGAACTACATATATAGATCTTTAAAAATGAGATTTTAATCAATTGTAGGTTCCTCAAAACCTTATTTACAACCTCAAAAAACCTCTCCCATGCTAAAATACTATTATTTATTCTTTGGATCATTTAATTATTAGTATCTCATTCAGAGCATCTTCAAAATTGCTTACACAAATATTTAGAGCACATAAATTCTTCTTCAGAGCTTACTCATTTAATCATGTTTCCTACACATATCATCTCACAAGGTCTAGATAAAATTATAAGATTCTTTAAAATTTATATACTCACTTGTATTTACTTGATCTTCAATTATATTACTATCATTCTTCAACCAATACTTTCACATCATTGTTGTTCATATCGTAATAACACTAACTATGCAGGCACACATCATTACTCTTTATATAGTAACAACGTTAACTATGATATCACACATCACTAATATTTATATAACAAAAACACTTATTATGTTGGAAATAGAACTTATTCTTATACATACCTCAAGGCTTGCTTGACCAAGCATTTTCATAAGAGCCTTTAACATCAATGAAAGAACCATGTATCTTCATAAGAACTTTTTGACATCAATGATAACATTAAATATCAAATATCAACACTTAATGATAATGCTCAATAGACTCTCCATTAATAAATTATAATGTTCAAAAATCTCTCCCTTTGTCATTGATGGTAAACAGACTCAAAAAATTATGTCAAACACTCTTGATGGCAATCATCTATTAGACCTAGTTCTTGCCTTTTCTTTCTCCTTTTTTAATATTTTCGCTTTTTCTCATCTTTTCTGATCTTTCTCCTTTTATCATCTTTTTTGATTTTTTTCCCACTTTGATATTAATGACAAAGGTATTCTATACCTACCATCTCTTTCAAAATGAACTTAGATTATAGGACCACTTCAACACAAATCAAGCTCAATTAACAACTTGAATAGCTCCCCCTCAAACCAAGCATCCACCATGCTTCTATTATTAGTAGACATCAAAGATCATCTACAACTACTAAAATCATGCTCTCTCCCTGTGTGCTAATATAATCTCTTTAAGACATTAGATGGTACATGGTCTTCAGAAACCATGGCAACCACTTATGATAATCATTCTCAAAAACTTCTCTCAATCAGGTTACTCTCCCAACTGATCCATCAAAATCTCAACAAACAGAGTATATAAAGCATCTCAGTCATAATCTCTCCCTTACTCCATGTATATCAAATATCAGTAAGTTTATTGACAAATAAATCATAGATGCCAAGCTCACCCTTAGATCAAGCATATCTTTAAATAAATATTTAGAAATTAAAATCACTTACCTTCTTTGATATGTCAGAAGAAAATCAAACTCTTGACCACACACACAAGGCTATCTCATTCTTGATACCAACTATAGAAATAGAGACTCCCCTTTTATCTTCATAGATTAGACTCAACTAATCATATAAACAAATATCAAAATCTTACCTCTTATATACACCAATTGTCTACATATTTTGACTTCAAATACCAAAAAAAACCTTAGATCTTTCATCATGTTTCCTTCTTATTTGACTACAACCTCATGCTTTTGCTGATAGAAGAATGTCTCCATGAAGCTTAATGGAGTCACCTCTTTTCATAAGGCACTAAAATAATATGAACTCAAGAGATTTACATATCTCCATGCTCTTACAAGATTGAATATTCTTCAACATCATTTTGGATTTGATTAACACTTTGGACTTGATCTCATCATCAAGTATTTGATCATCAATTTGAGTTGACAACAAACATTTCTTACTTGATTTTACCTATGAGGCATGCTCTATCTTGAAATATATTCCACTTGATGTTTTAGATTGATCATGACTTATTTTTACTACCTTTGGTTTCCATACATTCATTTTCATTCTTTCTTATAATGTAGGAGCTTCAAACTTCCTACTTTGACTTGATGATATTCTAACTCTGTTAGGATATAATCTTACAATGTGTCCTACATTATGATATCTATAATTTACCACATTATATATACTATTTGAATGATGATGACTGTGATATTCTTTTAACTAATTTCTTTTTTTTTCATAGTTCCATGAATACTAATTCTTGGAGGGTCTTCTACATTGTTTTTCTCTATGACCAAACTGACTGCATGTAAAATAATAACCATTAAAGGAACTAGCATACCTTGTAGCATTGGGTTATATGATAGGTCTTTTCATGTTGACCCTCTTTTGTTCTTCTTTGAAACTAATACTTATCCTATCAGTTACAAACTTTTGGCTACTTAATATATCATCTAGAGCCAAAATGATTTTTTAAAATTTTAGAAATATTGTCACCTTGTTAGATGCTTGATATAATTTAGATTTTAGAGATTTTATTTCAATTTCATAACTTCTAAAATCTTCCTTTTTAACCTTTAGGCTTGTTGCCACAATCTCCATTTGGGTTTCAACTTGTTAGATGATCTATTCATACGCTTTGTAAGTGTTACTTAACCTTTCCTCACAAAATCCAATCTTCTCCTCATCATTTTGAACTTATTAATTCAATTTATTGTTCTTATTCACAAGCTTTAGCTCTTCTAAGGCACTCATAATTTTGGCTTTAATATCCACTTCTTCTTATCATTTTTTACTATTATAGTATACTTATTCATCTGATTTGGCATCAATCATGAGGCTTTTACCATTTTAATAACCCTTGTTATCTAATTCTATTCCTATGAATAGAGTTTCATTATTATCATGTTTAGATTCATTACTTCCATCATTGCTATTAGATGTGTCTAAATCACTTACATCTAATGAACTATCTTCTTTGGTATAGAAACTCTTATTATTCTTGAATAATCCTTTCCTTCATTCTTCTTGAAATTTTTCTTTTTCTTCTTAGACTTAAAGACTTCTATATCATTTCCATGGTTTTCATTATGTTCTTCAGTATTCTCAGATTTGTCCTTGTTAGGTCACTTGGTTACAAAGTGACCAATCTTTCCATAGTGAAAACATTTGAAGGGTAACTTACCCTTGTACTTATCTAAGCCAAACATTAACTTTATAGCAAACATATCTATGAGTTCATCATAATCAATATATGAACATACCTCATCTTTGACCTTCTTGGCCCTTAAATTCTTTTCAAATTTTAAATCTCCTTCCTTCTTGAGTGGCATTTCTTAATTAATTCTCATCTCATATGTGGTCAAGATTCCATGAAGCCCATCCATCTCTATATTATCCAAATCTTGCATTTTTTCTACTATAGATACCATAGCATTAAAATTAATAGTTAGTGATCTTAACACCTTTAGGAAAATAGTAGATTCTTTCACTTCTTCTTCCAATCCTCTAATGGTATTGAAAACTTCATCAACCCTCAATAGGTATGATGCAATGGTTTTATCTTCATTCATCTTTAGGCTTTCAAACTATCTTCTATGAGATTGTAACTTAGTTAAGTTAAATTCACCTTGGTGTATCCTTCATAGATGGTATTAAATTAATTCCATATATATTTGGTAAAAAAACAATGCATTAATTTTACAATCTCTACCTCTGATAGACCACACAGAATGTCATTCATTACCTTGAATTTGTTTTCACCATCCTTTTTACCTGCTACTTCTATTGGTGGAATTAGAGGTGAAATATACCTATCCATAATTAAATACCAAATATCATGTCCTTATGAAATCAAATATATATTAATTTTGATATTCCAAAAGGCATAGTTATATCCATTGAACATTGGATCCTTACTAGTAGAGAAACCACCTTGTTCTTATTGACTAGTCATCTTTAGTTCTTAAGATCTCATTTAAGATTTTAGACCTAATTTATAGGACCATGCTCTAATATCAATTATTGAAAACTATATCACTAAGATGGGTGTGAATCATTCTTCAAAACTTTTCATTAAACTCTACTTAACTATACATGAACCATTCTAACAAGCATGTATATCTTGGCAATCATAAGCATCAAATTATAAAAGCATGAAACACATGAACATAACATATATGTGGGAAACCCTCTAGAGGAATAAAACCAAATGATGGAAAAAAAATTACTAAATTAATATAAGACAAACATAAATCTTTAGTGAAGTACCAAATTCACATGGAGCACCAACTCAGCTAGTCTTTAGCAAGCACTCGCTTGTAAAGAGGCACCAACCCCCTAGATGACTCAACATAAACTCAGTAAATTCATTATTTGATCACCTTTAAAAAAAATTATTAATTTATAAAATATATGATGATCTTCTCCTTCATCTTTTCACTCATTTCTATCCCTCTTAAAGTAGCTTCTAGCCCTCTTCGCTTAATTATCCCTCTCCATGGCTTGATTAGGTCTTCTGACCTTGATCCTCTTATTAAAAACCTCTATTAGATATTCATGAAATATCTATAATGGTCAACATGACATTTTTATTATCATTATCTATCTATATCATTCATTTATCTTTTTTTACTCTCCCATTCTTAACATCCTCTCATTTTCAAATAGGCCTAAACTACCTTGCTTTTATACAAGTCACTTGATCATATCCTTTTTAGTCAACTATACATTTAAATAAATTGGGTTGGCCAAGACTAAGTCCTATAATATTAAAATATAATTCCTAAATCATGAATCATTCAATACAATAGGTCATCCAAACATCAATTAGCCCTTACTCTTCTTTTAGGCTTATGGAGACCTAACATGCCTTTTTAGTAACACATTAACCTTTGATCTTTCTTGAAGAATATCCAAAAATATAACATAGTATTAAAACATAATATTAAACTATAATATATGCTATCCTACTTCACTTGATATCTACAACACCTTTTAGGTCTAATCACCACTTAAACTCTTTCTCAAATCACTGCATATAAAAGGCTTATGCATATACAAAAACTCTATCTTGAAAAAATGAGACATATACTAAATTATTCCAAAAAACCAAGAAAAAAAATATTAAAAAAAATCATGACCTCAGGGTCATCATAAACTTTATTTGATACTTCAACTCAGGGAAAATAGGCTCAAACACTTCCCCATAAGATGTTCACGTAAGACTAGCAACTGAATTCAAAACATAGTCAAGGAAACATGAAATTATGACACATAATTAAACATATTAAAAGTATTTAAATGCATTAATAGGATATTATAAAATAATCATATAAACTTTCATCAAATATATCATAAGCTTTGATGGAAACTATTCGTCTTACAGACTAATTTGTTGACTTTCTTTATTACAGACTCCACTCCATTAAATAAGCCATTTTGG
This sequence comes from Torreya grandis, assembly GCA_037957365.1. NCBI lineage: Eukaryota > Viridiplantae > Streptophyta > Pinopsida > Cupressales > Taxaceae > Torreya > Torreya grandis. The sequence goes on from JARHVA010000177.1 coordinate 1,758,708, forward strand.
CTTTAATGTTACAAAATTTTACATTGACTTCCCAGATTATAAAAATAATGGATATTATATTAAATTCCAAAAAAATAACATCATGCATTTTAATCCATCACTCTTACATTAAAATACATAAGAAATCACCTTCTCACTTTTGTCTGATTTTCTTATTATCTGCACCACTAGGTCTATTAGTGACTGGCCAATATGAATCACCAAATTTTCACATTTGAGATATGGAACATTTATAAGAATATTCATTAAAAACAACTATAATTTACACACTTTTATCTTCATCCAGTCAATAATTTTGACTTGGTCAACTCTATCTTCTATAGCAAATCTCTGAAAGACAAGCACTTTCTTGTAGGGTCTTTTCACTTACTTAAGAAACCAATCACACTTAGAGATTATTGAGAGAGTTTAATATAACCTCCAATCACTTGTATTATAATATAAAACCTTTTTAATCTCTTTAAAACAATATTTTCAACATCGATTCATTATTAGGGTTTTATGAGGGTTTAGACCATCTTTTAGTCTAAATGATCATTCATAAAACTTAGCTCCTCTTTATAGAAACCAATGCTTATGACTTTGATCTAGAAAATTATTCAAATACCATGAATATATTAGGTTCTCATGTAGATTTTTTACATCCCAATGAGCACTAAAAATCCCCTTCTCAGGTAGACAACTCTTCATTCTATACACTCAAGAAACATTGAAATACTTTTTAAGATTTTTCTTGAAAAAAAAGGCATATAACTTCATGCACATACTTAAAACAACTTTACTCACCTCTTTTAATGTTTAAGAGATCACTTATGTCATGGAAACTGATTCTGTTACCTCATTTGGTGACCATCTCTCTTGATTTCTAAGCCTTCACTTGCAAGTCTTATTAGGCCTTAAATCTAACCTTCTAGCCACCTTGTAAGCTTCACCTTAAAAATTACCTATGTTTCAAAGTCTTTTTTTCATTATAAATCAAATTTATACACTCACTCTTATTTATATTTTAAAAATAACTTATTTAGAGCTATTTACAAATCTTTGGAGCTTGGTTGGGATCTTTATAACATCTTTAGAGTTGCATATATAGATCTTCAGAGCTGAAATTTTAATCAATTATATGGTCCTCAAAACCTTATTTAAAACCTAAAACAACCTCTCTCATAATAAAAAAATTTTAGGTATTCTTCAGAGCATTTATTTCTTCATAGCTCATTCAAATCATCTTTAAAACTACTTACATAGATCTTCAAATCACACAACTTCTTCTTTGGAGCTTAATCATTTCATCATGATACTTGGACATATCATCTCACAAGGTCTATAAAATGCATTACAAGATGATTTTTACTTGATATAATGAATTTTATTTAATCAATGATATTTAATGATATTACTATCATTATTTATACAACACTTTCACATCATTGCTCTTCATATAACAACAACACTAACTATGCTAACACACTTCACTGCTATTTATATAAAAATATCACTAAAAATGCTAGAACACATCATTTCTCTTTATATAGAAACAACACTTATTATTATGATAATAAAACTCATTCATATATGTACCTCAAGGCTTACTTGACCAAGCATTTTCATAAGAACCTTCTGACATCAATGAAAATATTATATACCAAATATTATTACTCAATGATAATAGTCAATAGATTGTCATTTAATCAATGAAAATGCTCAACAAAGGTTACCATGGGAATCCTTAAGGTGGGGTGGGGGGCATTTAGATTTTGCACTCCCCATGAAACCTATTGAGGTTGTTTTTGAAAATTAATGAAATGGTTTTGCATCTGTATCATTTACTTTGTATGATTATTTTAAAAGGTATGGATTTGATTAAATGTTTATAATAAGATTTGGTTAGTTAGGGTATAATTTTGACTAGTCTGCACAACATGTGATGCATTAGTATTAATAGCTTGAGTTACACTATGAGTAGTAGAATATGACACACTAATGGCATGAGAAGAATTGGTAGTATTAGAATAACTAGTAGTATGGTTAGCATTGGTAGAAAATATGCACTAGTATGATGGTTAAGGGGAAAGGTCTTTTGAAGAGGCCCACTAGAAGTTGAACCTACCATGTTAGTAGAGATACTTGGCATGGAGGTTAAAGAAGTTATAGAAGAACATGCCATGGTGTGTGAAGGAGACATAATAGAAGGAAAAATTTGAGATCCAAAGAAAGAGGTTTCCCCAAATTAATGAGAGAAAGTAGGGGAGGGTGAAGGAGGTTATTCTACTTAATGACTTATCATAATATTATAAATGGTTGAAGGGTATTTTCCTCTATTTTAAGGAAATTCATTTATGATGAAGAGCATTCTAGTTGTGTACTTAAAGCCACACTAATATTTAGTGATAAAAAGGATTACGAACTAAGGAAGAATGGGGAAGAGTCCCATAATTGGTACTATGAGTGGTAATATGGACATTGCTTTCATCCAAGGTGGGTGCCACAAGCTATGTCTTAAAAACCTATTAGGATTGGTAAAACTCATCATGTTTATCTAATTTAACTATGTATTATCCTCAAATAGGAAATATATGATGAAGGAAAAAAGGTAAAAACTTGATAGAAATAAGGATCAGTTAATATGATATAGAATCGAACCAATCAATAATGTTCTAGAAAACAAAAAACAATAAAAGAACAAATGACACAGTCAGATAGGTCAACTATGTATTAAAAGATAATGAAAATAAGAGGATGAAAAGAGGACATAATCAAACATTTTGAACATGTATTCAAGATATGAAACATAATAGGATGATATCATACACAGTTAGATAGCTCTATTGTATACTTTAGAGGGAGAAATTGAATAGGTTGAAAATGATACACAATCATATAGGGTGACTATGTACTAAAGGTAAGCAAGACTAATAGTTTATAAGAAACTATGTTGACAAGGATGATAGTGTTATGAAAATAGGTAATTTTTATCAATATAATATCTACGTAAATAAAATTAATCATATAAGTAATTAGATCAATGTTGTTGATCTAATTGGAGCACACAACATAAACCTTGCACTAATGCTAGCTAGTGCAAGTTTTGTAATAAAATATAATGATTAGAGAACAATAAATAAAAATTGAATGTAAATTTTAACTAATTATTCATTCCTAAATGTTTTTAAGTCATAATAAACTTTTAAATTAATGTGATGGGGAGTTTACTATAAGAAGGAACTAGAAAGTAATCTATGGATAGTATCAACTACTTAGACTAAAAGGGATCTGTATTGGCGATTGTACTAGATTGGTATTGGGGCCTACACACTCACTTCATAATATTACATTGATAAGGGTTTTAGATGTTTTTCCAATATATACTATCAACCACATGTTTATACTTGGCCAAAAAACTAAGTTGACTTCACCCTTGGTGATGAAATCCAAGTAGGTAGACCTTGGGAAGAAAAATGTTTAATGTTGTTTAGTGTAAAGTGATTTGGTAGTGTGTGCAAAAGACAAAAATAATGTGACTAAATTGAAATTTAAAAACCACCTAATTAATCTATGCTTATTAATCTAAGCATGTAAATAATTGAAATGAAAAGTGAATTAATTACTATAAAAATAGGTTAATTCTTTTGACTGTGAAGAGTATAGAATCAGTTCAAGCACCATTGTATGTAAAAAATATATAATATATTCAATAGGGTTGATACTATTCTATGAAAGTAAGATCCATAAGAACAAATTTGAATAGGTCAACTATGTATTCTAGAGAAAAGATAGGCTACAAAAATGTGACAAGCTAGTAGACCCAATTTGTTATAGGGTTGTAGTTTTATAGAATGTAAACTTATGAAAAAAAATATTGTAAATGAAAAAAAAATAATAGATAAGGTAATAATGAATCTTGGTGGTTTTGAATATTCTTAATTTCTAAATTTTATGTTGTGTTTCTCAAGTGACAATTTAAATAATCTATGAACAGGGTCAACTAGGTCGATGGAGTTTGCAAAACATGTATGCCGAAAAAGAATATGTGAATAGAGTTGACTTTCTTGACTATGTCTACAAACTTATATGCTAAAAAATATAACTATGAAAAAATTTGACTATCTCGAATATGTATGCAATATTATAATTGAATAAGAAGACTATGTTAAGATGATTAATCCAATCACCTGTATTTGAAGAAAACCTACATAGATAGAATATAGTCATTTTGGAGTGATTATGTGTTAAAATTGTGCACATAATGTTAGAATTATATTGATAGGTTTGATATAGTACTAAAAAAATAAAAATATATGAGATGATGATAAAATTAATCCCTAAAAGAAAACCTACAAGGGTTTGATGCATGTTGGGTCACTATAATGTATATAAAGAAAATGTAGTTGACCTATTAATCAATCCTAGCTCAGAGAAGATAAATCCTACTTACACTTATATTTTTTGATACATTTATAAATTAATGGTCATGACTAATATGGATTATATAGACCTAACAAAGGGTTCCCTTATCACAATAACATCACTAGATATGGTTTCCAAGCCTCTAGTCAAGTAACACCATGAAGTAACCCTAGATAGGTCCTATGTTTTCATATTCACTAAGTACATACAAAGTAATGTAAAATATAATCTAGTGCTCACCAAGCTTATGGCACAAAGTGGGGGTAATAAACATAAAAATTAAACATGCATAGAAGATCTATACCCATGTCAATGTATAGAAAATCCTAATGCATGGGAGGAAAGTACAAATACTAATTTATCTACTTTAAAAAAGGAAGAACAAAGTTAAGAACACTTACCTTTGAATATGAAACCATCGAGCCTCAATATCTCCTTTGACCAAGGTGTTTTGTAAAAGTTTATTATGGTATGTAAGGATAAAAAATATAATTCAACCTTAAGCTACACAAATTCTCTATGTATCGAAAATACTTCTCCATAAGACAAGATCCATATCTCTAAAGAAAGTATTGAAACCCTAATAAATGTTCCTCAAGTAGAATTATAGATAAACAAATGCATAATATATTCTTTTTCTTCTATTATGGATTATATAGACCTAATATGGATTATATAGACCTAACAAAGGGTTCCCTTATCACAATAACATCACTAGATATGGTTTCCAAGCCTCTAGTCAAGTAACACCATGAAGTAACCCTAGATAGGTCCTATGTTTTCATATTCACTAAGTACATACAAAGTAATGTAAAATCTAATCTAGTGCTCACCAAGCTTATGGCACAAAGTGGGGGTAATAAACATAAAAATTAAACATGCATAGAAGATCTATACCCATGTCAATGTATAGAAAATCCTAATGCATGGGAGGAAAGTACAAATACTAATTTATCTACTTTAAAAAAGGAAGAACAAAGTTAGGAACACTTACCTTTGAATATGAAACCATCGAGCCTCAATATCTCCTTTGACCAAGGTGTTTTGTAAAAGTTTATTATGGTATGTAAGGATAAAAAATATAATTCAACCGTAAGCTACACAAATTCTCTATGTATCGAAAATACTTCTCCATAAGACAAGATCCATATCTCTAAAGAAAGTATTGGAACCCTAATAAATGTTCCTCAAGTAGAATTATAGATAAACAAATGCATAATATATTCTTTTTCTTCTATTATGGATTATATAGACCTAATATGGATTATATAGACCTAACAAAGGGTTCCCTTATCACAATAACATCACTAGATATGGTTTCCAAGCCTCTAGTCAAGTAACACCATGAAGTAACCCTAGATAGGTCCTATGTTTTCATATTCACTAAGTACATACAAAGTAATGTAAAATCTATTCTAGTGCTCACCAAGCTTATGGCACAAAGTGGGGGTAATAAACCTAAAAATTAAACATGCATAGAAGATCTATACCCATGTCAATGTATAGAAAATCCTAATGCATGGGAGGAAAGTACAAATACTAATTTATCTACTTTAAAAAAGGAAGAAAAAATTTAGGAATACTTACCTTTAAATATGAAACCATCGAGCCTCAATATCTCCTTTGACCAAGGTGTTTTGTAAAAGGTTGTTATGGTATGTAAGGATAACAAATATTATTCAACCTTAAGCTACACAAATTCTCTATGTATCCAAAATACTTCTCCATAAGATAAGATCCATATCTCCAAAGAAAGTATTGGAACCCTAATAAATGTTCCTCAAGTAGAATTATAGATAAACAAATGCATAATATATTCTTTTTCTTCTATTATGTATTATATAGACCTAATATGGATTATATAGACCTAACAAAGGGTTCCCTTATCACAATAACATCACTAGATATGTTTTCCAAGCCTCTAGTCAAGTAACACCATGAAGTAACCCTAGATAGGTCCTATGTTTTCATACTCACTAAGTACATACAAAGTAATGTAAAATCTAATCTAGTGCTCACCAAGCTTATGACACAAAGTGGGGGTAATAAACCTAAAAATTAAACATGCATAGAAGATCTATACCCATGTCAATGTATAGAAAATCCTAATGCATGGGAGGAAAGTACAAATACTAATTTATCTACTTTAAAAAAGGAAGAACAAAGTTAGGAATACTTATCTTTGAATATGAAACCATCGAGCCTCAATATCTCCTTTGACCAAGGTGTTTTGTAAAAGGTTATTATGGTATGTAAGGATAACAAATATAATTCAACCTTAAGCTACACAAATTCTCTATGTATCCAAAATACTTCTCCATAAGACAAGATCCATATCTCCAAAGAAAGTATTGGAACCCTAATAAATGTTCCTCAAGTAGAATTATAGATAAACAAATGCATAATATATTATTTTTCTTCTATTCCTCTCTAAAATGACAAAAAAGGATGTGTATTTTTGTATCTAACCCCAAACCTTTATAAAAATTTAGGTGAGAAATTTATCCCAATTCGACCTTATATTGTTAATTAATAAAAACAAGTTAGGTCCCAGTTTAGATCAACCAAAGCTGACCTAGACCCCTAATGTGAAAATATTAATTAGAATACAAGGTCATCCTAGGTCAACATTATTTAGTAAATGTAAAAAAGTTTTTTAGGCTTCGGTAGGGGCTAAGTAAGGTGGTGAATTTCTTATAAATATGTGCAAGAAAGGTGTGAAAACTTAGGGAAGTGTATAAGAGATGGTTATGTAGATTGCAAGTGGTGGTATAGGGAACAACAATACCATGAAGTGCCAATTTTTTACTCACCCCTTTCCCAATGTACCCTTTAAGGCATGCACTCAAAAATATTGAGACTCAATAAATTCTTGCAAGAGAGAAAGCATCAATAATTTTTAAAGTTTGAAAATATTATGTGTATATAGAGGTCAACTGATTTTGACCTAAAGAGGAAAATATATCAAAATGAATATTAGGAAAGGGTTCATTTTAAGAGGCTATATTCCAAACCCCCTTAGATTTATTTAAGCAAATTTGATTCATAGCTTTGATGAATCAACATGTCTAAAATGTTCTTTAAATCAATAATAGCTATTATTTAGTATGGTTCTTATTCTTTAGTGTAACTCTTCTTCCTTAGTATGACTCTACCCTTGGTAGAGCTGATGATAGAGCATAATGACTCTACTTGTGACAGAGCTAAACAATATTATCATGTTCAGCTCTACCATCGATAGACATTTAACCCTACCATGGGTAGATCCACTAGGATTTCCCATCGATAAATCCATCAAGATCAACTACTAGCTAAGTTGTGTGGCTCTACCATTTGATTGAGTCATTCAGTTCTATTGAGGGTAGACTCACAGAGTTTCCTAGATCGATCATTGGCAAAACTAAATGGCTTAGCCATTTAGTGGAGCTAACTGACTCTACTATTTAGTCAAGATGTTTAGCCAAGCCATTTGGCTAGGCCATTTGGCTAAATTGTTTAACTAGGCCATTTAGTTAAGCCATTAGATTAGGTGTTTGGTTAAGTCATTCGATTTGGTCATTCAGCTCTACCCTTTAGCCTAGTCATTCAGCTCTACCATTTAGTAGTGTTATATAGGTGAGACCCATATTTTTGAATGAGTTGTAGGTGTGGCCACTATAGTTGTACTAGGTTTATGCCCTTGAGAGTTGAGCCTTAGGCTTTAGTGATCTAAAATCCATTTAGAGCATATAAGCTCACCAAAAAATTGCAATTGAAAAATATGAAACCCTTGGTGACATAAAAACTAAACTATTTCACGGGTTTAATTTTGATGTCCCCAAGGGTTTCCCCTTTTTTAATGTGGCCCATTTTTTTGGCTAGTTCATATGTTTTTGTATGCATTTTGAAGCTATCCAATTGATTCATGACATGTTTTCCAGAGATAGCTTCACTAGTTCCTAATTTAAAGGTACACATGCTAATTTTTGTTTGTCTTTCATGGTTTGAAATTTTAATTTCCTTATTTTTTTCCTAGTTTAGTAGCATCGTTGAGTAATGTTGTTTGATTCTATCATTTGGCCATGTCATTCATCATAGTCATTTGACTATGTCATTTGGTTAATCAACCTTCAAAATTATTTTGTTGTTTGATATTAGGATCGAGGGGTATATATGTGGTGAATTAAAATATTTTTTGAGATAATTCCAAAAAGGGTTGGCGAGATGACCCACAAATTAATATATATCCATAAAATTTTGGTGATCTAGTCCCATCTAATGAATCTAAAAAATTACCAAAACCAAAATCTAAAAATTAGAATATTCATGAACTCATGATTTTTCACCACTAAAAAAAAAACCTAGATTAGGATAAAGAGAGGATGGCTAATTAACGTCCTAGTGTTTAAAATTGATAAATATAAGGTGATTAAAATTGATGAATAAATGTCAAGCAAAGTCTAAAGTGGGTTGAAGGTGTGTGTACAAGCTAGGATAACCTAAACTAATTTGTAGACACTAAAACTGAATTATATAGCACCTTAGTGTTATACACTTAGAAAATTCTTATCATGGTAGTACCCTTTAGTTATAATACCTTCCTGTAGTTCATGTTTAGTATTTATTATGCCTAAATTTATTATCTCTTAATCTGACCATTTTTATTTTTATGACCAAGCCTTTTATACCATGAAAAATTCTACAAACCTAATAATTATCATTCATTGCTATTTTTTTACTTGTACATACTTTCTAGCTTCCTAGAGACTTGTGTCCTAGATAGATCCCTATAATAATATTAATGTCCCTTTTAAAACTAAGTGTCCAGTTCCCAAAATTCATTTAATGTTTAAATAAAATATATTCATATGGTTGGCCTATGTACTTTAGTGTGATATATTTTAAAAATAGAATGGTATATATATATAATCAACCCCTATTCATTACTCATATATAAAAGACCTAAAAATCACATACAACTCACAAGGAAATGTACCAAGAAGCACTCAATCAATTATCAAGTGATAAATCCATCCCTATCTTCATATAAGTTATAATAGCAATATTTCCACATGTCTAAAGTAGAAGGAGCAACCCATGAGCCATATTTTCTAATTTAGAAGCTAGGTCACTCTATGTACTTTATTATCACACGTTACATCAATACTACACACACAATCTAAAACGTAGGGGAAAAATTCATAATTACAATGCCCTCTTCATAATATTTAATATTTATTCATTGCCCATTAATAGAGGGGTCCTTTGGGAAGATTGGCATCATGTGTCCACTAACTTATTTTTTCACATTCTCTACAAGGGTGAGGAAACTAGGGTTTGACCATTTGGTAAAGAGTGAAATGTACTCATGTGATCAAAAAATACTAGAATAAAGGTGATATAAAACATATAATACTCCAAGTGGTCACATCTAAATCTAATAACTATTCTATAGTGGACACTTATGTCCAACTTAGACACTAGTGTCAATACAACTATCTAGATCTGATATAAGTATCTAAGGCCACAAACTGCATAATTATAGAATCTGATGACTATTCTAGTCCACTTCAAACTTATTTTATCCTATATTTGTGTGTGTATAGTAAAATAAGTAATTTTTTTTTTCAATTTATAATATCAATCAATAGTTATATTTCCTATTTTAGCATATCTCATTTTATAAAATCAAAGTATTGTTTATTTGAGTTTATAGATTAATTGGCCTACTATAGATCTATTTATCACCCTTGTGATTATTAATTTCTATATTCTTAATCATATAATACCATCATAAAAATAAAAAAAATTAATTTAGGGTTAAACATTTGGTGAATCCTAAATTTTATTTGGTACAAGGGTAATCTAGGGTTAAGAATATAGAAATGAATAAGCACAAGAGTGATAAATAGATCTATAACATTCCAATTAATTTTAAAAATCAGATTAAAAATAATATAAATTTATAATACTAAGATATCTTAAAAATATAAAATATAACTATTGATTGATATTGTAATAAATTAAAAACAAGAGTACTTAGCTAGTTTACTGTGCACATGTAGATCTAAGTTTAAATAGGATGGAAGTGGACTAGATTAGGATCTTGGAACATTTGTTAGATTCTAAAATTTTGTATTTTATGGTTTTGAATGCTTTATCCAAATTCACATAGTTACATCGATGCTAGTGCCTAAGTTGGATGTTGGTGTCAAGTATGAAATAATGACTGGATCTAAATGCCACCACCTAGAGATTTTCTGGTTTTCTATCACCTTTATTCTAATGTGTTCAAATCACATGCATAGGCTTTTTATCTTTTCAAAATTTTAAAACCCTAGATTTATCATCCTTGGATTGATTATGAGAAAAATGGGTTAGTGGGAACATAGTATCAAGCTACCCTAAAGACCCCTCTATCAATGAGAACTTCCTGCATAGCCAATACTTGATTATTTGTGCATGAAGATGTAATATATGATAAGCAAGTACATAAAGTGACTTATCTTATAACTTGTAAAATATGACTCATGGGATACTAATTTATTACTTTAGACCTATGGAAATACTACTCCTAATTGATATGGAAATAGGGATGAATATGGAGAGTTTGATCACTTGAATGCTTGATTAAGTTCTTATTGGTATGTTGTCTTGTGAATTTTATGTGATTTCTAAGTGAGGAATGAATGAGAGTTAATTTTGTATATATATCGAGCTATTTTAAAAATATCTCACACTAGATCACTTAGGTTGACCATAAGGATACATTTAATTTATAAATTGGATAAATTTTGGGCACTGGACATGAGTTTGAAAAGGGACACTAGCATCGATGTAGGTGTTTTGATGGGGATCAAGTGTCTAAGAAGTTAAAAAGTAGGTATAAGTCCAAAATTAAAAGAGAAGGATAATAAACAAGTTTATATTGTTTTTCATGGTATAGAAGGCTTGGTCATCTAAATAATAGTGGTCAAACTAAGATATAAGTAATTTAGGCATCAGAGATAGTGAATGCAAGCCTTATGATAGTAGAAAGATATTAGAACTAAAGGGTAAAAACATGATATGTATTTTCCAAGTGTAAAAGATTAAGGTGATATATAATTTATATTTAGTGTCTACATTTTCCCTCCCCTTTAATCTAGTAATGAAATTTCTAGTTTAAATGAAAGATATGCATACTTGGTTGTGTATAGCATACCTTATCTTTTTGTGAATCCAAATTGAGTGATTTTTGGTGACTAAACTAAAAATAATATCATGTTAAAATATATAATCAGTGCATATAATATTAAATTTAAAACATTTTAAATGATTTAAAGTAATGAGAGCAAGGCTAGGAGTACACTTATGTGTCGATGTAACCATCTTGCATTTTAGCAATTTGATTTTAAGATATTTTTTATTCTAAAGCATTGGATCTAAGATTAGGATAATTTGGAAACCTAAAATTTCACACACACACACACACACACACATTAAAGGACATCATGCCCCTAACCTTGGAGAAAAAGTGAGTTTCCACATAGCCATTGAGCACATCTCAATGGCACAATCCAGTCACAATTATAACCTCGTGAGTGTGAGTGATCCAATAAAATAACACTATATATCTAGTGAATCTAGATTATTTAATCAAATATAACTTATAATATTATAAATATTGAGTAATTTTATCACCTCAACCTTGTTAAAAGGTGAACCAACTACTGTGATAGACTAGTTCAATAAAGTTTAAATAATTCCACCTTTGGTATGATAACAATCCATAATAATATTTGATATTTTAAAGCTCATTTTATTTTACAATTTGAGGTGATATTTATATGTAATATGCATCTCATATATGTATTAAGATAAAACATGGGTATAAAAATAGTACCAATGTATAGAATGATACCACAAATATGTATTTGAACCATATAACTATGAAATTTGGCCAATTTGAAAATTTTCAGGTGTGGAGGACATATCCCATGGCATGCCCCCAATGAATATGTAGAATTTTAAAAGTGCGTAAGTGTGGATAACATGTTTCCATAACATGTCCCCATTATAATCTATAAATTTTGAATATATAATAAGTGTGGAGGTCATACCTTTTTAACATGCCTCCACTAAAAGTTAAAATTGTGAAGGTATGAAATGCATGCCTCTATGAACTGCCCCCATTGATATGCCTCCCTTGTCCCGTTTTGAGGTAAGGGGAAGTATAAATTGGTAGTTACTTTACCTCAAAATAATAAGATAACTATATAATTTGTGTATGTATCATGTATCATATAGGAGTAACATGTCTAGGTAAATAAATCAATGAGCAACTAATATGTGATCACATCAAATCCTAAGATGCATGATGTGAATCATGGCAATGTTTAGAGAGTAAAAAATAATAAATTAATCAAAAACACAAGATCAATCAAAATAAAAACAAAATGAAATGGTCCAAGTAGGCCTCATATAAGGGAGATGCTCAAATATCACATAATCTAAGGGATGTGACTTAGTCAAATGTCCACAAAGCATATAAAAACATGTTCAAATGTCTACATATAAAAAATTATTATATATTCAAATGCCACAATAGATAAACATAGACACTGGAGACATAATCAATGGAGCATATTCAAATGTTCAAACAAGTAATACAACGCAATATAATAGCCAATAAGGAACACACTCAAGGAAGTGCAAAAAGGAAAGCATGGAATCATAAGGATATTGTAATAGTCCCTAGGTATATGTGTTATAAAAAATTTAAGTACATAGCATATCAAGTACACTATAAAATATCTAAACATAGACAAAGGAATGTGTAAGTACATATCTCAAACATGATAATGGAAATAATCATATAATAATGTAACCTAGATGTATCATGCATAAAGAAAAAGGATGCCCCCAATATATTGATGACATGAGTAGAGGAAGGCCCAACATTTATATGTTCATATATCATGTTCCTTGGTATGCCTATATCATATTCAAAATATGTGTGAAATATATGCGTGTATATGAAATAAATGATATGTTATATACCAACATGTAACCAATAACACAGATGCCAAGGAGCTAATAAGATATGGAAATGCTGAATATTTTTGGATTTTTTAGTTTTTTTTGGTATTTTTAAAATATTGGAATGTTTTATGTTCCAAAATGAGATTTATCTATTGTAAGATCACCACTATCAACTATGCAGTGTGTCCTTTTTGTTATATCCAATCAATTATTTGTGTGATACCCTTGCATTATCTATTGTTGGCATCATATTTTATTCTTTTAAGAGTTTGTAAAGGTGGTAAATTGATCAATTTGTGTCTAAGAAATACCCCTAGAATCTCACTTTGAATTCTATTAGCTTTTTGCATATTGTGTAAATTAGTTATCATAAATGGATTTTATTTGAATGCTTGATTTTTAAATGATCCTTTATTGGACATGACATTGGGAGATGATGTCTACAGATGATGAACCCTTTAACTTATTAAAAATGATACATTATGATATAGAGGGTATTTATAAAGTGGTGCCACCTAAATAAGTTATTCCCTTTGAGAGTATAAGAATATGTGAAATGGGTGAGTCAAGCATAATGGCTCATCTACCTCTAGAGACAAATGAGGCACTAAATACTAAGGTGAAAATGGATGCATATAAATATCAAGGTCCATTACCAAAGGAACCAATAATACCAAAACTAACAAAAAATCAAAAGAACACCAATGCAAAAAAAGATAAGAAAATAAAGTTCAAACCAAATCGGTTGGGACCATTGATATTTAAATAAAAATTTGGAAAGGGCATGTAACAACTAGATAAACTTGAATAAAAACTTCTCAAAAACCTATTGAACATTATGCACTTATGTAAATATCTTACTTTAAACATTCCCAAAATACCAAAAAAAATTAAAAAATCAAAAATCAAAAAATATTTAGCATTTCCATGGTTTATTATCTCCTTGGAATCTATGTTGTTGGTTCTATGTTGGTAGATATCATATCATTTATTTCTATATGCACACATATGATTCATGAATATTTTGAGTGTGATACATGTAAATCCATGCACATATGGATGTTGGGCCTTCCCAAAATGCATGTCATTAGTACATTAGGGGTATCCTTTACCTTGATCATGATATATCTAGGTTACATTATTATATAATCGTTTCCATAATCATGTTTTAAATTATGCACTTACACATGGATTTATCAATTCTTAAATATTTCACAATGTATTTGATAGGCTATGTACTTAAGTTATTTTATGAAGACATATCTATGGACTAGTCTAATATATTAATGTTGGTTTCTTATGATTACATGCTTTCCTTTTTACACTTACTTGAGTGTGTTCTTTGATTGCTATTGTCTTGAATTATATTACTTGTTCGAGAATTTTAGCATGCTTAATTGATTTTGAAACCCATCCCTATGTTTTATTATTATGACATTTAAATATGTCCTAGTTTGTTGTATGTGGAATTTGAACATGTCTTTCTATGTTTTGTGGAAATTTTAATAAGTCATGTCACTTAGATTGTATGACATTTGAACATTCCCCTTAAATGAAGTCTCCTTGGACCATTGAATTTTGTTTTGATTTTGAGTGCTCTTGTGTGTGTGATTCAATGCTTGTTGAGATTGTATTATTACTCTTTATATGTTTCCATGTTTTACATCATGCATGTAATAACTTGGTGTGATCACATATTATATGTATATACATAATATTTTCAAACTTTTATTGATTATTGACACTTTGTATCTTGCAAGAACCTATCAAGTCTCAATCTCTCTGAGTGAATGCATTAAAGGGAGCACCAAGAAAGGGGTGGGTAGACCATCAGTGCTTCATAAGATTGTTGTTCCTTTTTCCACTTGCCATCTACACTCTTGCTTACTAAAACCATGAAACCTAGGATTATTCTTCTTTTTCCTATGTATTACATTCATTGTCATGATTTATTCATTCATTTTTGGCCTTGTTACCCTTTTGACTTGTTCATAAAACTAGGTCAACCTAGTGTGATTTGGGGACACTTTAGCTCTTTTGGTTTGTTAGCCTCCTGACCGACCTAGCATAGACCTAGTGAGTTAGCCCAAAAACATGATAGGTTGACCCGATCAACCTAGTACAACTGAGATATCTAAAATTTTTTAGGTAAGATTCACCTTTATATACAAGTTAATTTCATCATTATTAAGAAGAGAGTTGAATTAAGCAAAGAAGTGTGAACAAACATCTGTGTATTGACCATTCTACTTGAGGAATGAAGATTTAGAGTTCAATACTTTCTTTGGAGTTTCAATCTTGTATTATAGATAAGTGTTTTAGATGAGTAGGTAGGTTGTGTAGCCTAGAGCTAATTTATCTTGTTTATCCTTACAAACCACAATAATCTCTTGTGAATCACCTTGGATAAGGGAGAGATAGAGGCTCAACAGGTTCATCTTCAAGGGTAAGTATTCCTAACTTTATTTCTCCTTTGTAAGAGTAGATAGATAATGTGGTATGTATTCTTATCTTCCATGTATTAGGATTTCATGTACATTGATGTGAGTATATGTATCCTATGCATGTTTAATTTAGTTGTTATTTATTTACTTTTTTCTAACCCCCACTTTGTGCCACACCATTTGGTTCACACTAGATTAGTTTACTTTTCTTGTTATTAAAATAGTTTACTCTCTTGTTTGTTAACATAGGTGAAATATGAAATCATTGAAATCTTTTAGGATTTTTGTGTGATTGTGTTAGACTATAGGCTTTGGAACCCTTCCTAGCATGATATGTTGTGACAAGTGATACAAGTGATCCCCTAATTAGGTCTAATGGATCCCCATATTGGTCATGTTCCCATTTAACAAGTGTATACCCAATCAAATGTGTAGGTATGCTCTATCTTATTCTATCTAGGATTAATTCATGTATATCATGCAATTCTGATTACATACATTCTGGTAAACCTAATGTGAATCCTATGCCACCACTGGTTGGATTATCTTTGCATTTCCATTTTTGTTTCCTTTCTTATTTAGCATTATCTTCATTTTGGCTTCACCTTCATTAAATTCTAGTGAATCCCACATGAAACTAACCCTTTCAAGACTTATTTCACTTATTTCATTCTTTTTATCATCATTTCTATCATAAATTTTGACAGATTAGTTCAATTTTATCAACCTAGTTATTTTTCTCTATGTGTAAATCAACTAGATTGATCAGCTTGACCCAGTATAGTTTTTAGCATTTTTTTAGACTTTCAATTGAACTACTAGGTCGACTAGGTTGACCTAGTACACTTTTTAGCTTCTATAATAGGGTCCTATATAGCTCGATCAACCAGCTCAATCTAGTTATGTAGATTGGATCAATTTTCTCCAAGGTTCTTGATAAACAATCTCCTTCATTTCCATCTCTAGACCATCAAGGTTAGTATTTTATCCTCTATCTCTTTCTATTATATACTTTCCTTTCAAGTTTTTAATCTAAAAAACTACCCTTACACAACCAACTAGATCAACCTAGTCTACTTAGTTATATGTTCTATGTGTTTTCTAAAACAACTAGGTCAACCTGGTCGATCTAGTAGGTTTTCTAGACCCTATCTTCAGTAGTACTAGCTTGACCCTATCGATCTAGTTCTGTATGTTGTGCATATAGTGTTTTTATTGTACCTTGTTTCAAAGTTGAAATTCACCTTGTATATTAATTACATATTTTATTTTAGTTGCTTACTTGTTTATAATAGTTCACATAGTCTAATTAGGAGGTTTTTAATTAACTGCTTAGTTTCACTATTTTTATTTTATGCATACATAACCAAATCACATAACATCTATAACAATTTTAACATTTAACTACCCAAGCCAACCTACTTAAATTACATCAGCAAGGGGGAAGCCAACTTGATGCTTTGGTCAAGTATAAATCATGGTTAATGGTATATCCTAGCTAAACACCTAACACACTTATCGTTGTGGTGTGTGAAGTGAGGGGGTCAGCTCCAATACCAAGCCTGTATCATTTCCACTACAGTCCCTTTCATCCTAAACTCACCTAAAACCATCTTTAGATTGTTATCTAGTACCTTGATACATCCAAATCCATATAATTTAAAATTATACTTAATAATCTAATTAACATTCTGGGTTGACTAATTAGCTAGCTTTACTTTCCAAGTTGTTTGCTTGCTCTTTGATCAATTATATGTGTAATAAATTGCATTAGCTAATATTGGTGTAAAGTTTTACTTTATGTGCATTAATTAGACTGGCTAACATCCATTCAATTGACTATCTATTTACTTTTATCATTTACTTTTTTAGATCAGATGTAAACTATCTTGTTTCATTTCATAAACTTATTATCAATGCTTTCTTTTACCTCCTATTCACTGTACTAGGTCAACCCTATCAACTTAACATCTATTTTAGCCTCTATACACTACACTACATCGACCTAGTTGACCTATCCCTATTTATAGTATTCCCCCCCTTTTAGTCTTTGTTCTCTATATTGGGTCGATCATATGGACCTTGTATTATTTCACAGTCCCTATTTTTGCACTAGTTCTACTAAGTTGACCTAGTTTTGTTTTAGTCACTTTCTGATTCTTTGTTTTCTCATCTTTTTTATTCTCTTTTCATCGTGGAATATCTATTTGGTGATAAAAATAAATTTCAATCAATAGACATGATAGAATTTACCAATCCTAATAGACAAAGTAGGGTTCCTTTTGAGAATGTTAGTAATGTTCATATTGTAACCTGTATGATGGAATATGGGACCCCTCCTCATACCTATTTACAAAAAAACCCTCCTCTTATCTTAAGTATCATCTTGAGCTAGAGTTTACTCTTGAAATTATTTTCTTTATCATGAAATTCCATCAGCATAGAGGGAAGGTTCCTTTCACCGTCTATAACCTTATGATTAGATGTCAATTTGAAGAACCTCATTTTCCTACTCCCACTTTCTCAACTAGATTTGGGGATACCAATTTATTTGCTTCTCAACCTCTTCCTTCAATCTTGAATCCTTATGACATGACATCTTCTTCCTTAACTTCCTCTACCTCTATGCCTAGTATCTCAACTAACATGGTAGGTTACACATCTAGTGGGCCTCTCATAAGACCCATTATCCTTAATCCTTCCACTAGTTCATTGTTTAATACCAAAGACACTCATATTTCTAGTGCTTCTTCCTCTCAACCATTTACTAGTCCATCTTTTGCTTCACAAGCTAATTTTACCTTTAGTGCCTCAAATTATCATAGCTCTTCTCAAGTTCATATCAACACTAATAATGGTACCTAAGCCACTAATACCAACACAAAAAACAATACTAATTCTAATAACCCTAATCAAACTCATCAATTATTATTTCCAAATCTCAATCAAATGAACACATTCCAAGCTCAAAATATGAATCAAATGATGTGAATGCAAAACCACCTTTTTAATCTTCAATCTAATCTTTAACTAATGACTTAGTGCACACATAACCAAAGTGTTCCTCCTCCCTCTCTTTGATATTCTCAAGGCAATCTCATTCCTCAACCTCCATTAGTCAAAAAAGTCATCAAGCATTTACAAAATTAACCTCTTACCACCCAAATTACTAACATTAGCATTGGAGCTATAACACCTATAGTTTCTTACAATGGATCAATCGATCCTACCCTTCATCTTAAGACATTTGGAAATCTTTATAAGGATTAGGTCAAATTACACACCTTTTCTGCTACCAAACTCCTTGCCAAAACCCTCACAAGTGATTCCTTATATTGGTATAATCAACTTAGACCTAATTCCATTACTAGTTTGGAGGATTTAGTGAATGCTTTAGTACAATAATTCCAAACTAGTGATCTTCCTGAAAACACTTTGGCCCATTTCATTTATTACAAACAAAAAAATGAAACTGCCCAAGCCTTTATTAAATTATGGAATATTTTGTCAAACAAGTGTGAACATAACATGGCTGATGATAATATATTTCATCTCTTTACTAATTATCTTTATCCTAAATTACAATATTGAGTCCACACCCTCTCTCCACATACCTTGGAGGAGGCCATTGCCCAATCCAAATGACAAGATTTCCTTATGCATTAATTCAAGCCACCCCAACCTTCCATGGGTCCTCATCTATTACTTCAAAACAAAAACTATAATATTACTAATGATGGTTTTATCAATTCATATGATACCATTCACAATTTTCAAACTATCATTCCTACCTCTTCTTTGGAATGAGTTCCTCCTTTAATCCTCATTTCTCTTCACCAAATAATATTAATGTTTATAAACCTCTTTCCTTAGCTTAATTGATTAAACATCTACCTAGGCCTCTTCCTTGAGATATTGACCCTACTCATCCTATGAAAACTTCGTATGATCCTAACAAGTTTTGTTGGTTTCATGCTAGTTGGGGTCACTCTCATGAGACCTATAGACAAATTAATAATTTAGCTATGAAATTTCTTCTTGGACCTATTTTTATCATAATTCTATCATTTACAAGTGTCAACAAGCTTATGAAAATTCTCTCAAAGACTACAATACTCATGATAAATCTCAAGCCTTGAATCAAGAAAATTCTCATTTAGCTATCTATATATATCCTTTACCTAATCATCAACCTATTTGAGAAAACCAAGACACGCCCACCCCTTCTACCAATAATGTAAAAAGTCTTGTTGGACCAACTTTTGGAGATAAAGTGGTTAGCATGACTAATATGTGAAGGGTGGTGGGTTTAATTGATTCTCAACCTATCTATACCCCATATCCTTCTCAAACAATTGTGTTATCCAAAATTCTTCTCCAACTCATTTGAATGAGTTGGGGCAAGAAGATATTATAACCTTTGATGATGGTCTAATTTATGATTCTTTGTTTAGCATATCCCATTCTATTTCTACCATTCTTCCATCATATTCTAATACCAATGGTAATCAACCTTCTATTAACACTTCTTCTACTTCTGAAGATCAATCTAAACCTATTACTTCATCATCTCAATATGATTTACAACCTTCTTCTAACCTTCTTAACCATTATGTGCCCATATCTAACAATCTACTCATGGGTTATGATGAGTGGGATCCCATTGTAGAGCTCACTAATATCCCATCTCAAATTCCATTTATTGGTCTTATGAGGACCTCTCCCCATCATTAGAACCATCTTATGCATCTATTATTTGAGATGAATGTCCATCATCCTCCCTTAGCAATATGGGAGCCAGCCTTATCTAGTTCTGAGGATAGTATATAGTAATAATGTGAATATATGTCCATCAATGTAGATAAAACTATCGACACTTCTCTTTCTTTGAATTTCCCATCAAGTCTATGATTATCAATGAGATTTTTCTTTGTGCATATGATCCTCCCTTATTTATTAGAATCCAAATAGGTGATATCCAAGTTAAATGAGCATTGATTTATGAGGGTTCTAGTACTTGTGTTGCTTCTCTTGATTTCATTAAGACCCTTGGATATTCAAAATACAATATTAAGTCTACAAGTAGCACCTACCAAGGATATGATAGAAGCTAAATTCCTCCTATTGGGTGTGTGTGGCTTCCTATTACTATCCCACTTGTCACCATTCATGTAAAGGTGATTATCTTTACCATCTCCCTTTCTTATAACATCTTTCTTGGTATGTTGTGGACTCATTATATGCAAGATATCACTTCTTCCACCTACCAATGTGTTAAATTCGCTCATAATGGATCCATTTATATGATTTAATGAGATATTAACCTTTAGAATTTTAAACAATTCAATAATAATGGTGTTTTCAAGATTCCTACTCTTGAGCCTTTACCTAGCATTCCATTCCGTGAGTCACAATGTTTAAATTTTCTTGTCAACTCCACCAGAGGTTACAATGGGCATCTTGATCTCATTAGTAAAATCCTTCCCAAACTTTTAAACTCTGATGATGATGAGATCAATGAGATTAACTTAAAGATTAAAGCTTCCAATCTTGCACCTCATCTCATCTCACATCTTCTTGCTTCTTTGCAACCTCATTCTTGCAAACCTCTTTATGATGAAAATCTCGTAGTCTTATCCAAGACTCAACATTCTATTCACCATGCTTCTTCCAATGACAAAGTTATTCCAGCTCATGTCACTTATCTTCATATAGTGGATTATGATGATGGCTATCATTTAGATTATCCTTTATTATGTGGTCTTGTTCAAGCCTATAATTCTAAGATCATACATTATCATTCTTCTTTACTTAAGTATTTTCATGCATCTTCTCATGTTATAACATTTATAGTTCTTTATTCTTTAATTTTTCATCTTTATCATAGAGTGGAGATGGTACTAACACCTTTAGTTTCTAAAGAGCACCATAGGACTATACTCATGGATCATGTTATGACCAGACCTTACCATTTTACTAGGTTCCCTGATTCCCATCCTTGTTTTACTCCTCAAATTAGTGATATCCTCATTAGACCTTTTTTTGATCCTACTCCTCCCATAGTGGAACCTATGTCAGAACCAACTATTATTTCTACTTCCACTATTGGCGAGCCTACTCTTGCTTCTTCCACTAGTGTTCCTTTTATTAATCCTAGTTATATTCCTTCTCCATCACTACCTTCTCTTGGTGATAAATTGTTTCCTTTGCCTAATATGGATCCTCTAACCACCAAATGGGTTAATGATTCATCTCTTTCTTCTTCCATGCTTGTTACACCTTCTCCTATGAGTGTTTATCCTAAAAATAGTCATAAGCATATATGTTACTTCCATGGGATAGATAGTCACTCTTTTACCCATTATCATAAGTTGAAATAATATATTGATACCTTGCATCCTTATTCTCCATCAATAGATGCTACATCACCTCCAAAGATATTTCTTGAATATATACCTAAGTATGGTGAGAGGTATTGTCTATGGCACCAATACGGCACACATTACACTAATCATTATCGTATCCCTTAGAAGCATCTTAAGGACCATCATATAGCTATTTATAGACCTTCTACCATTACACCCATAGCTCACTCTTGTAATAAGTCTCCCCTTTCTTCTAACATAGTTACACCTCATGTGGTCCCTTTACCACCTTCTATACCTCTAATTTTATTTCCTTCTCCACCCATGGATTCTCCTTCACCCATGGATCCTTCTCCACTGATGATTACTACATCTCTTATAGATCCCATTCCCATGCATTCTTTTTACCATCCTTTTCCCATTTCCTCTCCTTATCACAATCTAATGAGTATTCCTACTTTGTCAGTTGAGGAGATTAGAAAAGAAGTAGTTGCCTAGTATTCAACAAAGATTGATGAGACATTAGCATCAGTTTGTATTCATCTTCATAGAGATTTATTTGATGTCTAGGATAATGTGTGTGGATATATTTACCAATAATTATGAGCACATGCAAGGTGTTTTCACATATTGGATTGGACATGTGCTCCAATTTTCATTTTCATATATTTGATTATATCATTTGACACTATGTCTAATTCTTACTTATCTTATATAGTGATCTTCCTTATTATACTATATTCCTTGATTATTTTGTCATTTACTTTTCACATATGATTGTCCTTCCTTATCATTGCTTTATATTTCTCTTTACATCTTCTTCCTGTCACATCCCTTGGATTTTTATTTTATGAGTTACTTTGTAAGACCACAGATAGGCCCTGACAATCCTCATAAAATTACCATTTATTTTCCTTATTTCATATTTCATTTTTCCTGCCATTATTGATTTGGCATCCCTCATGGGTCTCTCTTTTGTGAGTTGATTTGTAAGACCATAGATAGGACCTAACATCCCTCACAAAATCACCATATTTTTCTTTTTTTTACCTTGTATCTTCATGATTGTTTATTTTCTTATCCCTAATTTTTGTAGATTTTCATCATGGTGACTTGGTTGTACATACCCTATTACTTTTGGTTATTGTCTCCTTTTACTATGTGATCAATTGGAAAATAGTCTTTCTTATCACTATTCAATTTTATTAGTTCACCTTTGGATCTCCTTTTCCACAAACCAAGTATATCCATAGTTGAGACTTGAGATCACATACTTTTTCATTATCAAGCCTAAGTTTATTAGCTAGTCTTTTGTCTTTGGTTACTTAGCTTCCTTTAGCCTTGGCCTAAAGCTCATTCATGTGTATCACTATCTCTCTCATGATTGGTCATTCTAAGTTTGTAAGGAGGAGGAATCTTAAAAAATATTGTAATATAAAGTTAAAATCCAAATCATTTAAATAAAAGGCAATGATATCAAAAGGTAAAATTATGCAATGTCTGAAAAGTCAAATCACACTAAAGGATGTGATTCAAAGCACATCTCCTTCTTCTAGTCAAGATAAAACTCCATATTTGGACTCATGATAGAGCCGAGGTCCTTTGGGGTTTAGTAGACTAGTATATTAGAAGAGGAAAATTAAAAAAAGTCTTTGATTGATTATATTTTTCCAAGTCCTTTTACCTATTTATTTTTAACCATGAATGTATTTTCCATAATGCTATAAAAGAAACCACATCACATATATTTCCTATAGCATATACAACAAATCTAAATACATGTGATAGAAATAAATATATCCAAAGCATCCAAAAACACAAAAATAATAAAGATAACATACACAACCAACACCAATAATCCAAAATAATACATCATATATATATATATATAAAGAATTTGATATAACATATATAATAATATACAATGCTCTAGCTCTAGGGCTGGGCTCCATCCGATCTATCTCATGGCCTAGCCATGCTACCTACTGAGGCATCAGATTGACTCCTCTAAATGGTACACTATAATGAAGTAGTCTAAGATCTCAATCCATCTACCTATCTTTTTATATGTGCTATTTTCACTTGTGCCTATACCAACTCAATCTGGGTAACTGCATATGTCTGTATCAACTAGGTTTACATTATTGTATATGTCTATGTCATTTGTGTCACCATGTCTAAATGTGTATCTCTCTCATCGGGTAGGGCCTACTAGGCTTGCATCTCCCCTATACCCATCTCTATCGGTGGCTACATCCTCTCTCTTTATATTGATATCTACCTTATAGCCTCTCCTACTAGTTTGAACTAGCTTACCTGAGCTAAGGTAGATGGTACACTAAGATCTTCTAGTGTCATGGGGTCGTACAGCTATAGAGTCTCATCTAGGACATCATGGAGTGATCCCTTAACTAGGGACCCTAGTATCTCCTCATCCTTAGGTATGCCTGAAAAGTCACACCAGATGGATATTACATCATTATCATACCTTATAATATCTATCTATCTATCTATTTCTAAACTTAAGAAATAAAATCAATCATATTTTTATTGCCTAGATATGTCTCAACTATTATGGTCTCGCTATTTGCATGATCGCCTAGCATAGTCTCCTTGTCTATGTGGCCTCCTAATACTTCCTCTATAGGTCTCTTCCTTGGCTTGAACTTGGCTATCATGGATCACATCTATCTCAACCTGCACTTGAATAGTCTCTCTCTCATCTATCTCTCTTTTTGCTCCTTTATTGACTCTCCAAGGATAATGATGGTCTCTAATCTCTCCTCTTAATTTTATCAATGCCATGTCCTCTATGGTTATATCTCATCTCTTTATGGAGATGGTGGTGGTATATATGGTATCATCACCTCTACCTCTACCTCCTTTTGCTCTACCCGTCATCATGCCTAACTAGTCCATGGTCACTCCTGGTATGGCCTCAATATTGGTCTCACTATTAGTGGTTTGAGTCCCCTCTTCCCTCATGGCTCTCTCACATACTAAGTCCACTAATAGAGTATAAGTATCGATGTTGCTTAATGAGGTATACCTATTTACCCTAGGACCCATGCCACCTGATGTGGCTCTCTCTACCATGTATAGTGCCATATCACCTCTCTCTTCTCTAGCACTAGTCAAATTATGTGCCATCTCTCCCACATAGTCACTAGATACTCATATGGTCACCATAATATATCAGTGCATCTCACAATCTATATCACTAGTATGGGGGTATAGCCCACACTACCTATTATTCCCTTTATCTCCTCACCCAAGGTAACATATCATCGATTGTATAGGGAAACCTAGCCGACTGATATATAAGAAATCTCTCATATATCCATGATGTTAGTAGTATGATTAGTTCCATGGTCTTATGTCCTCTAACCCACATCTTGAACATATCATAAACAAGCTAGACCCAAATGATAGAGCTTAGATCGTATAGCACTCACTCCTCCAACATCATCTTATTTAAGGCTACCACGTATAGTGGTACCTTATCATCTGACTTGTGATATAGCACTCACTATGTCATAAGGCCTATCACTACCTCTTGAATATCTAGAATATATAATATATACACATCATCCATACTCACTCTCTACCCTAATAATATTATCTTTAGGCCTATATCCCACATGGATAAGGCTCTCCTCTCTGCTACGTTGTCTGGTATCCCTATGGTCACTGGTGCTCCTATTATAGGTAGTCCAAGGATGGCATGAGTATCCTCTAATGTGATAGCCACCTCTATCATATCCCCATCCACCTCCCATTTGAAGGTGTTGGTCAGACATTCCCAAAAAGTAAGGAACATGACTAACACATCCATACTAAGGGAATCTTGCACATATCTAATATACCTCCTAGACCCATGGCTATTAATCTAGATTGATCTCCATTTGTCAATCTCTCTAACAAATCTGACGACCAAGACATGTCTAACAACCTATAGAATCAAAACCACCTTTGTAATCAAGAAACAATAAAGGATGTATTAGTTCCTCTATGTCATGTATAATCACAATACATTCTTTATACATTTTAATTAAAAAAATGAGCATAATTTATTCATTTTTATCCATTTTATCTTATTTTGGTCCCTCTTTCCCTTCTTCAATCATTGTGGGCCATTATATCCCTCTTTCAGCTTTCAACATTATTTTTTGTGTTTATTTTGGTTCCTTGGTCAACCTAGTTTGACCATAATTTCCCTATTTTTGTCTTATTTTATCCTAAACTTCTTATTTTTCCTCGTATCTTCTTTTCCCTTATGTTAAGTTTCCATTTTGGCTCTTACAAACCAACTATACACTTTTCCACCAAGTCTTAGCTTGCAGATTACACTAGGTCGACCTATATCTACTAGGTCAACCATATGGATTTTTACCCTAATTTAACCTATTAGGTCAACTTGGTTGACTTAGTATATTTAGTGTGTCGACCCGGTATATTTTTCTAAAAATGTGCATCTTTCTTATTTTCTCCCTATTTCTTTCAAACCCATTTCTCATCTTCATATTTTCTACCCTTTGAATCTAATTTTTTTCATTTTTGACATATATAAATGCTTAAAATCAAATTTTACTAAAAATTCACTTAATTCAATACAAATTTCAAAAACTAGTTTAAAATTCATAGATGCATACTTGTAGTACACCCACTATCACTCCTACAGCTCCCTCGTGCCTAGCATGTCATTCCCTTGCCATCCGAGCTCATTTTATCTCCAGAGCTCTTTTTCTCTTCTCTTACAATTTAAAATTAAAAAATGACTTCTCTTTTTCCTATTTAAAACCATTTTTTAGCAATTCAAATTTTTCAATTATTTTCTTTCAGATTCTTTATTTTGCTCATATCTTTGTTTCTACTCATCTATTTTCCAAACCATAAAATACATTAAATTCATGGTAATGTAGAGATTATTTTCCACTATTATATGCCTATATTCCAATTTTTTTAATTTTTGGCTATTTTTTGCATTAACTTCTACAGGTTTGCCTAGTGTAATCTACATTGGACACCTTCATTTTCTTGTATTCCTTTTCTTTATCTACATCACTAAGGTAAGTTAATGGTATGTGTTTTTTAATATAGTTCTTTCATTTATCTTATTTACTACTTATTGCACCATACCTAGCATCAACATTATGTGTTATCATGTTTACTTCTGAAGCACCATCTCGTGTTGCACTTACATGACACGTGATGAGCTTCAACTGGGGCATATGTATACACACAATATTTTCAAAATTTTATTGATTATTGACACTTTATATCTTACAAGAACCTATCAAGTCTTAATCTATCTGAGTGTATGCCTCAAGGGGTACATTGGGAAAGAAGTGGGCAGACCATCAATACTTTATAAGATTTTGGTATGTATAATAGACTTTGACTTCAAAATGACCAATAGTTGAATAATATATTATAGACTTTTAACTTCAACATGACCTCATACCTTGTGTATGTAGCAGTTTCAAGTGTAGTATTTTCAAGACTAAGGACAAAAGACACATTGTCATGTGCCCATATATGAGTTTTATCCTCAACTAGTTCTTTCAAAATACTACAAACATTACATTATAGTAAATGATGGGTTATTTTATGAACTTATTTACAAATTGAATATAGCTCTAAAGCATAGAAGAGTATCAGATGAAGCATGGGATATAGTTTCATAATATGGTTGCATTTTCATTCAATTCTTTGACTTTATAGACATTAAAGTGGGAGGTTTCTTTGGAAAACCTATCAAATTGCCTAGATACCCAAGTGACAAATAGATTCTCATGGAAATATGTAGACAACTAGTTGAACTACATGAGTTACAGTCAAAAGCTCATTGTGTATCCATCAACTTTCCCATTGACATTGGTCATTACCAGTATCCAAGACTTTATAAGGCCATAAATGTAAAAAAAAGAGGTGTATCATAATTACACCCAACGACATTTTGAGTCCAAGATTAACTTTGATTGTAGAGGGGTGGCACAAAATATAGTTTATTTAGAATACATGTATATCCCAGCACTTGAGGATTCTTAGATTGATTGTAGAGATGAGTTTGATGTGAGAATAAGAAATAATAGTAAATTGACTATGGAACAAATTCATGCTTTTGATCTGGATACCATCCTCAAGGATATGGAAGATGATGGGGTTGTCACAAGTGACACTTTTCATACAGTAGGAGGGGATAATGTCCCACTTCCATTAATCATTTTTGGCAAAGATCATTATAAGACTATTTTTGATAAAACTTCAAATGTCTTGGTAATGACTTCTACTTGGTTTATTAACAAAGGATACTACATAAAGGAATTGATGAAGGAAACTACCCATGTAGGGCAAAAAAGAAAATAAATAATACAAGGAGAGATTAGCCAAGGACTTACAAAGAAGATAAATTTCAAAAATAATAGTGATGATACCTATTTAGTAGTAAAGGACAAGAAGCCTATTCAGCGAGTTGTTTCTACCCCACCATTAGTTTCTTCTATTGATACAACTATTCCTACTATTTCCACCACTCCTATTCCAACTTCTACTGTACCCACCATAGATCCATCAATACTAATGCCTTCTAAGTCTTATGGCATCAAATGCCCTAATAAGCCTATTCAAAAATACACTAGTGCTCCCCCTATGCCTCCTTTATCATCTCCATCTATTTCACCATCACCTCCTTCAAAAAAATAACCTGCCATTGATAAGGAACCTAAAAAATTAACCACTGAAGAGGAGACTCCATCTCAAAAAGAGAAATAAGAAAAATTAAAAGAAGTAATTGAGCCTGAGAAGGAAGCTAGAGAAGAATTAGTTTCTAAGAGGTCAAAAGAAGATGAAGCTGAAAATGAGAAAATAGTTGA
This sequence comes from Torreya grandis, assembly GCA_037957365.1. Classification (NCBI taxonomy): domain Eukaryota; kingdom Viridiplantae; phylum Streptophyta; class Pinopsida; order Cupressales; family Taxaceae; genus Torreya; species Torreya grandis. Next base: position 1,787,799 of record JARHVA010000177.1, read on the forward strand.
AACATTGGAAGAAGGAGAAGATGAGAAAGAAGTAGATCTTGGAGTAGTAACAGAGAAAGTTATCAAGAAACCTAAGGAGAAGGAGGTAGTAATTAAAAAATTAACAAAGAAAGAGAAGGAAGATGATAAATAAAAAGAAAAATAAATTGAGAAACATGTTGAAGAGGATTTTAAGAAAGAGATTCAGAGAGAAATTAAGACATAGGAAGTTCCTTCTCAAGAACTAGTGATTAGGGATAATCAACAATAGATGGTGGTTCATAAAAATATTTCCACTTCTACATACTTCTCATTTTTGTTGGCTATGTAGACTACTATAGAAGCTAAATAAGTGATAAATCTTGAGATGGACTCAAAAATACTGAGGAGTGTAGATAAAAAAGGAAAAAATTCCAAACTAGCCAAAGTAACTTCCAAATTGTTGATTAAATCTTTAGAATTTTTTTTTATAGAAGTGTTAACTCCTCCACAAGGGATGAGTAAAAGTGAAGTTACAAAAAAATATTTAGCAATCACTAAGGTATCTTTGGGAGAGGTTATTTACTGAGGGTTTGAAGCAAGACACCCAAACTCTAATAAATACTATTTTCAAAAATATTGATGAAGAAAAGGCTACTAAGGCCAGACTGAATGAATAAATTGCACAAATATGTGAAATAATTTCCAAGGTGGAAAAGTATATTCTTCAATAACCACTACTTTCAAAATTTGTAGTTACACAATAAGTAATTACAAAAGTGGAAGACTGAAGACAAAGAAAAAGAAGTTGACAAGTGGATAGATAAAATATATAGAACTACTTAGAAGATCTTCCCTAGTACTCCAGATGCTCATCTTAATATTTTGAAGAAATTGGTAGAAGTAAAGACAATGATGAAAGAGATTGAGTTTGAAAATGGTATTTATGAATTGAAACAAGAAAGCCTATATACAATAAGTAATTTGAATGAGAAAAATCTAATTAAAGAAAAGATTGCTCTTGATGGATCCGTGAAGAAGATAAAGCAAATAGAGTATCTCCTATCTTTTCATATAAATATTCTACAAGCAATGAGTGAGGAAATGAAAAATTTAGAAGAAGAGGCACGTAGTGCAAAGATAAATGTGGAAGATTCCTTGTTTTATCTTACTAGTGTCTAGTCTTACAATGTTCCAAGGACATTTGAGTAGCTATATAAATAATTCAAGCAACTGATGGAAAAATTTGCAACTCTTTTCATTGCCAAATCCATCAAGGATTTAATTAAATATCAACAAGAGATAAAAAAGACTTGAGACAAGGATTGAAAAGGTAAAATCTCATTATAGGAGATTAGAGAAAGAAATGCCAAGATTTAAAATAGAGAGATAAGTACTTTCTAAGCTTGATAATGTAGCTATACAATTGATGATGTCTTAGCACATCAAATATAGGGAGAAATGCAAAGAATAAGTTCATGAATTGGACTAGGTGTTTATTCCAAGTTTGAAAAGAGACTTCTTCCTTTCTTTTTCATCGATATTCTTCTTTTCTTTTCTCAAATGTATTACAAATAATCTTTTTTCAAGTAATTACTTTGTAAAGAGATGTTATTGTACAATTTATTTGTAAAGTAAAATTACTTTGTGAAATTGAAAGACTTAAGTAATTTGGCCAAAATGACATTACTTAAAGTTATTTTGTAAAATCAAATTACTGGAACTACTTATACACAACATGCAAGGAGTTGGTGTTTGATCTAAACAAGGATTCCATGCATCACCACTTGTCATCAACTATTGCATGCCATAGAAGATAAATTTTAGAAAGATGCCACTCACCCATTTCCAATTTTAGTGCAACACATGGATATTGAAGAGATTGTTTCTTATTTGAATTCAGTATCTAAAATTTTTATAAATAGAAGTGTAGGCATGTGTGCCTAGGGATGATAATTTTTTTGCAAGACAACAATCTTAACCATTGTATGGGAAAGTTAAGTAATCTAAAAATTTGTGTTTATACATGTAGACTATTTTGTATGAATTATTTCTGAAAGTGAATAATAAAAAATTTTGTTTTTTGGATAAATTTATGTCTGAGGGAATCAAGCTATGTGTTTTATGACGATAAAATGGTAAACTTTGTTATATCGATTTATCTAAATTGAATTAATTACTTTCTTGATCACTTGATAAAAAGGTTATCACCATTTTATGTTTATCTATTTGCACATATAAAGTGAACTCTACAAAACTATTTATTTTGAAGTGCATCTCTTTATTTAGTTTCTTTATCAAGCATTCTAATCTTTTCTCTATTTTCCAATATATTTGAAACTCTATTTACATTCCCAAAACTAGCTACTTACTTATTGCAAGATCTCTTTGTTATGGCTCATGAATGAAATAATTAAAGTAATACCCCCAATTAAAATAAATTGCACATAATTTGTATATTGTGTGAATAACTATAAGCTGTAAGTAATTAGAAATAGATAGACATATTTGCATAGGAGATTCACTATCAAATGAAGTGGATTCAATACCATGACTATTTATATAATTTTGACAACATGTAAAATATCTAGCCAATAGTTTTTGGCGACTCCACTAGGAAAAATATGAGTTTAACTATAAGAATTAGCTCTAGATTACATAGACCAATTGAGATAGGTGCAATATTAAACTAAGTTCTCAAAATCCCTAATTTCCCAAACACTGTTCAATGTGTTACATGCTAAAAAACATGCTTATCTATTTTTAACACTTTACTGAGATTAACCTCTCTTCTTATTAATAGACACACCTCTTTTAATTAGCTTGCTACATGTTTGTAAACCACTAGTTCTACACCCAGTTTACTCCCTAGTTCACCTTTCTAGCTTGTTGCATGTTGAAGTAAACCACCGTTGAAGTTTTGTCTATATATAGAATTGTTAAGAATAATCTTAAAAAAAAATTGCATCCAGTATTGGCAAATTGACCCTTTACAAGAGCAAGGATATCTCAAGGCTAAACAAAAAATTTCTTTGAATTGTAAGAATGGTTCAATTTCAATTTTCCTGTTAAAGCAAGAACATGAAGAGCTAGTCTCCCACTTGTGAGATAGACACTAACTAATAAAAATCAATTACAACATAACTCCTCAAGAATAATTCAACCTAAAAATCCATACTTTCTCATCTATATAATAATGGAATTACCACTTCTTGTCCCATGGGGGCTAACTATTGGACCTTTAAATTTGACTCCTCTTTTGCATGACCTACCAAAAGGATCAAGGGAGAATTTTCCTAAATTTACTAGTGATGGTAAACAAAATCCAAATGATCACTTGGTTGCCTTCTTCATGACATGTGGAGTAATTGAAATTGAACATGAAGATGTTTTTGTTAGACTCTTTGTTAAGACTCTACATGACTTAAATGCAGAATGGTTTTATCATTTAGCTCTAGCAACAGTAACCAATTAGGATACTATGCATGAGCAATTCAAGAAAAGATTCAAAGCTATTGAAGATGCACATATACTACTTACTCAACTAATTCAACTCATTAAGGAATCACATGAACACATGAATTATTTTATTACCAAGTTTAATAAATTACTCTATAAAATTACTCAATTTATAATTCTCACTATAGATAATCAAAGTGTTTCTTCATCAATGCCTAGCTACCAAAAGTTAGTTATCAGCTATGAAGAGCACGACTAGCTGATTTAGAAGAAACTCAAAATATTGCTAAAGAGGTTGAATATGATTTGATAATGGCTGGTAAAATTAAGAAAATAGTTTCTAGGGGAGATTTTACTACTTCAACCACATCATAGACCATCAATCCCTTATTGAAAAAATTGGCTAATGACTTGCTTCAAATCAAAAGATAAATTGTTCAATGTACTCATGGAGGTGCTACCCCTACTAGGAATTTCCCTGCTTGGAATTTTAATAATCAGAACAAGGACCATATTACTGGTCCTACACAGATATTAGTAATTGAAGATGCTCCTAGAAATCATGTTGAGATGAGTGAGGAATACTAGTTGACTGATGATATTCATCAAAGTTTTGGTGATGAAGATGACTTTTTGGATCCTACTGATGACTCTAATCTTGGTTACCTAGAATATCAATCTGAAAGTGACTATGAAGAAGCATTTAAATAATATCATAGTCATTCATTTATAGTTTTTACAAGGTTACAAGCTCAATAGGTTGGTGGGAAACTTACCAAAGAACAAGATAAAGAGAAGGGAGATTCTAGAGCAGAGGTAAGTATCCTTAAGAGAGGTAGTCCTCTACCTTCCTCTTTGGCTACTAAAGATAAGTATACATTTTCTTCCTCTCAAACTCATAAACTATTAAATCATACCATTGAGGTTAGTATCTTGTTTACTTCCATTCCCTCTTTTGACATAATTAACCAAATAAATAAAACCAAAATTTAGATGTCAGAAGTTGAGTATTTGAGATCTTACCATTGAATACATTAGTCAAATATGTTCAAATCAAAGGGTTGAATAATTTATTCAATAACTATAAAGGTATCTTTCCTACTCCCAAACAATTTCCTTCTTAGAATAATACTGCTACTACTTCATCTACACCCACTTATACATCTGAAAGGATAGAGCCATTTTATGTCTCCCTCTTGATTAATGGATTTAAGTTAAGAAATTAAATTTTGGATTCTACAGATTTAGATAATGTAATGCAAGCTAACGTAGCTGATTCTCTTGGTATTACCTTGAATAAGACAATAGGAAAGTGTTACTCAATGGAGAAGTAAGTTCCCCTAATTATATAGATCAAAGATGCTCAAGCATTCTTGGTAGTCTTTCTAGATAAAAGATTAAAAATGACAATTATAGTAACATACATTCTTATTTCTTATAAAATGTTTCTAAGTAGAAACTTCTACAAGAATCTAAGTGAAGAAGTAAAAATGGATTGGTCATGTGCTCACATTTTTATCAAAGTAGTGAATCAAAAGATAGAACCTAAAAATAAATCAGAATACACTATTTCTAAATCTGATGATCTAAGGTCACACATTTTTTTTGAATAATCTAATCATGGAGTTTAATATCTTGAAATCAGTAAAGATATTCAAGAACAAGATAAAGAAGAAGAAGAGGACAAGATATGGATGTTAGAGTTCAATGGTAGCTATAGCTTTCTTGGTTCAAGAGCAAGGGTAGTATTGATATTCCCTGATGGTGAAATATTTCCCCATTATTATAAACTCATTTTCGAAAACACTAACAATATATATAATTATGAGGCACTCTTGATAGGAATTGAACAAGAAAAATAAAAAGGAGTTAGACTCCTTAAAGCACAAGGTGATATTGAATTAATAGTGAGGCAAATTAGAGGTTAGTATTAGGTGTAGAAAGAAAAGCTAAAACACTACCATAATTGAGTTTTGAGTGTCATGCTTGAATTCTATACTTTCTTAAAAAACTTAATTCCTCAAGATCATAACTCTAGAGTTAATTCACTTGCTATTAATAAATCTTTTTTGAAAAATAGACAACACTCTTAAGAGAAGGTAACTAAAAATTTGAAATGGTCTACCATCCAAAGGTCCTAAACAATGTTGAGCAGTGACAAGTTTTCAATTATGATAAGCAAATAGTTATGTTTCTTGAGTAATAAGTCAATTTTGAAGGACTTTACTTTGAAGGAAGCAACTCACATCCATGTGAGACAAAAATAGGTATTATTGATCCTAAATTTACTCATAGTTAGGATATAATTCAGCTGAAGGGAAATAAAATTATTAAGGGTTTAGTCTTTTTAGAAGAAATATTTGACAAACATGATAAATTTCTAAAGAAGAAGAAAGAGTACGGTGATACTTCCTCTCTAAAAGTAGAGTAGATTAAACTAGGTAGTGAATAAGAGCCTAGGATGATCAACCTTGGAAAGTACTGTTCTCAAGAAAAAAAAAGTATTCATCAAACTTCTCATAAAGTACATTGATGTGTTTTCCTATTCCTACAAAGACCTCAAATCCTTTCAGTCAGATGAGGTACAAAACTATATTCCACTCCAGCTAAAGATGAAGCCTTCCAAGTGGAAGTTATGTCACCATAACCTAATTATTTTAGGTACCATTTATGTTAAGATATAGAAGTTACTTGATGCAAAGATCATTTAACCAATCCATCACTTATAATGGTTAGCCAATATTATTCTAGTGATTTCTATAATCTAAATCAGGAAACTCTAAAATACAATTATCCCCTACCCATTATGGATCACACCTTGCAATTAGTTATAGGTTCGGAGATGTTATCCATGTTGGATGGATTTTATGGATACAATCAAGTAAAAGTTACTAAGGAAGATCAATACAAGACTGCTTTTACAACATCGTGGAGAACTTTTACTTATCAGAAGATGCCTTTTGGGATAATTAATGTTAGAGAAACCTTTCAATAAGTTATGGACCTAGATTTTGATCATTTGAAGAAAAAAAGTATTGTGGTATAATTGGATGACTTGATAGTCCTTTCTAAGTAAAGAGGTGATCACCTAGCTGATATTAAAGAAGTTATTATCCAATGCAAAACACATGGGATTTTCTTAAATCTAAAGAAATCAATATTTGTTGTAACTGAATAAAAATTCCTTGGAGATATAGTTTCAAAATAAGGGACCAAAATTGATCCATAGCAATTCAAAGCTATTTAGTGTTTGCCCATGCCTACATCTAACAAAAAAGTGTACTCATTCTTTGGTAAAGTAAATTTCCTTAGAAGATTTATTCTTTATTTTTCTAAGTTGACTCACCACATCTCTGATATGATGAAAAATAAATAAGATATCAAATTGAATGTTGAAGGTAAGTTGGCATTTGAAAGGATTAAAATAGAAATAGTTGAAGCTATAGTGTTGTTTTCCCTGAACTTCAATAAAGAATTCATTATTTACTATTATTCCTCTGATCATACCATGTCATTAATATTTTTTTAGAAGAATGATGAAGGAATTGAATCCCTAATAGATTTTATGAGCCAACCATTGAAGAGCTTTGAACTAAAGTACTCAAAGATGGAGAAACATGCCTTTGTTGTAGCCAAAGCATGTAAATTTTTAGGTACTACATTTTGTCTTCACATACTAAAGTTTATGTACTTGATACTATAGTCAATTCCATTATAACACAATAAGAACTAGGATTACTGAGAGACACTTAGGTAGCTAAGGTGTGAGAGTTTGATCTTGATATTAAACCTATAAAGCTAGTGAGAGGAAGAGGTTTATGCCAGTTGATGATAGAGAGAAAACTTGATGATACCAATATAGCAATGTCTTTTATTCAAGATAAAACATAGGAAGAGTTACCCATGTTGTTATGTATTAACCTATTTGTTGAATGGTACAACAATATTGCTTACTTCTTGACCTATAGAGAATACCCAGCTAATTTGGCATATAAAGAAAAATGTACCATCAAGATAAAATCAAAGTATTATGTCTTTGGGATAATAGTCTATAAAAAAGAGGAATTGATGGTGTATTTCTCTATTGTGTGGACAAAGAGAAACAAACAAGACTACTAGATCAATTTCATGACAAGGAATGTAAAGTTTACTTTTTAATATGAGACATAGTACACAAGTTCTTACAAGCAAGGTATTTTTGGCCTACTATATTTCAATATGCTTTATATTGGGTTGCTAAATATCAGGGATGTCAACATTTTTTAAGATGACTCAAGTTGATAGCCTTACCTCTAAAACTAATTGTTATTGAAGAACCTTTCCATCAATGGGGCATGGACTTTATTGGTATGTTGAATCCTTTCTCAAGTGTTGGACATTATTATGTCTTGACTACTACTGACTATTTCAGAAATTGGGTTAAACTATTCCTATTAAGTATGCCACTTCTAAAGTTATATGTGACTTCATTAAAGAGAATATTATTTTAAGGTTTAGCATACCTCATAAAATTATAGAATTGACTAAGTTCATGAACTTGAACTACTCGTCAACCTAGACCTGCCTAGGCTTGCGAGGATGCTCTACTTAAAAATATAAAAACAAGCAAAGTAATTCAAATATCTTGATAAAAGTGTTAAAGGCTTATGTGTCCTTCCCACACTTGTCATTAATGAGATGGATTTATGTGTGTGTGTGTATATATATATACACACACACATACATACATATATGTATATACATACATATATGTACATATATATATATATATGTACATATATGTATGTATATACATATATGTATGTATGTGTGTGTGTATATATATATATATATATATGTACATATATGTATGTATATACATATATGTATGTGTGTGTGTGTGTGTGTATATATATATATATATATATATATATTATATAATATATATATAAATACACACACACACACACACACACACACACACACACACACACACACACACACACATATTAAAATACCACCACATTCTCACTTGGTAGCTAAGCTACTTGATCAAGTAACCATGTCTACAAACCCTGAGCCATGTGATTTCATCCTCTAGAGTGCCTTCAATCATTTTTTCTTTGACCCATTTATCTCTGAGGTAGGTGGATCTCACTCATGTTCTTTTCATAGATTTTTGTTTACTTCTTTTCTTGTTATTTGTCTCTTCAAATATTCTTTGCACCACCATGGCTATTTCTTCAATTAAATCTTGTTTTGTTCATTTTGAATTTTGATTTGTTAAGAATGATTAGATGTTTTAAAACATGTATTTGTATTTTTAGTCATTTATCATTTTTAATATTTGCAAAAATATTATGAAATTAAGCTTTCTATCATAAACCCTAGCAACTAGGATCCCTTACTCACTCAGGTTTACTAAACCTAACAACTTCCCTGGGTTCCCCAACCTTAATTACTTCCTCAGGTTCTCAACATCAAGTAACTAACCTTAAGAAACTTGATTACTAAGAGTCTTTCCATTCAGGTTTCTTAACTGATTACTCAAGATTTTGAACACTACTTACTCAGGTTCCCAACACTAAGTAACTACATTTAGAAAACTTGATTTACTAGTGACTTAATTACCCACGGTTTTGATCCCAAACAACTGACTTCAAAAACCTTGACCCTCAAAGAGATGACCTACTTAGGTTTCCCATCTACCACAACCTACTTTAGGTTTCTTAGATTCAGTTTTTTCCCTTAGTAAACTTGAAGTCTTAAATCATGATAAACCCATAGAACACTACTCGCGACCTACCTAGAATCCTTTCTTATGCTTACTCAGGTTTTCAAGTTCAAGTAACTTAATGATGAAAACATGAAGTCACTAGCAAACTAAAACTTGAATTTGTATGTGCTTACTATGTATGACTTACCCATATTTCCAAATGCTTGAGATTTGTACACTTTTTAGACCAACTTGGGGCTGTCGGACCCTAATACTTAAAACAAGTTACTTGAGTTTTTCAAGACTTTTTGTTACTCAAAACATGAAGTTTGTTGAAGGATACTATAATAATAGTAATTTGACTCTTTTTCAAAACCAATTGAAATAGTTAACCAACACTAAAGAGAACACATCAAATTCTCCTATAGTTAGTCAGAGCTAATGTCTACATCAGAGGGGTTAGGAAGATTAGAAGAGGTGATAGCTAAATTGGAAGTACAAACAACACAAATTGAAGAAGTCCCAGAGTTGGCACTTGAGAAAATTCCAAAACCAATTATAAAAGGCAAAGTAAAAGATAAGAGAGCTAAGTCCCAAGAGCCCAAGATGAAGTACAAATAGAAGGGGTACCCAATTGAATCAAGCATAATTTTTAAGCTAACTAAGATAAGTGACATAGACATGGGGCATGTGTTTATGACTAAATTATTAGATAGATCCAAGGCCATATCTAAGACTCCACCATGCACACCATGACTAGTAGTGGAATTCTGCAAGATGCAACTTTCTCAAGCTCAACTCAACTTCCTAAGTTTGTGCTGACATGTGCCAAGTACTATTATTCTCTTACTAGGGTTGTGAGAGATGTTAAAAATATAGTTGGGAGATTGGATGTTCAATAGCTCAACTACTGTCTATAGATCCAAATATCACCAAAATTAAATGATATGACAATGGAAAAAGCCAATAAGTAATGGGAAACTAAGACATTAGAATGTATTAATGAATGCATATTACTTGAAGAAGGCGAAGCAAGCCTCAATATTCCCAAAACAAATAGTAAGATCATACTTCATTCAAGAAGTAGACGACATCATTCAATTACTATAAAAAATCAGTGGGGATAATAATGCCAAATGTTTCTCACCTTGGATGTACGCTTATATCAAAACCATTGATGTCACTAGGAGCTCAACTAAGATTGAGTGGGAAAGAATGATAAGTAACAATATGGATCAATAGTTAAGGAATGTATTATAGACTTTTAACTTCAAAATGACCTCATACCTTATGTATGTGGTAGCTTCAAGTAGAGACTTTTAAATACTAAGGACAAAAGGCACATTTTCATTTGTGCCAATATATGAGTTTGATCCTCAACTAGTTCTTTTAGAAACTACAAACATTACATTGTAGTAAATGATGGGTTATTTTATGAACTTATTTGTAAATTAAATATATCTCTAAAGCATAGAAGAGTATCAATTGAAGCATGGGATACAATTTCAAAACATGGTTTCATTTTCATTAAATTCCTTGACTTTACATACATCATAGTGGAAATTTTATCGAGAACACCTATCAAATTTCCTAGATATTGAAGTGATAAATGGATTCTTATGGAAATGTGCAGACAACTAGTTGAACTATATGACTTGCAATCAAAATATCATCGTGCAACCTTCAAATTTCCCATTGTCATTGGTCATTATCATTGTTTAAGCATTTATAAGGCTAGAAATGTATAGAAAGAGATGTATCATCATTACACCCAATCACATTTTGAGTCCAGAATCAACTTTCATTATAAAGGGGTGGCACAAAATATAGTTTATTTAGAATACATGCATATCCTATAACTTGAGGATTTTTGGACTAACTGTAGAGATGAGTTTGATGTGAGAAGAAGAGATAATATTAGATTGACTATGGAATAAATTTGTGTTTTTAATCTGGCCACCATCCTTGAGGATATAGAATATGATGGGGTTGTCACAAGTGATGTTTTTCATACAACATTAGGGAATAATCTCCCACTTTCAATAATTATTTTTGGAAAAGATCATGATAATATTAGTGTAGGTTTTTATTTTTCCCTATTTATTAATTAGGGAAATTGTATTTCTTGTGCATACATGGAGTTTTCTTACATTTGTGGGATAGGCTAGTTTATGTGGAGGTGTGTGTCATAGATGTGTCATAGGTGTCATAAGAATGTCATAAGTAACTCCCTTGATGGGAGTTACTTCTCTATTCTTAGCACCTTGTCACCACCTTTCGTGGAGGAGTTATAGTCTATTATTGGGGTGCCTTGTCCACCTTTTGTGGAGGAGTTACGTACTCTCCTATATGTATTCCTCACTTTGGCCATCTCATGCTAATCAGATTTTGGTTTTCTCCATTTTGTCTTGTGCAATTTATTTTTTTGTTATTTTCAAATTGCTTTAGCATCTATGTGGTGTGCACTTGCTTTAACTTGTGTGATCATGTCTCCATTGCACTCACATTATACAGATTCTGGCAACAACTCTAATATGGTATCAGATCAAGAATGGTAATCATGTGTCTAGTTATGCTTTTAGTTCATTTTGAAATCAAGAGGAGTGGAGTTCTCTTTGTTTTTTTTATTTTCTAGATTTGATCTAAAATTTAAAAAAAATATATCATTTTTGGTTAGCATCTTGGAAATCCTTGGCCTTTGGGTGTCTTGGTTGTCTTCACTTCAGGTGTTGGTTCTATTCTTGGGTGCCATTGTTGTGTAGAGCAGCAGAAAGAGGAGCAGCAACTCCAAACAACAGTCCTCCCAACCAAGCTTCTATGCCTAGATTTTGGCCTTCACTTCTGCCACACCAAGCTTCAGCAGAAGCATTCTTTCCAAGTTTGCAGGCCATACAATGCACACTTCTGGTCAGAAGTCTGCAAGTCTATGCCTACCTTCAGTTCTGCCATGCCAAATAGCAAGCATCCTTCTTCCAGCGTTTCTAACAAAGTTAGCAATTCAAGATTGTGCCTTATTTTTGGTGAGAATTTTGCCATTTTTGCTATTTTTCTTCCAAAAAGGCACCATCAAGTCGTACGTCTAGCAGGTCTGCATATTTGTTTTGTCTTTTCTGCTAAAATATGGACTGTGTTTTCTTTTTGGTGCCCCTTCCTTACTTGGCGTTCCATGTGGCACCCCTTGGACACGTGGCATCCTTCATTTCTATCTATGCTTTATTTTTTTAGTTAAAAATTGACTTGATAAAACAAAAATCAGTCAATTTGATTGAATATTCAATTTTATAGATAGTTTTGTAATTTGGGGTTTTCAATTTAAAACTTGTATCTTCGACCTATGAAGACGAAGGATGAGGCCCGGATTGGCGGGAGGCCAATTACCCCTCACACAAACCTCCTTTGGATTCCTCATTCCATTCTAAATCCAATGATTGGTTGTAAGGCCACTTTCTCTCTCAAAATAGGCATTTTTTTAATGTTTTAGTACTTTTTTTTTGCAAAAACACTAGTTTACGAGAAAATTGAACCTTTAATATCTTGCAAACGGTAGCTCAGATTTGGGTGCCATTTTTTGAAAAAGTGTTTGTGATTAAATTATCCACATTGTAGGCTTGTTATTTGTTAAAAATTCACTATTTTATAAAGTGCCAAAAATTTGGGTCTCTCGAGACGCATTTTCGACTGAGTCTGACGTCCTGTTTTCTTTAGTCTTGCACTGATTGCTCTAAAACGCATTCTCAACTAAGTCCAACGTCTTTTGAGCATGCACTTGCATATTTAGGGGGGCTCAATATTTTGGGGGGGTGTGATTGCTTTTCACAACTTGCATATCTTTGCTTTCATTCTCCTTTCTGCATAATTTCACAACTTGCAATCAACACAAATTCACCTAAATTTAGCTAAAAATGGATTCTTTTCAAATTAAACCCTTAACACCCTTTAACTATCATGAATGGAAGGTTAAAATGTCAATCATTCTTAAAAGCAAAGGGTTGTATAGGATCACCATGGGTACTGAAGTAGAACCCAACACTGATGCTGAAAAGGTTAAGTGGTACAATCGTAGTGATGAAGCCTTTGGATTCTGAGCTTGTCTATGTCTCCAGAACTTCTCTTCCAATTAGAATCCTCTCATACTACCAATTACATATGGGACACCTTATAAAAGTTATTTGGGAAGCTTGATGAGATGAGAGGTCATGAGCTCAAAAACAAACTCATAAGTCCAAATCCTAGCAACGTTGACACCCTAGAGGACTTTTTCACTAAGTTTAAGGCCCTTAGATTACAATTAAAACAATGCAAGATAGAGAATAAAGATGATCAACTCATACTTTCTATTCTCGCAAAGTTAGGTCCAAGTTATTCAGTCTTTGTCTCCACTTTTCATGCCACCAAAAGTGCCCTTGGCACTACATGGAAAATGCCTTCTTTGGATTCATCCATTGTTGACTTGACTAAGGAGCAAGATAAGCTAATTCAAATGGGCACAATTAATTCTACTCAACCCTAAGCTTTGATCGCTGGAAATGGTAAGGACAAGACTTCAACAAAGGAGAAGAAGAAAAAAAACAAGGATCAGGAGAAGAAGAAAGAAAACACCAATCCTACCAAAAACAACACTGAGTCTTCATCCTCCAATGTTAAACTGAAGAAGGAGAAGGTTAAGTGTGCCTATTGTAAAAATGCGGGGCATGATGAACACAAATGCATGAAGAAACAAATAGATCACCTAACTCATCCTCTAGAGAAGAACAACATAGGTGTTCCTGAGTCCATCAAGCAGAATTCATCTACCCAAGATTCTACCAAGGCAAAAGGCAAGGGTAAGGAGAAAGAAAAGGGCAAGGCCCTTATAGCTACAACAACTTCTACATCTTCATGGGTCATCGACTCGAGTGCTTCTCACCACATGGGCTCTTCACTAGTTGAGTTTTCATCTTTAGAGCCTTATAGCATGACTTCAATTAGTTTGGGTGATGACACTTTAGTTTTTGTTACAAAGAAAGGGTCAGTTGAAATGGAAGGAAGAACATTCAATAATGTTCTAAGTGTTCCTTCTCTTTCAACCATTCTCTTATCAATGTACCAAATCACTCACATTGGTCAGGGCATGAGAGTTGAGTTTTCACCAGATTCAGTGGCTATCAGGGAGTTGCATAGTGATACTACAGTGGCAGTGGGTAGGGCAGATCACCAAGCAAGGTTATACACCTCACATTTTGCATCAAATTCTTCTACAATAGCATTGCTGACTTGTTCAGATGGAGTTAGAAAATTGTGGCATGAGCGGTTTAGCCACCTTAACTACCACTATTTTGAGTAGCTTTGCAAAAATGACATGGTCATTGGCTTGCCTCATGTCCAATTCTCAAAAGGACTTTGCGAGGGGTATTCCCTTGGGAAACATATTAAAGCAAAATTTGATAAAGGCAAAGCTTAGAGGGCTTCACAACCTTTGGAGTTAGTCCACAGTGATGTATCAGGACCCTTTCCCAAACCACCTTTCACAAGGGCCAAGTACATCCTCACTTTCATTGATGATTTCTCTAGGTACACTTGGATATATTTTCTCAAATAAAAGTCTGAAGTGTTTGAAAATTTTCTAGACTTCAAGGCTCTTATTGAGAAATAGAGTGAGAAATCCATCAAGGTTCTTTGAACTGATAATGGAGGGAAGTATGTCAGCATCAGATTTAAGTAGTTTTGCACTACAGAGGGGATTGATTTGCAGTGTATAGTAACTTATAGTCCTTCACAGAATGGGGTTCTAGAAAACAATTATAGGTTCTTGAAAGAGATGGGTAGCTATATGATTCACTCCAAATCCTTAGTACCATAGTACTGGGTCGAAGCCATTAATTGTGCTTGCTACATTCAAAATAGGGTTCCTCATAAAGCTTTGAAAGGGATAACACCCTTTGAAGCTTGGCATAAAAGGAAACCTAATATTGAGCACCTTAGAGTTTTTGGATCCCCAACCATGGCCCGCATTCTAAAGAAGAAATGCAAAGCTATGGAACATTAGTCCAAGCCTTACATCTTTGTAGGATATTTGGATGGTATTAAGGGATATCACCTTCTAGATTTAGTCACTCATGAGTTGTTCATTGAGAGAAGTGTCCACTTTCAGGAGAGTCCTAGAGACTCAACACTTAACACTTCTTCTCCCTCATCAAATCTACTTCTTCATGATGATTCCTCATCAAATTCAGATCAGCCATAACAGGTTCTTAAGCCAAAGACATCTTCTTCAAGTTTAGACAGTGAGGACAATGATGCAAAGTCATCCACCTCTAGTCAGTTAAAGAATGAGGAGTTAACACCTGACTCACCCACTTCTGGGCCACTTTGGGCCAGACAAACACTTGAGAGTGCTGGCACTTGGGCAGGAGATCCTACAAATGACAAATGTACTAGGGGGACTTTCAGAGAGATCCACATGCCTTCTTTGCTACAGTTTCAGATCCATAGACTTTTTGAGAGGCATCGCGGGTACCTGAGTGGGATAGTGCTATGGAGGAAGAATATTCTTCCTTAATCAAAAATCACACTTGGGACTTCACTTCTTAAGGGAAGAAAGATGGTTTGATGTAGGTGGATATATCAGACCAAGTTTGCAGTAGATGGGTCGGTTGATAAGTACAAGGCGTGATTGGTCGCCAAGGGTTTCTCATAGGTGGCAGGCATTGACTACTCATAGACCTTTGCACCCATTACAAAGATGACTTCTATTCAACTCACCTTGGCTATTGCCATAGCACATGGTTGGGATGTGCATCAGATGGATGTGAAGAGTGTCTTTCTTCATGGAGACCTAGAGGAGGAGATCTACATAGAGTAGTTGCTAGGATTCTTTCTTAGTATGCAAACTTAGGAAATCTATCTATGGCCTCAAATAGGCCCCTCGAGATTGGTATGCCAAGATGGATTCCTTCCTTCTCACAATAGTTTTCACTAGGTGTCATTATAATCCCAATGTCTACTTCTTGCGGTAGGATGATTTGCTCTTGATTTTGGTTCTATATGTTGATGACCTTTTGATCACTAGGAGTTCTTCATAGGCTATTGCAGCAGTGAAGGCATCTCTTCAAGATAGATTTGACATGATAGACTTGGGTTTGTTGTACTAATTCCTTGGCATTGAGATCTCACAGTCAGATTTAGGGATTTCTCTTGCACAACCTAAGTATGCTCTTGACTTAGTGGCTTAGTTTTACATGGCTGATTGCAAGCCATCTCCGACTCCCTTTCTATCAAGAGTTAAGCTTGAGGCTAATTGTTCTTCACCATTGGTTGATGCCACTCGATATCAACAACTTGTTGGTATTCTCATCTACTTGACTCACACCAGGCCCGACATATCATATACAATGGGACTTGTCTCTAGATTCATGCAGTAACCTCATGAGCTATATTGGAAAGCAACTAAGAGGATCTTGCATTACATACAGGGTTCACATAGATATGGGATTCGTTATAGATTTGGCATAGAGGTTGACTTGGTTGGATATACATATTCAGACTAGGCTAGTGATTCATAGACTCGCAAGTCCACTTTTAGTTACAGTTTCTCTCTAGGTTCTGGTCCTATCAGTTCATCTAGAAAGAAGTAGAATGCTATTGCTATATCATCCATAGAGGTAGAGTACAGGGGAACTATTAATCTAGCTACTGAGGCTATTTGGCTTCAAGGGATTCTTTCTAAGTTTGGCATTCCTATCAGGCAGCCGACCATCATTTATTGTAACAACTAGAGTACCATTCAGATTTGTAGGAATTAGTTCAGCACCAGCAGACCAAGCACATAGAGATTCACATGCATTTCATTCAGGGGCTTATTCATAGTCAGGTCATTGACTTGATATTTTGCCAGTTTCAGAGTAGGTTGCAGACATCTTCACCAAACCTTGCACCAGGAGTAAGTTCATTCATCTATGATCTCTTCTTGGGGTGCGGTCTACATCTGTAATAGCATCATATTTAGGGGGGCACTAGCCTTTTCTTTCGTTTATGTCTCTCTTTTGGGGGGGAGTTTTTTCCTATGGGTTTTCTCCTTTTCTCTATCTTATGGGAGATTACATTTGTGCATGGGTACCTCATCAGGCCTAGTTGTCGGGACCCATTTTATATTTCCACACTGCCCACCTAAACTGCACTTATGGGGGGTATTACTGTAGGTTTTTATTTTCCCTATTTATTAATTAGGGAAATTGTATTTCTTGTGCATACATGGAGTTTTCCTAAATTTGTGGGATAGGCTAGCTTATGTGGAGGTGTGTGTCATAGATGTGTTATAGGTGTCATAAGAATGTCATAAGTAACTCCCTTGATGGGAGTTACTTCTCTATTCTTAGCACCTTATCACCACCTTTCATGGAGGAGTTACAGTCTATTCTTAGGGTGCCTTGTCCACCTTTTGTGGAGGAGTTATGTACTCTCCTATGTGTATTCCTTACTTTGGCCATCTCATGCTAATCAGATTTTGGTTTTCTCCATTTTGTCTTGTGCAATTTATCTTCTTGTGTTATTTTTAAATTGCTTTAGCATTTATGTGGTGTGCACTTGCTTCAAATTGTGTGATCATGTCTCCATTGCACTCGCATTATCCAGATTATGGCAACAACTTAGATAGATAAGACTATTTCTGATAGAAATTCAAATGTCTTGGCAATGACTTCTACTTGGCTCATTAACAAAGGCTACTGCATGAAGGAACTGATGAATAAAACCACCTATGTAGGGAAAAAGATAAAAGAAATAATATAAGGAGATAGCATCCAAGGACCTACAAAGAAGATACAATTCAAAATAAATAGTGATGATACCTATTCAGTAGTAACGAACAAGGAGCCTATTCAGCCAACTATTTCTACCCCACTATTGGTTTCTTCTATTGATAAAATTATTCCTACTATTTCCACCACTCCTTCCATTCTAATTTCCATTGTACCCACCATAGATCCATCAGTACTAATTCCCCCTCCTAAGTCTCATGACACTTAATGCCCTAAGAAGCCTATTCAAAAAGACACTAGTGTTCCCCCTCCCCCTCCTCCTCAATCATCTCCATCTATTTCACCATCACCTCCTCCAGAAAAACAACCTACCAGTGATAAGGAACCTAAAAAGATAACCACTAAAGAGGAGACTCCATCTGGAGAAGATCAATAAGAAAAATTGAAAGAAGTAGTTGAGCTCGAGAAGGAAGCTAGAGAAGAAGTAATTGCTGAGAGGTCAAAAGAAGCTAAACTTGAAAAGGATAAAATAGTTGAAATAATGAAAGGAGAATCTAAGAAAGAAGTAGATCTTGGAGTACTAACAGAGAAAGTTGTCAAGAAACCCAAATAAAAGGAGGTAGTAATTGAAAAACTAGTAAAGAAATAAAAGGAAGACGATGAAGAAAAAGAACCAAAAATTAAGAAACATGTTGAAGAGGATTCTAGGAAAGAGATTCAAAGAGAAATTGAGGCATAGGAAGTTCCTTCTCAGGAACTAGTGATTAGGGATAATCAATAACAAATGGTGGTTCATACAAATATTTCCACTTCTATAGACTTCTATTCTTGGTTGGCTATGCAAACTACTCCAAAAGCTAAATAAGTGATAAATCTTGAGGATATGGACTTACAACTACTGAGGAGTCTAGATAAAAAAGGAAAAAATCACAAACCAACCAAAGCAACTTCCAAATTTATTATTGAATCTTCAGGACAAAAGTTTACAGAAGTGTTAACTCTTCAATGAGGGATGAATAAAAGTGAAGTTACAAAAAATATTTAATAGTAATTAAGGTATATTTGGAAGAGGTTACTACTAAAGGTTTGAATCAAGACACCCAAAATATAATAAATACTCTTTTCAAAAAGCTTTATGAAGAAAAGTTTTCTAAGGCCAAATTGAAGGAACAAAATGCATAACTATGTGAAATAATTGCTAGGGTGGAAAAAAATTTTCCTCAGCAACCACTACTTTTAGAATTTTTAGTTACAAAACAAGTATTACAGAAGTGAAAGAGACAGGAGACAAAGCAAAAGTAGTTGATAAGTAGATAGAGAAAGTGTATAGAACTACTCAGAATCTCTTCCCTAGTACTCTAGATGCTCATGCTGATATTTTGAAGAAATTGGTAGAAGTAAAGACAATGATGAAAGAGATTGAGCTTGAAAATGGTATTTATGAACTACAACAAAAAATCCTATATAAAAAAGGTAATTTTAATGAGAAAACTCTAATTGATGAAAATATTGCTTCCACTAGATCCGTGAAGAAGATAAAACAAGCAGAGTATCTCCTATATTTTCATATAAATATTCTATAAGAAATAAGTGAGGAAATGAAGACTTTGGAAGAAGAGGCAAGTAGTAAAAATACAAATCTAGAAGATTCCTTGTTTGGTCTAACTGGTATCTGGGTTGATAATGTTTTAAGGATATCTGAGCAGCTATATGAATAATTCAAGCAACTAATGGATAAAGATGCAACTCCTTTTATAGCCAAATCCATCAAGGAGTTAATTAAATATAAACAAGAGGTAAAAATACTTGATCCAAGGATTGAAAAGGTAAAATCTCATTATAGGAGATTAGAGAAAGAAATGCTAAGATTTGAAATAGAGAGACAAGAACTTGCTAAACCTGATGATGTAGTTATACAACTGATGATGTCTCATCACATCAAAAATAGGGAAAATTATAGAGAACAAGTTCATGAATTGGACTAGATTTTTACTCTAAGTTTGAAATGAGACTTCTTCCTTTCTTTTCTCAAATGTATTACAATTAATCTTGCTTCATGTAATTACTTTGTAAAGAGATGTCATTGGACAATTTATTTTTAAAGTAAAATTACTTTGTGAAATTGAAAGACTTAAGTAATTTGACCAAAATTTCATTACTTAAAGTTATTTTATAAAATTAGATTACTAGATCTAATTCTATGTAGCATGCAAGGAGTTGGTGCTTGATCCAAATAAGGAGTCCATGCATCACCACTTTTTATGCACATGGATATTGAAGAGATTATTTCCTATTTGAATTCGGTATCTAAAAATTATATAAATAGAAGTGTAGGCCTACATGCTTGGGGATGATAAAAAAAATTAAGCAAGGAATTTTAACCATTGTACGAGAAACTTAAGTAATCTAAAACTTTGCGTTTAGATATTTAGACTATTTTGTATGAATTATTATTGAAAGTGAATAAGAAGGAAGTTTTTTCCTAGAGAACTTTGTGTCTAAGGGAATCAATATGTGCATTATATGAAGATAAAATGGTAAACTTTGTTCTATTTGTTTATCTAAATTGAATTCATTGCTTTCTTGGTCACTTGCTAAGAAGGTTATCACCATTTTATGTTTATCTATTTGCACATTTACAGTGAACTCAACAAAACTATTTATTATGAAGTGCATCTCTTTTATTTTTTTCCTTTCTCAAGCATTATAATATTTTCTCTATTTTCTAATATATCTGAAACTCCATTTACATTCCCAAATCCAACTGTTTACTTGTAATATCTCTTTTTTATGGCTCATGAAGTGATTAAAATAATCCCTCAATTAAAATAAATTGCACATATAGGGTATTAAATCCCATGACTACATAGATAATCTTGACTACATGCAAAATATCTAGCCAACAATAAGTATTCCTAACTTTATTTCTCCTTTGTAAGAGTTGATAGATAATGCAATATGTATTCTTCTATTCCATGTATTAGGATTGTGTATAAATTGACATGATAATATGTCTCCTATGCATGTTTAATTTAGTTGTTTATTT
Source organism: Torreya grandis (assembly GCA_037957365.1). Taxonomy (NCBI): domain Eukaryota; kingdom Viridiplantae; phylum Streptophyta; class Pinopsida; order Cupressales; family Taxaceae; genus Torreya; species Torreya grandis. The sequence goes on from JARHVA010000177.1 coordinate 1,808,692, forward strand.
TTTTGTTCTAACCCACACTTTGTGCCACAAGCTTTGGTGTGCACTAGATTAGTTTACTTTTCTTGTTATTAGAATAGTTTACTCTTTTATTTGTTAGCATAGGTGAAATATCAAATCATAAGATTCTTTTGGGGTTGTTGTATGATTGTGTTAGACTGTAGGATTTGGAACCCTTCCTAGCATGATATGTTATGACAAGTGATACAAGTGATCTCGTAATTGGGTCTAGCAGATCTTTGTATTGGTCATGCTCTCGCTTAGCAAGTGTATACCCAATTGGAAGTGTAGGTGTGCTCTATCTTATATTATCTATATTAATTCATGAACATCATAAATTTTTGATTACATACACTATGTACCTCATTTATATATATACCTAGACAAGTTATTCATATATGCTACCAAATCTATACATAAATTATACTATTATCTTATCCTTTTGAGGTACGGTAACTACCAATTTCTAATTCCCCTTACCTCAAAAAGTGGGGGTGCATATTAGTGGGGGCATATAATAAAGGCATGGATTTCATACCTTCATAGTTTCATATTTTATTAGGGGATTTCAAAAATGTATGACCTTTACACTTATTCAATATTCAACATCTCCAGATTACAGTGGGGGCATGTTATGGAAACATGTTCTCCATAGTTACACTAATTTTCAGATTATACAGATTTAGTTGGGACATGCCATAATAAAGTGTCCAACACACTTGAAATTTTCAAAATTGGATAAATTTCATAGGTATATGATTCAAATACACATTTATGGCAACATTATATACATTGGTATCATTATTATACCCAAGTTTTAGCTTAAGACATATATGAGGTGTATATTATAGAATAAGAATCCAAAGAGGGTTAGTCAATTGTTAGTGAATAATAATCCAAAAAAAATTAAATAACATAACACCATAAGCCTATCTTATGTTAAGTAATATAAAAATTAAATAGAAGACAAAATATAAATGTTTATACCTTCCTTCAAGACTCCTTTGCTTACTGGTTCAAAGAGGTATGTACTCAGCTTGTAGAATAGTGATATTTAATAATGTTGAATCCATATGTGGGTATAATTTCCCCTTGTATAAACTTGGTTTTCCATTGTAATGGTTGTGAATGGTTGACTCTCCTTGTATAATTTGGCAAAGTAAGTTTGTATGAAGAAACTTGAGTATAATGGGCAAATACCCTTATATTTATAGACTTTTAGAATGATTGTGAGCCATTGACCTATGATAAAGACCAATGAAGGATAATTAACCCTAAAATTCATTATTTCACACATGGAGTCTATAATAAAATCCATTTAAGGCCTTTTTTGAGTGTAGAAGGAAGTCTTGAAAGAAAAGTGCAATGACTAGTCCTTTTGGAGTGTGTCATATGCCATATAAGAGAAAAGTGTGTAAGAGGCATGTAAGAGGTGTAAGAGAGTGTGTAAGCATACATGTAATAACCCACCTTACCCACACTCTATTCCATTTACTTTCCCATATGACATCACTAATGTGAGGGAGTAAATCCATTCTACTTTATGAAAAATAGATAATTCCAAATCCATGGAATTTTCTATTAGAAGACAATTTAGGCTAATTAATCAAGGTGAATAATTGGAATTATAAGAATGATTCACTTGAAATTTTCATTTTTAAATAAAATATTCATTTAATTATCTTTTAATAACACTTACAAAGGGTTAATTTGATTCAAGATGTGTTAGATAAGATTAATGTTGTGATATGATCCATTACCCTAATTAAGGGTGTATTTCTATGATTTCAAATTAAAATGGTAGTTATTTGGGTAAATTGGATCTATTTATGATTATTGAATATATTTTTGTGTGATCACATAAATTTATATCTGATTGTAGTTTAGACACAAAAATGGTTAAAATGGAGTGTCTACATTTTACTCCTATTAGAGAAGTGTTGTGAGACACAAAAAAAGTAACATATTTTTAAAGAATGGTTTTTTTAAGAAGTAATTTTATAATTATTTAAGAATTATTTTATCACTCTTCATTAAATTTATGGGCCAAAGGACTTAGATTGATTCCCAAAAAGGTGTTTGATAAGCCCTAGATGCCCTAATGTAGAGCATCACCAATTGACATAGGTTACATATATGCTTAAGTAATTTATTTTATCCATTTTTGTTGGTTATAAGTGTTATAGGTATTATATATGTCCTTAAGATATTTTGGATCCATTAGGAGTTTTTGAAGTGTGTGTTTGAGCTCATTATAGGTTTTCCTACCAAAAATCCCAAATGTGAAAATTTGAATTCTAAATTGAGCTTTAAGAGGTGTTTGGCATCTTCGATGAAATATAAATGTTTTAGAATGTTTTTATGGGTCAAATAAGGTCATAATAATGTTTTATAATGTGTTTCAACATACCATTCATGGTAAATAACTATATGAGCCAAGAAAGTCATGTTGTAACTACCACTATGTGGGTTGGCCTTGGAAGGAGTTAATTTGCATGTTTAGGGTCTTGAAAAGTATAATGTTAGAGAGAGTGAGTATTATATTTTAATATATGAGTAGAGAATACTAAATTTATAGGAGAGAGGTGGAGAACCTCAAGAAAGACAAGATTAATCAAAACTTGAGGAAGAACTGCCTAAATGTAGAATTCAGCATGTTTGTTATATGATCAAGAAGATAAATGAATAAAATAATTTATTAAGATGAGGTTTTAATAAAATAGTAGGAAATATTAATAAGAGGAGACAAATTTGGAAATAAAAATATAACTTTAAGAAAAAGATCAATATTTGGAAAAGAATACTGCCTACCCTATTTTTCTGTGCATGACTATGCTATAAGACATGAAAACATTAAATATAAGAATGTTTTAAGACCAGTGATTTGATATTAAAAAATTTATTAGTATCTTTTGTACTCTATATTTATGTTGTCCTTGAATAGATAATAGTTTTCATATCATTAACTTAGAGGTTTCATTCATAACACACAATAAAGTCAAGTTTGGGAAGACCCTATTTTGACATAGGTTGGATAGAGTGTCTAAAAGGTGTAATTAACCTCTTAATATTATTATATTACTCTAATAGAAAAATAAATTATATTATTTAAACACATACCTATAGTTATTTCTAGAGTTGTGCATAACTTCAAGTTGGAGGATCATAGTTATTTTCAAAATATTAATAGCTATTGGAGAAAGTAAAAGGAGGTGAAGTAGACCCTATTTATGTCTCAAATATTTTAAGTGGATTATAATTCAAATAAACCTATTTTTTTCCTCTTCAACTTCTACAAGTCTGAGTAGACCAAAATTAGGGTTTGAAATTAGAAAGTTGGATAACTTGAATTTACTCTAGTAAAATTTCTTAAAATTTTAGGATCTAAGGTAATTTTATGTCATATTTAAGATTCATGAGTTATTAGTTTGTTACCTTACATTATAATATGGAAATCATGTTTGTACATGTGCCAAAGACCTAGAGAGACCTGATCACCTAAGAGGAGTGTTGAGTTAGTAGGGTTACATTGATAGTGGAGTCATAAAACTCTGTGATAAGTTGAAAAGGGATAAAGGGTTCAAAAATATGTATTTATATTAATTATAGACTATATTTATAATTTAAACCTAGGATCCTTTCATAAAAATAAGGCTATAATGAGTTAATGAAGAAATAAGAAAGAGAGGTATGTCTGAAAGTTTAACCTTAGATTTTATGCATGATGATTGTATGTCTATGTGTGAAGGAGATATAAATGAATAGGTGGATGGTCCTATGATCCCTAATTAAAATTTAATAAACTTAGATTCATGTTTAGACCTTTAGGACTATATTTATATATCAAAGGATGAACAAGCTCAAACTAATCAAAGATAGTGAAGTTCTGAAACATGATGGATGATATAATGATGGTGATGAGAGAAAGTGTATAGAGGATGTTGAAGTGATAATAGGTGTTCAAGAGAGAGGGACCATATACATGAAGAAGTATATTGATCATAATAAAGTCAATATTGAGGAATGGTATCAAGAAATCAAAGTATCTACATGAAAATAAGATGATCAAAGATCAAAGTTTGATAAAAGAGATCAAATCCAAATTAGAGCCAGGATGATGGATGAGGTATGTGTAGGCATAGGCCCTATATCAAGTGTTATTAGAGTAGGTAATCTCTTGGATTAATTTATGTTATTGAATGTTAAAGGTTATTATTTGAAAATTATTAAAGATGGATATTGCATGAATTTAAGTTATAGGAGCATAGTAAGAGAGAGTTAAAGAGTGGTAGTAAAGTAGCCCTAAGAAAAGAGCTAGTGGAAGCTCAAGAGCAGAGAGAATAAATACTCCAAGTGTGATTTATGAATCTAAGGTGAAAAATACTCAGACAAAAGTATTGTTAGATTAGGTAGATTTTGAGACACCAAATCAAGGTTAAAAGGAATTGCTTAAGATAAGATGAAGATAGATAAGATAAAGGAGAGGAAGGGCTTGACTGAGTTGGTCTACCATAATGAGAGGAAAGGAATGAAGACCCAAAGATAAGAGGGTATGTGGTTAAATAAGAGATGAGTGAGATATATCAAAGGTTATAAAGGATAAATTTATTGGTGGAGCTCATGCAAGAGGAAGAGAGCCAATGGTATGGTTGTGTTGGAGGTTTATCAATGATGTCTCCAAAGTGACCAAGGATGTTGATGAGGTGTCATGTGTGCTAGAATGATAATGATAAATTGGGCTTCAGCGTTCTTACATAGTTATTTAGTGTTTGACTTTGATAGGCAGAAGGTGGATATTATTAATGGTGTGGTCATTTTTTAGATATCCTATGGGGTGTTTTGAGTGCTTGGAGTGATTTTGGAAGTGAAAATAATTCATAAAATCATGGTCATTGATGTCTTAGGTTGTCATTTATGTCAAAGAGAACATGCAAAACTAGTGCATGAATGATAAATAAGTTGTCTTTGATAGCTTAGAGAGTATATGTCATATGTGAAAATAGTAAAGACAAATAAACATGCATATATTTGTGAAGTTTTGCTATGTCCTTTGATCATTTGGAAAGATAAACATGCATCTTTTAGCTTAAGATAAGTTAGACCATCAATACACATCATGCAAATATGAATGAACCAAAAAGTTTGTGTATTTAGTGTAGGTAATCATAAAGTCAATAGTGGTCAATTTTTTTAATGGAGATGTTATATATAGTTCCAAGAAGGTAACTTAAATATTTGGACTCTTGAAGTGTTTTCTGGCTCAAGTTATAATTCTTCAAAGTTACTCTTGCAGACTGTGATGTGCTAAAGACCATCAAGTTTAATTGCATTAAAATTTGGGGTCAACTAGTCAAGAGAGATCTAATGGTGAGAATTCATCATCCATATTGTGATCCAATGGAGCACATGAAGTTCAATAAGTCAAAATAACTTGAGAATGAACATGTGTCACAATCATGGAGTTTGAGTAATAGATATATGATAAGCATTTTATCTGATTAGATAAGGATCTAATAGAGTAAATGATCTTATCAAATAGTGATCCAATAATGTGTATTAATTTAATATGTCAAAATATTCTTAGAAGGCACATGGGGATTCCAAGTGGTGGAAGTTCATTGGAGACTGACTATAACGCATGCAGAGGGCATGTAGGGATGCCAAGTGGCTTGATCTTAAAAGTGAGGATCTAAGATAAATGGTGAGTGATGCAAGGTAAAGACCAAAATAATATTGAGGATATACATAGATCAAATTTAATAAATTTATGCGATGACATGAGATAAAGATGTGTCTGTAATATTTGCATTACATAGTGAATGTTGGCATTTGAATTAGCAAAGGGAAAACTAGTTTACAATATTTTATAATATATTTTGATATAGAACAAATTTATTAATGGTGTAAAATAAAAAATTGTAAAGGACTCCAAGGTGAATCCATATACCTTGGTTATAATATTTGAATGTCTGTATAGTTTCATATTTTGAGATCCAAAGTTGATTATGTGTTTGACCATGTTCTATAAGTGACCAAAGAAGGATATTTGAGTTATTCTTGATAGTATTTCTATGTTTCAAGATAAAATATCTATTGGAGAGTGTTATAAAATCCATGAGAACTATCTATATGGATTTTTTATGTTTGATCAATCCATCTTCATTGTGAAAAATTGCTTAGAAGTTGATTGTGTTTGTTGAATGCACTGGTAGATTGAGAGATCCAGTTAGAGGAGTGATTTGAAGGTGTTATGCAAAAAATTTAAGAATAAAATGAGTATGGATATTTTATAAATTCTCTAAGGCTTATGATAAATTATTTTATTTCATGATATACCCCTGATCAGATATGGATATTCAAAATAGTATAACCATATTTTGACTGTGTGTGACCATCCTAAGTGGTCATTTTGAGAGAGTTGTTTTTAGTGTTTAGAACCTGTGTTGAAATTTCTAAGATACATGGAGATATTTTAGAGGTCCTTAATGTTTAAACCATGTGATATACTCATATTTATATGTGAAATATTTGATTTTTTGCTTCATAAGTTTGAGACTGTGTTTTCTATGTTTGAAGGCCTAAAGATCAAGGAGACCTAATTGGTAGGTTCAAGTATTGAGTTGGTGTTCCAAGTGAAATAGAACCATGAGGGAGTGACAAAGGGTCTATTGGAGATATGTTTTATATGTTCTAATCATTGGTGCAAGCTGAATATGGTCCAAGAGGTTGCAAGAATAACATGTGGATGTGAAGGCCAGATTGTTTTGGGTCTCATGAAAGCCTAATGGAGGATTTTAGTCTTAAGGACTATGGCTGATCTTTGGAGTGGAGTTTTTCACCCTTGTAACATGTGTGGAGACCTATTTCAAGTGTAATATAGTTATGATAAGAATATTATCTGACCAAAATAGGCTAGACCAAGAAAGTGGTATAAGTACAAGACATATTTGGGTTGTTTGAGAGGTTGTGCAAGTGTCTAGATGCAAAAGATATTTGTGAAGGATGTGAGATCCATGTGGATGTATTGAAAGGTAGATCAAAGTGTGGATTTCATGTATGAACTTTTTTCATAATTCTAATGTTGATTTTATAGGTTTGATGTATGAGAACAAATGAAGGTGTGCAGATTGATCTAAAAGGTGGTTTTGGATACCTTGCTTGATTGTGAAGGTTTGAATGAGTGAAGGGGATTGAAGGAGGTTATTTTTAAAGGTGTATCCATCATATTTAAAATTAATCAGAGTTTTATATTTTTTCATTTCATATATTTTGTGTTGGTACTCAACATCTTAGGCAAGTTGGTGCTTGTCATCTTTACAGGTTGGTGTTCCTTGTAAAGTGGGTGATTCACTAAAGTATCATGTTTCTAATCATCTTATAGGACAATTAGTCCATGTTTTTGTAGTATTGAGAGTATTTTTTCTCTTCCAAGATGGTTTCCCACATAGATCTTGTGTTATCTTGCTTTTATTTGCTTCTTGATTATTTATGGTGTATGACTAAGGGCTTGAATGATTTATATTGAAGTTTTGAAATATCTTGATTCACTGATTCAGCCCCCCCCCCTCTCAGTGATTGTACCTATAATAGATGATTTATGAATAAGAAGAGGGTCAAGTGGAATATAAGGCTACTCATGGAGAAAATAAGAAATATGGTCATGAGAGACCATGAGAAGAAAAATAAGTTGTTATGTAGGTAGCTCAAAGAGGAGATGAAGAAGTTTATGATGGATGAACAAGAATAAGGTGAGTAGAAATTTTTGAATAAGGTGATATTTATGGAGATAAATCATCCTAATAAGGAGAAGATAGAGGTAAACAAGCCTCAATTTTTTAGATTTTATGATTTATTATCAAGTGTGTATGTAGGTACCAAAGTTAAGGAAGAATAATACTATGTTGAAGACATCAAAGTTGAAGGCATGAAGGAGAAAAAGCATGAGAAGAATGTTTATGTTGAAGAAGAGGATGATTAGACAACCATGTATAGATAATGCCTCATATAAGGCTTAAAACAAGAAATATTGTATCAAGAAGATGGAGACAAGAGGCATGAAGGTCAAGATTTAGAATTTGTATTGCATGAACAAATCAAAGATGTATAAGATAAGATTTTGTTTGTGAATAATGATGATATGATGAACATTAATAAGAACATAGAGAAGCTTAAACAAGAGTATGTAGGTGATGAATTTTTTTTATATGAGTAAAGTGATCATCCATTTGTTTACAAGATTTGGATAATTGGTAGTTTTGGAACATGCCATAAATGATGAATAAAAGGACCAAATATGTCCTAGAATAGTAGTGGAGGAGATGAACACTTGGCATGTTTCTATGGGGGCTCAAGAGAGTAAGATATTGATAGGTATACAAACTAAATTTCAGCATAGAAGAGTGTCTATCTTAACAAAAGAATAATATAGAGTCCAAAATTACAAGATAAGGAACAAGCCATGAAAAATCACAATGAAGAATAGGATTTGATGTGGAAATCATTGATACAAGAGGTTAAAGTTAATATAATAGATTTTTGTTGTCAAGGAGGAAAGAAAATTAGACCTATCACAAATTAGATAGAGGTATAATTTCAAGATGGAGAAAAGAATATGCCAATTAAAAATAATATGATTCCCATTTAAACACATCAAGAAGACAAAAATTTAGGTTATACAAGGGAAAAAAGTCAAAACCAAGTGATGAGTTGAAGCCAAAGAGATGGACAATAAAAGGTACAAGGTAATGCAAACAAAATGGAAAACCAAGGTAATCTACGTATGGAGTCTTTTAAGTTGGTCAAATAAAAAATAGTGGTAACTCAAGTTAAATAACTCAAGATAATGAGAGAGAAGTCTAAAGAGGATTGTAAGAAGAAAGTAGAATTAAGAGAGAGTGGAAATTACCATGAGGTCCTAGAAGAGACTATCAAGTCTCATGAGTGATAAGTATGATGGTGTAGGTATGAATATGAGAGAAAATGAGTCACTCCATGATCACATGGAGAAGAGAATCAATGAGACATTATATCTCATAATAGATCCAAATAAAGAGGAGGATAATCGTGATCCTCACAAAGAAGTTGATTGGAGAAATAATACTTGGGAAGAGGACAAGATCATTCCTAAGGAGATTCAAGGAAGTAATGAGAAAAATTAAGCATGGAGAAAGAAAATATAGGGTAGTCTGAGGCCAAGAACCAGATCAAATAGCATGCCCAGAAGTGAAAAACAAAGGATCATGGAAGGAAAGTCATAAGAAAGTGAGATAGAGATCAAGTACAAGAATCAAGAACAAGGTAATAAATTGGAATATTCAATGGTAAATGTTTCATTTGAGTTATTTGAAGGTTTTCATGATGTTATTCAGGTGATAATTTTCTTATTAGTGTTATGATATGAGGAACCTAACTTTGATAATGAGATTCCATTACAAGATGATAAAGGCAATGAAAAGACTCGTCATAAGAAGGTGAAGCTTCAAGAAAATGAAATTAAATAGGATTGAAAATATAGTTTTAAAATGATTTATATTCATCTATTAGAGCATGATAATGAAGGAAAAATCATGGTTGACAAACAAGACCAACCAAGAGTGCAAGAACTAAACATGATAAATGAAGAAGAAAGTTATGGATTAAAATCAAGAGTGAATAATGAGGATCAAAAATTGGAGTAAAATTATGAGGAAGAGAAATATGGGATGGAGAATATATAATATGAAGTGAACAAGGAGTTTTAGTAGGTCTTATACTGCATAGAGATAGAGGATGAGTTGATAAAGAAGCAAGACAAAACAAGAAGGAAAAGATAAAGGCGCTAGATGAGGAGCAATGAAAAGGAAAAGAGGTGAAATAGAAATATATTATCAGAGGATAACAAGATAAATAATTATAAAACAAGGAATAAGGTAGATAAAGAGCATTTGAGCAGGAGCTCAAACTTTCCCCACTAGTGGAGTATGATGTAGAACATCACCAGTTGACATAGGTTTTTAATATGATTAATTAGTTTATTTTATCCATTTTAGTTGGTGATAGGTTTTATATGTATTATATATGTCCTTAGGACATGTTATATCCATTAGGAGTTTTATAAGTGTGTGTTTGATCTCACTCTAGGTTTTCCTACCAAAATCCAAAAGTTGAAAATTTGAATTCTAAACTGAGATTTGAGAGGTTTTTGGAGTTTTGGGTGAAATAAAAATATTTTGGAATGTTTATAAGGTAATAATAATGTGTTATAATGTACCATTCATTGTAAATAATAATATGAGCCAATAAATTCATGATGTAACTACCACCTATGTGGGTTGGCCTTGAAAGGAGTTATTTTGCATGTTTGGGGTGTTAAAAAGCTAGGAAATTCATGTATAAGGTTAGAGAGAGTGAGTAATAGATATTAATATGTGATTATATAATAATAAATTCTTAGGATAGAGGTTGAGAATCTCAATAAAGACAATATTAATCAAAACTTGAGGAATAACTTGTAGACACCTAAAATTGGCCACCAATGACTTTAATCAAACTTCATACTGATTCTTACCAACCATCATACATTAAGCCTAATATCACTAAACATCCAAAAAAATATTTTGAATCATTCATAAAATCTCATAATCATGTTGATACATCCCTAATTTTGGGTATCCTATCGTAAGAAATAAAAACCTCTCATGGATTCATCTCTAATCATCTTATGACATCACAACATGCAATTTGGCCTATAGACCTACTAAGTGAAACAAGTGCACACATGAAATTAAATTAAATTTTTGAAATTATAAAAAACTAAATATAATTAATTAAAATTATAAACCTAATTAAATTCCTAATTGAATTATCCATGATCAGTTAATGAAATTCAAAAATCAAGAATACCCTAGGGTTTCATAATTACCTTTTGTGAGTTGTCAAGCCTTTGTAAATATCTAAAAATATCTCACTTATTCTTATTAATTTAAAATCATTAGGTTTTAACACATTTTAACTCTATTATATTTAATTAACTCACTAGGTTAGTTTTAAACTCATTCCATGTTTAAACTACACCTTAACTTATCTTGAGTTGGGGTTAGTTTCTAAACCTATAAATACAAGTGTTTGCATCTTCATTTAGAGAGCTTAGATAGAGTAAATTTATAATGTTAGTTTTATATCAAGATTCAAATCTATATTGTTATAATTCCAAAATCATAAGCCAAATCCAACATCAATCCATAAGCCATGGCGCCAAGGAGAGAAGGAGATAACCAAGTTCCATTGCCAAGGACTCTTTGAGCATAAACTAAAAAAGCCACATAATAAATATTTTGAAGCATTCAAAGAAGGTAAATAATTTTTCATTATTTGAATTTTATTTGTGTTTTTAATTATTTTTGTTCAATACGCTCCCCTTATGATCTAGGCAAGTAAGTGTTAGCATGTTAGTGTGTTTTTATTCAAGTTTTATTACTTGTTCTAACACTTGATCTAACCTCTTTTCTTGGATTATTTGATCAAAAATGATAGGCCTGATGGGACTCTAAGTAACCCATATACCAAGGAGACCAAGATACAATTCCAAAAAATTTAAATGAATGCTTGAATATCTTTAAAATTATAGTTTTAGCTTTATTTTTGCTATATTTTTTATTTTTGTGCTAACTTGAATCTACACAGAGATCAACATTGGTCAGGCATAACCATCATCGATTTTGACTAAATGTCATCATTTTTACCTAATCAATCTCAATTTTGGGTGATCATCATCGATCAGGTTTTAGGGTGAAACATGGCTTACAAAACTTGTATTTTGAATCTTTTTAGCATTTTTACTACTTATTTATTTGCTTCATTGACTTTAATATTCCCTACCTAATCATCTCATTGCATATTTTATGGATTTTTAATGCTAACTTTGATCTAACTAACATTTTTTAATCATGTTTGTTTTGTCTTCAAGTTCATAGGCAACCAATTTTGATCCTTATCGACCGATATCGATTAATACCAACTGACATCGGTTCTTTGGTAATCGACATCAATCATAAGTGATTGATATCAGTCTTTGTGTTTTAAAAATAGTAAAAGTGAGAGATATATTTCCAAACATTGTTTGTTCAACATTGAAAGTGATTCAAAGCAAGAGGAAAATCTCTAACCCTTATAGGTCCAAAGTGAGAATAGAACATGAATTTGCAAGTTTAGACTCATGAACATTTCATTTTGGGTGTTTAAAAAGAATTTAGCTAACTCTTGAACACTTCATTTTAGTTCTTAAAAAATTTCTAAGTCTTGAACATTTGTTTTAAAGTGATTAAAAGGAACCTAGAATTGTTAAATCTTGAACATTTGGTTTTAGTGCTTAAAAGGAATCTAGAATGGATAAGTTTTGAACACTTCATTTTGGTGCCTAAAATGAATTTGTTATGTCTTTAACATTTCATTTTTAGTGCTTAAAATAAAAATAGGTGTTTTTAATTAAGTTGTTTTTTGAAAATTCTTACAAGTTTTTCAAATAATCCTAGGGGCCAAAGAACTTTATCAAACATCTCAATTTGGTACCTAAAATCAACATTTATATCTCAATTTCTCAAAAGTTTTTATTAATAGTTTGTTTTGTGCAAAAAGAAGAGTGCATATATGCTCTCCCCCATCCCCTATAGAGAACTCAGGTGACCAAAAGCACCTTTTCACTTGTAATTTGTGCCTAGTCCAACGCATGAAAAAAATATTTTCTAGGCTTTCCCTAAAACCTGCATGGGTTGGGTGATTTAAAAACAACCTCTAAAGTCTTTCCAATTAGTCATTTATTTTTCATGAAATTTGGCTTGTGATGGAGATTTCATAGCTTCTTCATGAGTTCTTTAGGGAAGCATTGACCCAGTATTTCATCTCTCAACAATGTTTCAAACCCACTCTATGGTGGGGTATACAAATCAAGGTATGCATAATATAAGATCTAGGGGTTGAGCAGTTAACCTCTCCTTTCATAACAAAAACCTGAGTTATGTCTAGTTAACTAAGAGATTCAACTAAGCAATCCAAGAATGGAACCACTATGCAAAGGAATAGACACTTGCATAATAAGTTAATTTATATGAAATTAATTGATGTGATGCATATCTAGTGTTAATCATACTTGGGACCAATTTAGACATTCAAAATTTATAGTTTTAGTCAACCTCTTGACCAACCTTGTTAGTTTAGGCCTTAGGATGATTTACTTAGTTATATTTGTTATTTTTAATTTGATTTTTTTCCTTTGAGTTTAAAAACTTTGTTTGTTTATGCCATGTCAAAATGAGTCTTGTATCTACACTACTCTATTAGTTGATGAGACATTATACTATCCATGTGAACTTGTGATTTTTCCTTAAAATTTTGTGTCAAAGACATTGGGTGTGTCACTTTATTTAAATGGGTAAATTTACACTGCCCAAATCATTTCAAGTTTGTGCCTTGGAGTCTTTGAAACAAACCATTATTTTCATCTCTAGAGAGCAATAATGCCTTTATGTTATTCAAATTATTTCATAGACTTGTCTTATCTTGTGTCCAAGATTAACATTTGAAACAAATCCATGTGTGCCTTTAGGATCTTTGTCTAGTGAAGTTATTCCATTCAATTTTGTTTAGCTTGTTTGTTCAAAAATCCAAGTTTTCCTAAGTTGGGGTTTTAATTAAGTTTGACAAGTGCAAATTCAAACTTTGATTGATTTCTATTTAAGCTTTATTTAATTAGGGTTTATCTATCAATATTTATCTTTTGGGTTGCATAACTTAGGTTAATTATTTATTAAAATTTGAACACTATTTGTTTGTACCATTGTTTGGGAGAAAACAGTATACCCCTAAGTGCCTTTTATTTAGTGTCGTATACTAATTTGATCAAGTTTATGTCTAAAATCAAGTGCCTAGTCTATACCAAAGTGTTTCAAGATTGTTATATTAAATACCCCTTTATTTTAAGTCTATCTTTTGACATTGTATTTGGCTAAAAGTCCTAGCACATGCCTTATTTTTGCCTAGATTTTGACATCGCATTTGGCCAAAAGAACTAGTAACTTTTGTTTTCCTAGATTAGACCTATTTGGAAGACTTTATCCTTTGAGTTTGGCATTTTTTTTAGTTAATCCACTTGACCTTATTTGTGTGAGACATTTGATGTGATACTATTTTATACCAAGTTTTATCATAAACCATTTTGGAGATACAACTCCATCCCTTTGACCAAGTTAGACTAAGTTTAAACCTTTTATCTTTCTTTAGACATTATTTTTTAGAGTTTATAAAACTCTAATTCTTTTTCTTGTGAATCATTCACCATTGATTTAACCATGTCTCATTGTTAGTACAATGATTTTTCCTACTGGGTTTTGCCTACACGATCATATGGCCACTCTATGTTATTTAATATTCCTTAGGTTAGTTAAAAAGGGATCATAGGATAATTATATTTATTTTTAATTAGTTAATTAGGAAAAATAGGGGCTTACTCATGTTGCCCTAATTTTTATTATATGTACCCCACTTTTACTTTTTGGAAGGTTAATGAAGAATTTCTCAATCAATCGACTCATTCATATTTTATAATAGACAAGTTAATGCATATTTTTTCTCTCTTGAAAATTTGGAGCTCTCACACTACCTCATAAGATTCAACATTGATTGCATGAAATCTGTTCAAAAATCTTGGCACACTCCTTCATGGTATTAGAACCTCCCTGACAGCCTCATGCATTAGACTCACTTGTAAGATCGTCCATGCATTCATCTTGCTGGTTTTTCTTTTGTCTTGGTCACCATTTTTGACCATAGAGGTGTTTTTTGAATCTGCCTTGAAACTCATGTCAAAAGGCCTTTGATAAAAAATCCATTTGTATATAATTTTTGGGTTTTTTGAGATCTAAAATGGGTTGCTTTTAAATTTTTGAGAAAGAAGATTTCAATAAAAATCAATTTCTTACATTTGGTTGGACATCTGTATGGATGAAGTAATCAAGCTTGCAAACCCTACTGTACTCTTCATAGACCAAATTGGGTTCTCAGAGGGCAATTAATTGATTCCAAAATAAATTAGATTTTCAAAGTTCTACAGCTTGCTTGCAAGACCTATTTGGGCTTTTGGCATTACTTTACTTCAAATTCGTGAAGTAAAGTAAAGTAGTTTTAAAACCCTGAATTACATTGGAAGAAGCAATCATGTTTCTCAATGCCAACAACTGGGAAGCAATCAAGTTTCTCAGCCCCAATAACTTGATCATAGACCAAATCAATTTTTTGACATTTATTTACTTCCAATTCATGAAGTTAAGTAAAGTAGTCCAAGAAAATTGAAACACACTATAGGAATTAATCGGGGTTCAGTAGTCAAACTTCACAACCCCAAAATACACTGCTAAGAAGTAATTAGGTTTTCTAGGGTCGACTACTCATTTAATTTTTTAAGTTATATCTATTTGAAGCCCTGAAGTAAATTTGTTCAAAGAACCTAAAATACATCACCAAGAAGTAATCAATTTTTTGAAGGGCAATTACTTATTACTTCTTTTTAAGTAAAACAATTGCAACAACCCAAAGTAAAGTAGTGTTGTAACCACGAGTGATGTTTAGGAGGGAGTCAAATTTTAGGTGAAAGGTAATGAGGAAATAGAGTAAAGTTGTTTCCATTTTTGGATTTTTGAATGTAAATAAATAGAGTAAAGTTGTTTTTATTTTTTGAAAAAAAAATCTATTTTTGGAAAGGGTCCAAGAATATGTGGGAGTAAGAACCAGTAAGTGCTATAACTTTTAATTCATAACTCTTTTTTGAATGCCATTTTTTCTTAAAGTATATATTTTCTCGAGCTCTATGCATAGGTGACATTATTTTAGGACTTTTATAATATTCATTTTTCACATGGTATAATAGCTTTAAACTCTCTTCAAACCTTTGTACCTTTCTTCTTGGATGCATTATCGGCTGTGCCTGACATCCCTCTCATAATTTCTCATATTTATTATTCATAGATGCATTCTCTATTGTTCTTAATGTCCAAAAATGAGTGTGTGTGCATTTCAAACTTTAAGTGGGGTATTTTTGATAGTTCAGGGGGTACTTGTACCATGTGCTTTTTGTTTTTTGCTTTTATTTCAATACTACAATTTGTCTCATTTTAATATGCACTAATGGATATAAACATAAAATCACTCACACCATTTAATTATCTAGAATGGAAGTCTAAAATACAACTCAATTTGATAGGTAAAGGACTCTATTGGATTATTATGGGTGAGGAAACTAATCCATCTATAGATGCATAAAAGGTTAAGTGGTACAATAGATTTGACAAGGCCTATGTGTTTTGATGCCTATCAATGTCTCTCAACCTCCTATTTTATGTTGAATCTACAAAAACTTTGAACAAATTTTGGATAATCTTGGACAAGCTTTTTGGAGTGTAAGACATCATGAGGGGTCATGAGTTGGAGAATGAGCTCATCACATTGAGCCGAGGTGACTATGACACCTTAGAAGACTTCTTTGAAAATTTTAAATCACTGAGACTATAGTTGAAATAATATGGCATTGAGAAAAAATATGACCTATTGATTATATCCATGCTTACAAAATTAGGTCATGACTATTTATTTTTTGCCTCTACATTTCATGCTACCAAACATGCACTTGGATCCACTTAGAAAATGCCATCATTTAATGAGTTTGTTGTTAATCTGACTCAAGAGTAAGATAAGTTAGTTCAAATACGTGCATTGAAGTCTTAAAAATCACATGCCTTGATTGTTAATTAGGATAAGAAGAAGCCTTCAAATAGTGGTAAATAGGAGAAGAAATAGTCTAAACTTGATCATGAGCACAAGAAGACTCAGAAATCAAATACCAAGCCAAATGTATCATCAAATGAGTCCTCCTCAAGTGGTAAACCTAAGAAGTAAAAACTCAAATGCAACTTTTGCAAGAAACTTAGACACGATGAATCTTAGTGCATGAAAAAAATATTGACACCTTGAATAAGATGCTTGAGAAGAACAACATTAGTGTTCCTAAATCCTCATCTCAAAAGGCAAAAGACAAAAAGGTAAAAACACTAGCAAGGCACTTTTTGTAGTAGCTTTGCAACCTTTGACTTGGTTTATTGATTCAAGTGCTTCCTATCACATGGCCTCCTTAGAGGATCTATTTTTAGAAATAGATCCATGTTCTATGCCTTCAATTCTCATGGGTGATGACACTTTGATAGAAGTCAATGAAAAAATATTGGTAGAAGTAAGTGATATGACCTTTAATGATTTTATATGTGTTCCTTCACTATCCACCAATCTTTTGTTAGCATATCAAATCACTCACATAAGTACAGGGAAGTGAGTTGAGTTCACACTTGATTCAATGGTCATTAAGGAGCTGCAAAGTGACACTGTAGTGACTTATAGGAAGGCTAATCATTAGTGTAGGCTATATACCTTCTCACATTTTCCCCCAGATCAGTCCTTAGTTACACCACTTACTCATGCAAATGGAATAAGTAAACTATGGCATGAACGGTTTGGCCATTTAAACTACTATTACTTAGAGAAAATTAGTTATCAACACATGGTTTTAGGGTTGCCTAAAGTTAAATTCTTGGAGGTTCTATGTAATGGCTACATATTTGGTAAACATTTAAAAGAGAAATATGACAAGGGAAAAGTAAGGAGAGCTAAATAGAAGCTAGATATAGTCCATAGTGACTTAGTAGGTCCATTTCCAAAACCTTCATTTAATAGAACAAGATACATGATCACATTCATTGATTACTTTTCAAGGTACACCTGGTTGTTTTTTAAGGACTAAAAATGGAAAAGAGTATGTTAACAATAGGTTTGATCAATTTTGCACATCAAATGGGATTCACATACAACACATAGTTCCATATAATCCTCAATAGAATTGAATGCAATAATCATACCTTAAAGGAAATGGTAAAATACATGCTTCAATTAAGGTCTCTTGCTCCTCAGTATTGGGTTGAATTAATTAACTGTGTGTACTAAATTCAAAAATGAGTTCCACACAAAGCCTTGAATGGAATCACTCCTTTTGAAACTTAGGATGGTCACAAGCCTGCAGTAGATCACTTTCAAGTGTTTGGATCACTAGCAATAATTTGTGTTCCTAAGAAGAAATGTAAGGAAATGGATCCTCAGAATTCTTCTTGCATCTTTGTGGGGTATGCAGAGGGTGTTAAGGGATATAGGATTTTCTAACCTAAGACTCTTGAGTTATTCATTGAAAGGAGTCTCAAGTTTCATGAGGGACCACTTGAATACAATCCTAACACTCTAAACTCTTCAAAAGTCTCACTGGACTTAGATTCCACCTTAGTTAGTGACATAAATCCACCTCAATATCCTCTTGATGATGAGGATGACTCTTCTTCTTCAAGTTTAAGTGATGATAGTAGTGATGAGGATTCTCATCGTCCATCTCACACTCATACTATAGATGATGAGGACTCACCTCTTGATTATCCAATCTCATATAATTTTGGTCCTATTTAGACTAGACAAACACTTTAAAGTGTTGTAGGATGGGTTATAAATCTATCAGATACAAATTAGACATGACCACAATTTTAGGGGACATCACATGCCTACTTGGCCATTGCCTTAGATCTATAAACCTTTCATGAGGCATCTAGCATTCCAAAATGGGATTCTACTATGTAGGAAGAGTATAGTTCCTTGATCAAGAACAAAGCATGGAACTTGGTCCCTGTTTTGAAAGGAATAAAATTGGTCCATTTTAAATGGGTTTATCAGACCAAGTATGGTACAGATAGGTCATTCAATAAGTATAAATCTCATCTAATTATAAAGGGATTTTATTAGGTTCTTGGCATAGACTAAATTGATACATTTTCTCTTGTAGTTAAGATAACATCTATAAGACTCACTCTAGCCATCACAGCTACACATCAGTGGGATGTTCACCAAATGGATGTAAAGAGTGATTTTATACATGGTGACCTCAAAGAAGAGATATATATGGATCAACCATAAGGCTTTGTGTAAGATACTTCCTTAGTCTGCAAACTTAATAAATCTATCTATGGACTCAAATAGGCCCTTAGGGCATGGTATGCCAAGATGGAATCCTTTCTCCTCATAGTCAAGTTTACCAAATGCCACTCAGATCTGAATGTCTACATATTATAGTAGGATGATTATCTATTGATCCTAGTTCTCTATGTGGAAGACTTACTGATTATAAGGAGCTCACAATCATCCATCTTAGTAGTGAAAACTACACTTTTAGATAGATTTTCAATGATAGACATGGGATTTTTGCACTACTTTCTTGGGATTGAAATCATTCAATCATATTTTAGGATAACTTTATCACAATCCACGTATTCTCTTGATTTGCTTGCAAGGTTTAACATGGCTGATTATAAGCTAGCTCCTCCTTCATCATTCTAGTGTGAATCTTGAGGCTGATTATCCTACACCACTCATTGATACAACTTCATATCAACAAATCATAGGCAGTCTTATCTATCTCACACACACTAGACCTGAAATACCCTATGCAGTTGGTTTAGTCTCCTAGTTTATGCAGAAGCCACATGAGTTGAATTAGAAATTAGCAAAGCAAATTTTTCACTACATTCAAGGTTCACACAACTATGGGATACACTATGGAGTAGGAAAAGAGGTTGATTTGATTAGATACATAGATTCAGATTGGGTTGGAGATATTTAGAGTCAAAATTCCCCTTTAGGCTATAGTTTATCACTTAGTTTAGGTCCAATAATCTGGTCAAGTAAAAAGTAACATGCAATTGCTTTATCATCTATAGAGGTAGAATACAAAGGGGCTGTCAATGCTACCACTGAAGCAATTTGGATTCAAGGGAATCTCATTGAGTTTGGTGTCTAGATTCACAAGTCAAAAATCATCTATTATGACAACTAGAACACTATCCAAATTTACAAGAATCTGATTCTCCATCAAAGAACCAAGCACATAGATATTCACATGCATTTCATTAGGGAGATTATCAATGAGAAAGTCATTGATCTTTGATACTATCCAACATCAAATTAGATTGTAGATATTTTTACAAAACCATTTATAGAGAGTAAATTTGTTCATCTATGATCTCTCATTGGGGTTAAGATTACTCCACATTCTTCTTCCTCTTATGGAGGTTCATCACTATGTACGTGGGTACCTTATCAGGATTTCAATGTTGGGACCCAATTCTCATCTCACCTAAGTTATGCTTTAGAAGGGGTGTTAGTGTAGTGTTTTTTCCCACTGGATTTTATCTACATAGTCATATGGCCATTCTATGTTATTTAATATTCCTTAGGTTATTTATAAAGGTTCCATAGGATAATTATATTTATTTTTAATTAGTTAATTAGTAAAATTAGGGCCAATTTTCCTTTTTGGAAGGTTAATGAAGAATTTCTCAATCAAACAACTCATTCACATTTTGCAATAGACAAGTTAATGCATATTTTTTTGCTCTTGAAATTTTGGAGCTCTCACACTACCTCACAAGATGTAACATTGATTGCATGAAATCCATTCAGAGATCTTGACGCACTCTTTCACTCGCTATACACATAGTGGTGTCATGTAAATCTAGGGTATGGAAATGTTATCACATAAGAGGAATTTGTTCAATACGCTTATGGAGATGATTTTGTTTGTGAGATGGATCCTTATCAACCTTAAAACACTCAATTAGGGGAACAAAGTCAAGATCCTTTGGCCCATTATTTGATTAACATGCCTCCATATGTAGAGGAAGACCAAGAACAAAAGGCATAGTATTTAGCTAGCATACCTTTGGCTAAAGAATAAGTCCAACAATAAATTTACTACCTTATAATGCCATCATCCTAAGACCCATACTTGTTTGATCATCACTTACTTTTGAATAAGGATGAAGTCTTAATTAGAGCCGTAGAGGTAAGGGATAAGTTTCTAGTAGAATTTCCCCATGAAAACTTGTCAAGTCTAGTCAAAGGGCCGTACAACATGTCATATAATTATAATAATGAACATGCCTCTGTTATAAACCCTTATGCTATAGTGTTAATGTCATATCAAGACCTGTGTATGCTTTTCATAATAAAAGGCCTCAAATAAGATCATTTTATATAGATATAGATAACATACAAGACTTATTTGAGATTAGCAGATAACTTTAACAACATGACCATGACAAATGCTCCTCTTATTGAGATATCTCTTTTAATAGAAGTTTTAATTGAGTTGACAAGCCAAGAAAATTAGGGTATAAACCCATTTTCATAAAGCACTTCAGTTGAAAACATGTTCAATACCCCAATAATCAAAGAAGTGTCTTCTACTTCTACATAGAATAATGAGCCAAACATATTATAAAAATCACAAACAACATCTAATCTAGACCAAAGTGGTGTAAATATACAAACAACTAGTCAATAACAAAATTTGCCTTTAGTTAACACCATGAGTGGTTCACAAATGCAGGGGGTAGGAACTTATACCTCCCAACTCTAATAAACTACCTCTAATCCTCAACCAAATGCTTCATAAGCACCCAACCTCAAGGATTAAGTATTCAATCCATGACTGGTGTCATACCTCAATAAAATGTGACAAATGTTACTTTACCCCAATAAATTAAGACTAACATTCCACAATAATAGGCATCTTCCAACATACCCACACAATAGAGGAAAAACATTTTTCCACCTCAATAGTGGGAAACCAATGTTCCACCTTTCCAAGTAGTGATGAACATGCCTCTTTAGTTGTAGACCAACATACCATTATAAAACCAAATGATGTCTAATCAATAGTGTACAAGTATTGGTCAGTGACAAATGTTGAATCTCCAACATGCATGTACTTCCCAACAAGGATTTATGCAACTAGGAGGTTTTAATGTTCCACAAGTACCAATTAAGAAACAATTGCCTTTCATGCCTAACATGCCACAAGTTCGATGATAGGGCCTTGGTTCATAATTTCCCCTTAATCAATAAGGTTTGAATAGTTTATAGCATGTCCCTATTCAACCTCAATAGGCATAGTATAGCCATATCCCTCCATCTCAGACATAATTTCCCCAAATCCAAGCCCATATACCAAATACCAACTAGAATATCTTATAATATTGCATGTAATTTCAATAATTGTACCCTAATATATGTATGCATATTATTGACCCATTCATAAACCAAACCAACATTCCCTAACAAATGCCTTAATTATACCCTGGTCAAAGTAATCCACTTTCAATCACATAGACTCTGCCTCAAGCCAAATTTTGTACTAGTTTCCTAGAAAATAACTACAACAAATGAAGGATGTCATTACCACCATCCAAGATGGTAAAAAAACTAATAAGTTTAAGTTGGAAATTGTATGTTCTTACCCTTTTAATATGGATTACTTACAGATAGTATTTCTTCTAGGGTACGAGCCATCAAAGTTTGACAAATACAAGGGGAAAGGTGACCCCAATGCCTACTTGATATAATTCTTTGTTGCATGCCAACAAATAGCCTATAATGACATAGACCTTTTACTCTTTTTTATAAGAAGGCTAGTAGGACAAGTATTGGAGTGGTTCCTAAAATTACCTAATAATTCTACTTCTAATTTTGATGATCTTTTAGACAAGTTTGTGCATCACTTCTCTTATAATATCAAGCATGAGAATTCATTTGTATATTTGACATATACCAAATAAAATGTTGGAGAAAGATTTGAAAGCTATCTACATAATTGGTGAGCCCTTATAAATTGATTCACCCTCTGTCTTATAGACAAATAACTAGTCATTGTTTTTACCAAAAATTCACATAGTGAGATATCTTATCATTTGGAGTTGCAAAATGTACACACTTTTAAATAAATCATTGACAAAGGTTTGTTGATAAAAATATCCCTTATTAACAAAGGGATAATTAAACTTACCTTTTCAAATAAAATCCAAAATTAGAATGAAAAGAATGGCCAAAATCGTAACCAAGTCTAAGCATAAACATCAGAACAAACCCATGTCGATAATTATGACAAACCTAAGCAGTTCAATCATAACAAGAATGATGTGGGGAATGGATTAACCAAGTCATGACATGTCCAAATGGTGAAAACATTGTCTAAATGCCACATGAAAATTATTCCTCACCAATAACCTCTTCAGCAAAATAGCTAATGCAATAGTCTATACTAACATAACAAATGCAATAGCCTATGCCTTTGCAAGCCCCTCCTTCAAGGAGAAATGTGTTTACTCATCATGTATTTAGTAACCTTAGAGAGCTCATTAAATGTGTTTCTCAAGCTCATAGTAGCTAATCTAATTAACTGGCCTATTCCAAAACACTATCTAGAAGGCATTGACTATCTAGACCAGTACAGGCAAAATAAATTCTATGAGTATCATAGGTTTAATGGTCATAATTTTCAACATTGTGTGAAAATTAAACATTTAATCAAGAACATGTTGGAAAATGGTGAGATCACATTGGATCATAGATCTTCACATTCAATCAGAATCTCAAGATTTATCAAAACCCTTTTCCTCAACATAAAAACCAACAACACCAATAATGGACATGACAACAACAACAATAATATCAACAATCAAGATAGAACCAACATAATGATCAATATCAAATGAATAGCTGGAACCAAGGCTAGAATAATTCCAGCAACTAATATACCTATCATGTAGTTTCAAATGACTATAACAAGGTTATAGGTCATATATAGGAAGTCACATTAACACCATCTCCATCAATCCAAGACCATTGCTAATAATTATTAATAAACTAACCCATGCTAGTGATATTTCCTTGACTTGGGGTCATATATAGGTGTACTAGAAATTAGGGATTCCCACTTTCAGACCTTATATCAATAACTCATTATTATCCTATGACCATGCATAAAGTACATTGACAACCAAGACTTATCCTATCTTGTCCCCTTCTACCATCATTTATTAGTAACAATTATCCTATATCTAATCTTAATTGTGTAATCAAAACTTGATGTTCAAAGATTACCATACCATACCCACAACCATCTACCACTTCACCCATCCAAACAACCATTCTAGTTTGAAACAATCCATTTCTCACTATGTAAGAAAAGATGTTAGATATTGTAGAATAACTGTAAATGATAGCTGCGTAAATATCCATTTTGGGTTTGTTACATACATCTACGATCCATAAGAATATATTAATAGAATTCCTTAACCAATCCCAAGTTCCTATTGACATATCCCTAGACAAATTCCAAGTTTTGATCAGACACTTAGCTCTAGGCCAATAATTAAACTTTGTACAAAGTGATATGTCATTCTTTGGCCCACTGCATAATAATCCATTATACATCAAATTTGTCATAATGCATCATAAAGTGAAATGTGTCCTCATATACAATAGATCAAGGCTAAATATTGTGTCTCTAAAGCTCATCAAGATTCTTAAATACATGATAGACAACTTATAGCCAGAAATAATCATAATCAAAGCCTATGACAATGAAGAATGGTAATCACAAGGCACCATCAACTTACCAATTATCAGTGGGCCCTTGACCCACGATACATTATTCCATGTGTTAGACCTCAAATTGTCATATAATATGATTTTGGGTAGACCTTTGATACATAGATTAATGCATTTCCCTTGACATTTCACCAATGTATCAAGTTCCCACCTTTCGGTATGGAAGTCACCATCTATGGAGATTTTCATCCATATAAACATTACAATCATTTAGAGGCCAAGTACCAAAGATATAACTATCATTTTGGCTTAAATCCAGTTGTCAAAAAGGAAAATGGAAAGAAATATTTATTGATTCACTAAAGGCCAATTGCATTGACCCTGATACCCTTGATTCACTTTCCCACATGCCACCTCCTAAAATATCTAATCATTATACTATTTTAGCTAATGTCCCAAGAGAATATTTGACACATGTTACCTTGCAAAATGTAAATATTTCATAAAACCCCAAGTATTTTGGAAGATCAAAAGCCAAACCACCTTACATGGAATGGAAATAAAATGGAAATGCCAAATTGCATAGTCCAGCACCTATTATTTTCATATTGACCACTGCCAAGAATAGGACCCTCTTGTAGATGATGAATCTTGGTTGTATAATAATAGAATGGTTGGCTATTATATTAATGCCAAGTATTATATATCAAACAAAATCATGGAGAAGCATGCCTATAAAGGAGGAGGCCATGGGCTAAATCAACAGAGTCCACTTGAGCCAATTTTTTCCACTCATTACTATTGGGTGAATATTTTTTCATCAACTAACTAATGGAAAAATGGGTATATCAACCAAAGCACAAGGATATTTATATAGCAAAATAAATGTGGTGACCATAGCTAGAATGAGATAAATCTCTCCTCTCAGCCAGGGGAGGTTCCCTATAAACTATAATATACTAATATAAGCTAAAAACAGACTCAGGGATGAAATCATACCATCCATCTCTCTTTTTTTAGAGATGATGTTCACAGAACAAAGGAGAATTATGGTGTAATTACTAAAGTCACTTCTCTTCTTTCATAAATGATATTTAACAAACAACAGGATTCCTTCCTAGGTTGTAACTGGATCCACAAGAAACCCATGAAAGCATAAAGTCTTTTTGTTGTTCCTCCTACTGATTAGGACAAAGTAAAAGTAGCATGAAGTGTAGCACAAAGTCTCCACCAAAAAATATAATGGAGTGAAATATTATGAAGGATAAGGGGAGCTCAAAGTCTCTCCAGTATCTTTTACACAAAACACAGATTAAAGACAATTATGGTAGCACAAAGTCTCCTATAATCAGCTTCAAGACATCTTCCAGCTTATTTTCACTTATTCTACTTATTTGATTAAATGGACAAGACTGTATTTAGGAAAAATACAAGAATATTTTCCTAGATAACACAAGCTATTTCAACACAAAGTCTAAAAGATCACTTGCTTTCTCATTCACTTGATGAAATATGATTAACAGTCTCAGCTCAAAGTTTGAAGAATGCCTTTCAATTTGGGCATAACTTTGCTTGTAATAACAGAGATATCTCCTCCATACAAAATGAGAGATTATAATATATAGCATCCAAAGAAAGACCTGGGTGATTGTTTTCATGAAAATGGCCCATACTGCATTGAATGCATTTGAAATTTTGTGAAGGGTCCATGATAGACTAGGTCATCAACCTTAACTTTGGAATTCTAAATCATCTCAAATGTCTCCTCCTAAGCATGGGTTGCCTAGTCTTATTTATGATGCTTACACGGCTGTCCATTCACCTTTACTTAATGAAGAAAAATAGGTCGCACCATTGAATTTTTGTGTTCTCTGAGGTCCACCTGGTGGACTATGCCACCTACTAAAATAACTCTTCTATAGATATTTCTAGATTTTTTTAGTCCTTCCCTCTTTCCTTGCTACATTTTGTCTCTTCCTAGTGATCTGAGCCCTCGAGGCTATCTTCTCACTTTTAGTTGGCTCCTTCAGCTCCTTTCTTGGCTGGTCATTGAGTTTGTTCTCAAGTCTTTTGAAAATCAATGGTTATTCTATTACCCTAAATTTGACATCTATGGGGATATCATCAATCAATTGAACCATTTTGAACCTTGAACCCTAAACTCCTTCAATTCAATGGTTTAATAGTTCAACGGTTTAATGGTTCAATGATTCAACGATTCAATGTTTTGTAAAGGGTTGCATTCATTTAGTTTTATTTTATGCATTCAAGGTGTTGTTGAACCAATTATTTGAACCATCTAGTTGAGTCATTTAGTTGAACCTCTTTTTGAAATCTTCCACTTAAACCATTCACTCAAAGCTTCTGCTCAAACTCATTGAACTTATTGAACCTTTGAACCTTTCAAAGTTCAAGTTTCAATGGTTCATTCTAAATCTTTGAATCCTTTTATTCTTTGAGTCTGTTAAATTCATTGAACCTTTCAAACTCATTGAACCTTTGAACCTTTTAGAGGTGGGGTTTAATGGTTCAACAGTTCAATGGTTCATTCTAATTCTTTGAACCCCACCATTGAATGCTTTTGATTGAACCTCGACGTTGAACCATCCTCAAAACACTTAGGAAATGCCTTAAGTATTTTGAACTTCCCTTTGAGAAAGCCCACCTATTGAACCTACAATTTCCTTAGCTGAAAAGGCTTGAGTATTTGAAAAACTTAACTGCTCAAAACATTTTAAGAAAGAAAGGAGAGCATTTTGGCTTGCAGGACCAAAATGGTCAACATGTTGTCCACAAAAACAAGTGATGGATTTTGGGAACAATGGATGGCTCCAATTGGGGAACTTCCATCAGTTAAAATTTGAAGCAATCGAAGGGAGTAGAATCCAGACTCTAAGTGCCTTCATTTATGCCATTGGGCTACAGAGTCATGCCACCCAAAAAGAAAGGTGCCAAAAATAAATGAACAACACAAATCAAAGAAAGACTATAAAAATGTACAATTGGACTTATCTAATACTTCAAGGATTGAAGTGCTTCAGATGTTGCCCACTGTGAGGTAGTGCAAATGGTGTTCCATCTTGATATATTAGTAAGAAAATATTTTCACCCTAAAATCGGTGATTGGTGAATGGAATTCTCCACCAGGAATCTAATTTTCTTTGCATTCCTTTTGGTTCTCTCTTCTTGCCCCTTAATAAGAATTGATCTCCAATATGAAAACCATAAATCTTTGCTCTCTTGCTGAAGAGTTTCTTTACCTAGTTTTGATATGCAATAATATAGTCCACTACCATAATTCATTTCTCTTCTATTTTAGTCTAGCACATGATTTGATTGTCACCATTGAACACCTAATAATGGTTTGCATTATTAGGTACACTTGGTCAAAATACCAACTTGATAGTGTACTTATCTTCTTTGAAATCTTGGTGAGGAACCATGAGAGTTGCAAAGATGGCCAAGGAATCCACTTGATTGTTGAATTCTCTGGACACCATATAAATACTAAAAGTATCAAAAATTTCAAGGTAATCCCATACCAAATTATAATAATGTCACAATCTTTCATTCTTAGTTTGATACAGGGTCCTCACCTGATAAACCACCAGTTCTGCATCTCCCTAAGTGTGAAGAATTTTGATGCCTTTAGCTTAAGTAGTCTTCAATTTGAGAAATAGAGATTCATACTCAAAAATGTTATTGGTGTTGTTGAACTACAACTTGTATGAGTAGTGAAAAATATCTCTTTGAGGAGATATCAAGACAATTCCATCTCTAGAACTGGTAGAAGAATTGTTGCCATCAAATTCAAGAATCCAAACATCATTAGAATCTGATCTTATTTCAAATTTTTCTTCATTAGGGAGGGAAGATCCTTTTTCATCTGAATTGTGTTCTACCAATTCTTCTAGTGTCTTGTCTAAATTTTTTGGATTGTCACCTAGTAAACTTTCATCTGATGAAACATCTTTCATAGATAGAAAGTAATTACCCATTCCTAAAGATTCAAATAGAATTTGAGCTTCAGGGGCTAATGTTTGGGTGAAAATATATTTCAACTCCTTCTCAGGAAGTAGCCTTTGCATGATGCCCTTGACAAGGATCCTCACCTCAGAAAGGTCCATGCTCGATTCTCCACCAACATCCATGCAAAAAATTTGTCCAAGAAGAATGCCATAGGAAGCCGGAATGTTGGCCACCAGGACTATCATTTTAATCCTTTTTTTTGGAAAGGTCATGAATGCAAATTGGGCATCTTTGATCTATCCCAAAAGTGGCACTTATTTGTTTTCCATGGAGAAACATCTCCCAAAAATTTTAGTCAGTGTGAGCCTGAGAGAGTCTACCACCTTGGTGGCCATTACATTATCAGAGGCACCAGAATCTATTATGTAATTGTTCAGCTTATGACCATTTATCAATAGGGAAACACAAAAAGGTTATATATTTCTAGGGACAATAGGAGGAGTAATGAAAATATTGTTTCAGGTAGATGTTTTATTTCGAGGATCATGAGTTACCTTTGAAACATCTTGTCCTACAGGGATGGTTTTGTTTTTGATGCATTCAACTAGCCTATCCAATTGCTCAGGGTTGGATTGTAAGTATTCAAACTCAAAAATTTGGATCTTAGTCTTCCTAGTATGGTTACTTATATCAAATTACTAAAATAAACTATAAATACAGGAAGTAAGTCCATCATTCTGGGTTTTATTGGGTGTGGTACTGGTCTGAGAAATTGAAGCAGAAGGTGCAGGATTGTTTGAGGTACTTACTTTTTTATTGATCACTGGGTCCTTTGATTGGAAAGGTAGATAAGTCCCCCATTTAGAAATTGAAATTCCTAGTTGGGATTATTCCCCTATTTTTCCATTATCAGCATATTGAGTTGACTGGTTTTAGGACCTGGTAAAAATAGTGTATGATCCATCAAACACTTCTCCCTTACTTCTGGCTTCATCTTGGTAATTTAGGAAACCAATGTTGGAGTCACCAACTAATTCTTCTTCACATTTTGCAAAGAGATTAGCATCATCTTCTTGATCCAACTCAGGTTGGAAAGATAAATCATGTTCAACTTCATGATAACCAACTATTGAGTTAGATGGTGTTGCTTCAATGGCAAGCTTCCCCTGTTGGGGAAGAAGATGATTTAGTTACACTTGAATCCTAGCATCATTGCCTTGATATGATTAGTTGGGAAACATCCTCCTTGGTATATCTTGATAAGAAGGAGTAGACATCCCTTGTGCCATTTAATTTTTCAGAGCTAGCAATTCATTTCCTAGCTTTTGCACCATAGGATCAATGGTGCCTGTAGAAAAAAATTTAGAAGATGAAGAAGATTTATTCTTTTAGGATCTCTTCTTATCTTTCTTTCCAAGATAAGATTATCTTTAACCTTAGTGGCCAAAATCTAAGCTGCAACAAGATCTATGTGGCCAGCTTGCCTCCACATGAAATTCACTTTAGGAAGCTAAGAATTGATGAGGAAGCATTTAAGATTTTTAGGTGTCAACTAAGCAATTTTAGGAATCCTATTCCTTAGCTTGTCAAATTTAGCAATGAAGTCTCACATAGGTTCATGAGGCTCCTTCTTTATTTATGTAATATGAGCTAGCAGGGCATTTGAATCTTCTACAAGTTTGAATCTAGCCTCAAACTTAGCCTTGAGAGTGTTCCAGTCAGTCACTGCTTGTGCTTGTAGATGATAAAACCAGTCTATAGTAGTGCTTTGCAATGTTTTCACAAATAGTTTGACTGATATGTCTTTATATTCAATGCCTATCACACCATAGGCTATGTAAAAGGTTGTAATATGTTCATCAAGATGAACTTTTCCATCACCATAGAACTTGGAAAAATTCTTCCTTGAACTATGGGGTAGCTCATGTAAAAGTGGGGTTAGATTAAGAGGACCAAAAGTATTACCCTAGGGGCCTTGAGCTACCATGATATGACTGGTGAAAGGAGGGATAATAAATCAATGAGTGATATGTACAGACAAAGCTCTACTAGTAGAGGAAAGAGAAGCTTTACTTGGTATTGGAGACTTGACATTTGTAGGAGGAAAACTCCTAACTCACTAGAGGCGAGATGATGGAGTAAAAAAAATGAAAATTACTTAGCTACACCAACTGAAATATAGGGTCAACAATACCTTTAGTTCTCTGGCTTCATGTTTACCATGGATCTACAGAGTGTGAAATAGAAATGGAAAAGAACTGGAAATGTTTTAATTTGAATCTTGAGGCTTTAAACTATGCATTCTTCCCCAACGGAGTCACCAAAAACTGTTGGGTGAATATTTTGTCATCAACTAACTGATGGAAAAATAAGTATATCAACCAAAGCACAAGGATATTTATATGGCAAAATGAATGTGGTGACCACAATTAGAATGAGATAAATCTCTCCTCTCAGCGAGGGGAGGTTCCCTATAAATTATAATATACTAATATAAGCTAAAAATAGACTCAAGGGTGAAATCATACCATCCATCTCTCTTTTTTCAGAGATGATGTTCGTAGAACAAAGGAAAATTCTAGTGTAATTATTGAAGGCACTTCTCTTCTTTCAGAAATGATATTTAGCAAACAGTAGGATTCCTTCATGGGTTGTAACTAAATCCACAAGAAACCCATGAAAGCACAAAATCTTTCATTGTTCCTCCTACTGATTAGGAAAAAGTAATAGTAGCATGAATTGTAGCACAAAGTCTCCACCAAAAACAACAATAGAGTGAAAGATTACAAAGGATAGGGGAGCTCAAAGTCTTTCCAGTATCCTTTACACAGAACATAGACTAAAGATAATTATGGTAGCACAAAGTCTCCCATAATCAGCTTAAGGACATCTTCCAATGTATTTCCACTTGTTCTACTTATTTGATCAAATGGACAAGACTGTATTTAAGAAAAAGACATAGTAATGATTTCCTAGATAACACAAGCTATTTCAACATAAAGTCTAAAAGGTCACTTGATTTCTCATTCACTTGATAAAATATGATTAACATTCTGATCTCAAAGTCTCAGGAATGCCTTTCAAATTTGGTAGAATTTCGCTTGTAATAATAGAGAGATATCCTCTATACAAAATGAGAGATTAAAATATATAGCATCCAAAGAAAGACTTGGGTGCTTGTTTTCATGAAAATGGCCCATGCTGCATTGAATGCATTTGAAATTCTATAAAGGGGCCATGCTAGACTAGGTCATCAGCCTTAAATTTGGCTTTTTAAATCATCTCAAATGTCTCCTCCTAATCATGGGTCACCTAGTATTATTTATGATGCTTACACGGTTGTCCATTCACCTTTACTTAATGAAGAAAAATAGGCCACACCATTAAATGTTTGTGTTCTCTGAGGTCCACCTAGTGGATTGTTCCACCTATTGGAATAACTCTTGTGCATATATTTCTATATTTTTTGTAGTCATTCCCTCTTTCCTTGCTACATTTTGTCTCTTCCTCGTGATCTGAGCCCTCGAGGCTATCTTCTCACTTTTAGCTGGCTCCTTCAGCTCCTTTCTTAGCTGGTCATTGAGTTTGTTCTCAGGGCTTTTGAAAATCAACAGTTATTCTATTACCCTAAATTTGACATCTATGGGGGTGTCATCTGTTGCTTGAACCATTTTTAACCTTGAACTCCTTCGGTTTAATGGTTTGGTGATTCAACGATTTAATGTTTTGTAAAGGGCTGCATTCATTTAGTTTTCTTTTATGCATTCAAGGTGTTGTTGAACCAATTGTTTGAACCATATGGTTGAGCCATTTGGTTTAACCTCTTTCTAGAATCTTCCATTGGAACCATTCGCTTAAAGCTTCTACTTGAACTCGTTGAACCTTTGAACCTTTCAAAGTTCAAGGTTCAACGGTTCAACAGTTCATTCTAACTCTTTGAATCCTTTTATTCTTTGAGTCCATCAAAGTCATTGAACCTTTTGAACTCATTGAACCTTTGAACCTTTTGGAGGTGGGGTTCAATGGTTCATTCTAATTCTTTGAATCCCACTGTTGAATGCTTTTGATTGAACCTCATCATTGAACCATCCTCAAAACTCTTAGGAAATGCCTTGAGTATTTTGAACTTTCCTCTAAGAAAGCCCACCTATTAAACCTATGATTTCCTTAGCTAAAAAGGCTTGACTATTTGAAAAACTTAACTACTCAAAACATTTTAAGAAAGAAAGGAGAGCGTTTTGGCCTACAGGACCAAAATGGTTGACATATTGTCCAAAAAAATAAGTGACAGATTTTGGGAACAACAAGTACAAAGGAACATATAGTCTTGGATTTAAATTACCTAGGGGTGACCCCACGTATCCTATTTGAGAACCATTTTCAATGACTAGTGATGAACATCTTAATAGTGAAGTAGAGTCTAATCATAGCCTTTTCAATGACCTAGCCAATACCAATTTGATTGGTACTAATACCATTTGTACCCTTCAACTAGTTATCCACCATAATCCACTTCCATTATATTATCCTTAGTTGATAGAATAGGACCAACAAGAATAAATAGTGTCAGTTGATGAGTTTTAGAATGACAAAGCTTTCTACAATTTCCTTGGCCTTAAGGATAATGTTCTGTTGGGAGACCATAAACATGGGTTCTCAATCAAGTTAGATCTTGAAGCCTATTTTATAAAATAGGGAACACCCTTAGCCAAAAATAATTAAATAAAAAATTGAGGTCCCAAAGTGAAAACCTTTTTGAGGTGATTTTAGACTAGGGAAATAGTAAATAAAAAGGCTAGTCTAGTGGCGAAAACCTATTTCATACACCATTAGATGGGGGTGTTCAATCTTCCTCAAACATAGCTCAGGAGACCACCAATGATGAAATTGCCTATGGGTCTGAGTTCAGTCTTAAAGAATAGTAGGCTTTTAATGAAATCATCCAAGAGTTTCCAATAGTATTTATTACATGGCCATACCTACGATTGGGAGATTTTGATTCATCATGCCTAGGAAAACATGAAGAGCTAGTCTTAATAGAGGTCTCTACCATTTCAAGCTAATTCAACTCTTTATCAACTATTCTAGAAGATGGTTTGACCCTTCTAGTGGAAGACATAATAGAGGTTAATATTAGGACTTTAGATTACCCAAAATAGATTAAATTAGGCATATCCCTCACTAAGGAGGAATGTGAAGTCTTTATAACCCTTTTGACGGAATTTGTTGATATATTTGCCTAGGCCTACTCTGACATGCTTGGTTTAGACTCTATCTTAGTTTTAGACCACCTTGTGGTACATCTTGATGCTAAACCTATTCAGCAAAAATTATTCAATATGCATCCTCACATTGATGTATTAGTAAAGAAAAGTTGGAAAATATCCTGAAAGTAAGATGTATTTGACCAATTAACTACTTAGAGTGGATCTCCAATGTTATGACAATCAGCAAGAAGCTATAAGGAATTAAGATTTGTACTAATTTATAAGACATAAACAAAGCCTACCCAAAGGATTATATTCCTCTAATGAACATTGACATAATTATTGACTCTAAAATGGGTTATGAAATGCTTTCATTAATGGACAAATTCTCAAGCTACAATCAGATCCAAATTACACTAGAAGACCAACATAAAATAGCCTTCACTAGTATGTGGGGAACATTTTATTATCAGGTTATGCCATTTGGTCTTAAAAATACTAGGGCCACCTACCAAAAATACATGACCATCATATTTCATGATATGATGCATGACATTGTTGAAGACTTCATCGATGACATACTAGGTAAATCAAAGACCATGGTCAATCATCTAGTAGCACTAAGGAGGATATTTTAGGGACTATGTGAGTATAAAGTCAAGATCAACCCTAAGAAATGTGTTTTTAGAGTTACTTCAAGAAAATTTATTGGCTTCATCATGTCTTGTAAAGGTATAAATTCAATCCATCCAAATTACAAGCCATAACGTATATTCCACCACCAACCAATTTGAATCAACTCCATAGTTTACAAGGCAAAATATAATCCATTAGATGCTTCACATCTCAGTTGGCTGAAAATTGCCACTTGTTCACACATATACTGAAGAAAGGGTTAGAAATTCATTAGGATGATGAATGCCACAAACTTTTTCAACAAATAAAGGACTATCTATCAAATCCACCTATTTTATTACCTCCTATGCCAAGAAAGTTATTCTTGTTGTACTTATCAGCCATAGACAAAGCCCTAGGGGTAGTTGTAGCTCAACATGATGATAATGGAAAGGAACATGCCATGTAATATTTAAGCCATATAATGGTCATGTATGAGCATAATTATATGCCCATTAAAAAATCATGTTTAGCTATGGTCTTTATAGCTTATAAAATGTGACATTACATGTTGAACAATAAGATCATGGTCATTTTCAAAGTAGATCTGATCAAGTATATACTATCTAAAACAACTTTACAAGGCCACACGGCCAAATGGATCATGCTTCTTAGTGAGTTTGAGATAGACTATGTCAACCAACAAGCCATCAAGGGGTAAGTTCTTATAGATTAGCTTATTGAAGCAACCCTTATAGATTTAGAACCATTAACATTATAATTCTTAGATGAATCCATTATGACCATCATTGAAACACCTCTTGAGCAGTAATACTGGAAGTAATATTTTGATGGATCATTCACTACGCATGGATCAGGGGTAGGCCTTTTATTCATAACACCATGGTGGGATCTAATCCCTAAATCATCCAGGATTAGTTTTCCTTGTACAAACAACATGGTCAAATATGAAACACCCATTTTAAGACTTCGATAGGTAGTACAATAGAACATACAACATCTAAAATTTTATGGTGATTCTTAGTTAATCATCATTCAAGTTATAGACCATTTTTAGACCAAGGATGATAAGTTAGCTCCTTAAAAAGCCATGGTCAACACTCTCAAATAGTAGATTATCGATGTACAGTTTGAACACATACCAAGGGCTAGTAATAGAACAATAGATTCTATGGATACCATTGGATCTTTGATTTGGCATACAGATACGGCCAAATAATACCATTTTCTCATTAAGAATCTACTAGTGCCAGATCATGAACCATCAATCATCACAATGATCTATGATATTTTTGGTCCCAACTCTATTTGGTATTTAGACCTATACACCTACCTCCATGATCAAATTATACCACCAAACCTATCCTATAAATAATCTAAAGCCTTTGTCTAGTATGCTTCATGTTATACCTTACTCAGACCAACCCTATACCATTGTAGTTTTGATGGAACTCTACTTTGTTATTTAAATTCAAAAAATCTACATTAGTGTTATGGGAAGTTCACAAAAGAGTATATGGATCCCACACTAGTGGGGTAGTCCTATCCAAAAATCTCTTAGGTAATGGGTACTATTGGCCAATAATAGACATAGATGTAGTTGCATATATGAAAATATGTGATAAATGTCAATGACATGCTAATCTAATTCATGCCCTAACCAAGACTCTAAAACCAATGCTTAAACCATGGAAATTTACTACATAGGGCCTTGATCTCATTGGGAAGATAAACCCCACCTCATCCAATGGCCATAAACATATCCTTACCACCACAAAATACTTCACTAAGTGGGTTGAAGCTATACCCCTCACGTTACTAGAAAACAAATTTTCAAATTCATCCTTAACCATCTCATTTGCCATTATAGTATCCCCTCCAACATTATATCTGATAATGGTGGATCATTCAAAAATAAGGATGTCAAATCATTGTGTGTTGAGTATAGGATTAAATAACATTTTTCCATGGCATATTAACCACAAGATAATAGCCAAATAGAAGAATCTAATAAAACCATTATCAACATCCTTAAAAATATTGTCAATGATGTTGAATATGATTGATACCTTCAAATATTTTATTCCTTATAGGCATATCAAACCAATCACTATACTCCAATATGAGCCACTCCATACTCACTTATTTATGGCATTGAGATCATTCTTCCCATTGAGGCTGAGTTACCTTCTTTACGTATCTCTTTGAAGCATGTCCTAGATGATGAAGACTATCAATTAGGTCACCTATAAGAGTTTGAGTTACTTTATGATAAATTCTTAACCATAGTTAACAACCTTAAAGCATACCATAATTGACTTTGTGGCCATTAAAATCAGCATGTGAAACACATAATTTGACCTTGGTGATCTTGTTCTTAAAGAAAACTGAAATAATACCATGGATGAGAAGAAACACAAAAGCAAGTTAAAACTCAACTAGGTCATCCCTTTCATCATTATTGAAAACTATGGTGCTAGAGAATATAGGCTTGGTGCACCAAATGGGGATAAATTTGATGAACTGATGAACATTATACACCTCAATCATTACTTCGCTTGAGAGACCTGGTGTATTATCTATGAGGATAATTTAGTTGTATCATAATATCAAATTTTTTCTTTACACCATACAAATATATCACTTTGTCATTCCACCATTCCATGCTACCATACCTTTTCTATAGCTCAATTTATTTTAAACCTCCTTACCTAGCTTGATTGCCTTTGGCTCTATTCTATTGGTTACAAGGCCACTTTCAGCACTGATTTAAAATTTTGGTATTATTAGTGTACATTATTAATTTAGTTAAATGGTTTAAATATTAAAATAATTAAATAAATATGAAATAATTAAGCTACTTATTTATGTATATTATATTACAATTTTGACCTTTCTTAAAAGAGTAATAAGAGGGAAAAAATAAGACCTAGCTAGAACTTAATTGATACAATTGAGACAAGATCTGAGATTCACTATGCAGGGTTGAAACACTATGACAAAGTAAGATATAACATTAATTTTATGATTGAATAGGATCACTAAAATTGGATAGGATTGACACCACCACTATATTCTCCTTTGTTGATGTTGTCCTAAAGATTTGAGCTTTTTGAGTTTTATTTTCTAGATCTATGTGACCATGTCCATGAAGTTTCAATAGCTAGAAGTTTGTAGAGATCCTTGTAGAGTATATTTTGTCTTCAAAACCTATACTTCATTGTGATTTAACCAATTTTAAGACAGATGAGGGGTTATTGTGTGTAAGATTCACTGAACGTGTATCCACACCCCTTGTGTGGGCATGTTGTCTACATACCAATATGTTGAAGAGGGATCAAGCTATATGTAGTTCTCCCATTTGATGTTATTTATGCAATAGAGTGTATGAATATGAAAAATTCTAAACTAGATGTACTTAAGGTGGTTAGGGACTGGTGTAAGGATTTGAATAAGCTTGTAAGTATATTGGCTGGCTATATGTAGAGAATAGGAAAGATTGCTTGAATAATCTTGCTTGTATTCTTGCTTGCTTAGTGATATTTATCAACCCTTTCTAAATGATATTTGAATGGGATTTTACATGGATTTTTTGGTCATGGGTTAAATGTACTCATTTTAGTTCGATAAAGAGAAGGATGGGGAATCAAAATAAATTGATTATTGGGGCCAAAAATACACTTGGATAGGAGCACCAAAAGTGGACATGAGTGGCACTAATGTTATAGTCCAAGTGTGACACTTTTATCTTGAGATGATGGGACCTAGGGAATGGATTGGTCATGGAGAAAGGGGTTTGGATCAACTAGGATCAAGTTTGAAAGGCTATGTATGACTAGGAATCAACGAAAAGATGCCTATAAGGGTTATAAAAGTAAGCAAGAGGGACCTATGGGTTGGGTGTCATTAGCCACACTCAAGTTATCAATTTTCATATTTTATATCACTACATTTCCCTCCGCCCTTTATTCTAGTGATGTGGGAAAACAAAATACTAGGATAAAATAAAAATAAAAAGCATACCTGAACTTACCTATAAGGGTGAAGTTCATGAAGCTATGTGATGTTGGGTGTGCATAGAAAGAGCATGTTATGAAGTTAAAATATGTAAGATAAAATAAAAATTAGATCAATTCTTATTAGATATGCTATATCTAAAATAATAATTTGCAAATCTAGGTAAGAGAGAGAGAGGAAGAGAAAGGAATGAATACACCTCATTGGATATGTAGACCAATATAAAACTTGTTGTGATGTTGAGTGATATTAGATGTGTATTGTACCAAGAGTAATGTTATGAATGGAGCTAAGTGCTCAATTCCCTAGAAGTGGATCAATAATGTAAAGGCTATACCTTTGGCTCCATCATTTCTCGCTAAGTGAAGCTACATGATCATGCATGTCCTAATTGATGTTTGGATTGTGTGTTCAATCCCTATGAGTAGGTGGCTCAAGAATACAAAGGCTAGCTAGTCCTTTTGATCTATTATTTCCCCATGAAGTGAAGCTATAAATTGATACCAGTGTGTCAAATGAGATGGCTCCTAAATCCTATGAATGCTCTTTAATATGACAATGTTGGTATGGATAGTTGAATGTATGTTGGAAACTAGGACACTCGTGGCCACTTCAAAAGATGGAGATTAGGCTTGTATGAAATCCACTCTGAAACTGGTGCACTAGGCTTATATGAAAGCCACTCTAAAATATGGAAGTTAGTATTGTATAAAATCCACTCTAAAATAATGCCAACCAACTAAAGATGGAATAAGGCATACAACTACTAAGAATTCTTGGGTGATGCTAAACTTGAAAAGAAAAGAAAAGAAATTTGTCATGTACATTGCCCCCAATCACTGGTGTTCAAAACATGGATTCTAATCTGGAATTTATATCAACCACCATATCTAAAAATAGAAGTGAGATTCCTCATGTTGTGCATAATGCCTCCTAAATCTATATTCTCTAAGCAAAAGTGTACTAAAAATTGCTAATTCTAAACTGGTCTAATTATGCAAAACTGTAGTTGAACCTAATTTTCTATCTACTTCTAAAAAGTCTATTTTTTTTTTATTTGGATAGGATCACTAAAAATGGATAGCAGTGGCACTATAACTATAGTCTAATCTTGGAATTGTTTTCATATGCCAAATATGGTAACTGTTATGACATTTTAAAAATTTGCCTAGTCTGTTATGATTAGTTTGATGTTTGGTTGTTGTTCTGGGTGTGCTGAATGCTTCTTTTTTATTGTTAAGATCTTTGATCTCTATGAAAAACCCCTATTTTTTTCTCCCTCTTTTTAGGGTAGGAATGAAGACCTTGAAATGACTATCTTTAGAAGAAAGAGCCCTATAAGTGTGTTATGTTGCAAAGATACATGATATAACAATGATAATTGATAAGATATATCAAGATATAACATGATTTGTAATGAGAAACTATTAGATCAATAAGGGTATGCCTAGATAGATATAAAAATGTAATGGTATATGAAAATTACTAAACTATAATAAGAAGTATAGTTATTTTTCATGGAGGGATGGATCATGATGTCCATCATGGCATCCAAGATAACAAGATAATGCATGATGTAGATCATGGCATTGAAAATAATGAGAAGTAAACAAATAACAGGCACACAAGGTAAGAAACATACAAGGGTGTCCAAGGAACCAAGAAAATAAGGGACATAGGCACATACAACTCAAACTAAAAAGCAAGCATACAATTAAAACAAGCAAGGGTTGGCACGAGGGCCACAATCACATAAAATATTAAAGGCAAAAGACATTGGAAAAGGTCCTAAGGTACACACGTAAATAGAATCAAAATATATTAGAAAATATCCTAAGGCACATATATGAGAAAAAATAAGAACTAAGAAAATGCAATCATATCTAGCTATGCATAGCAAAAAAGGAAAACATGTAAATATTGGAAAGACAATCATACCTAACTAATCATATCAAGAAGTGAAATTATGTAAGACATGTTACTACAAGACTAGGTATATGCTAATAGATACACAAGTGACATATACTAGTGAGTGTCGATAGATTAATATGTATAAGCTAGTAAGTAATGTACATCAACATGATAACTAGAGTGTATGGTGTAGGAATGACATAACATAGATGATGTAGTCATGTAAAATATTCCCCTAGTGGGTATGTATATCAATGTATATCTTGATGTATAATTAGGATGCCCCCTCAAGAGGTAGAGTGAAGAAATCAAAGAGCTATATCTCACTGCACACACTCAAAAGAGATCAAGTAAAGCATGGTAATGTAGATAAATTGATAAACAATAACATAGAACAAAAAATGTAAGTATAGTATTGTAGTATAAATTTAAATCATGGATAATACATTAAATAAAAATATTTTTGGTGTTTTGATATATTTAAATGTTTTTGTATTCTAAAATGTTATATTATTTTTGGATTTTTAAGATTTTGAAGCTATGTACAATCAATCATTAGGAGACTATGTATAATAAATTGAAGATAACTACGTACAAGTGAGTTGGGAAGGGATGATACTAACTGATGAGTCTCATGGGAGAATCCTTATCATGGTGTCCTAAATAGAGGAGAGGAATCATGCATGATCATGAAGCACAATGGAAGGGTTGAGACTGTGGTTCTAAAATTTATATATGCTATAAATGCTTTAAAATATTTGAAGAAGAAACTGACTATGGGGTCCCCCTATAAATATAATAAGTAGATACAACTATAGGCATCTTAGGGACCCATCTAGTAGTAGGATAAGCTCTCTGATATGTGGTATATGAGTAGATGCATGAGATCTTAATGAGACTGCCCTAGGTGTGAATATTGTAGCTAGAAGCTATCTAGAATCCTGAAGTTATGGAGATGTATGAACTCTCTATACTAGCAATGGATGCCTCAACTATGTATGAATTAAAATTGGAGGAAGAACTATAACTGGTGGAGAAACTAGAACTTGTGACTATGAAATAAGAGATGGATCTATATTGGAGAATGGTAACTCATATGGAACTCCACCAACTATAGCAACTTGATTAGCATGAATGAATTTTATGCATCTATAAACTATAAAAGGTATTGCTCAAAGTTTTTGAATCTATGGTCAACCAAGTAGCATATCAAAAACTCCTACATTGTAAACTATAGTAAATGGTGAGGCCACATGTATTGGACCAACCTGTAAATGAAGTACAATCTCACCCAATGAACTCTAAATTTTCTTACTAAATTTATTGATAATTATGTCCATCAGGGTAATATCTTGCTTTGAATACCCAAATATTGTAATAATGTCATAGTGTACATGTTCACACTAGATCCATTATCTATGAGAATATTATGAATAGGATGATTATGAATATAAGCTCTGATAAAGAGTGCATGATAATTTGAATCATCCTCTATGATCTCCTACTCTGAGAAGGAGATGGAAGGTCTAGTTGAAACTTTGGAATTATATACACCAATAATGTTGCTCAAAGGATGTAACTCCATTGAAGGTGCCCTATATGTATCTAGTGGTGGATGTGCATGATATGCATGGTAAGCCCCTAATTTATCCCTTGATTCTTGTTTAAAATGCTGCAAAAAGGGATCTAAGAAGATTTTCAAAGATTTATCCTATGTTTGCTTTGCTTGAGGAGGCTCAATTGAAGTGCCAAAATCAATATGATTATCATATAACAAATCTTGTATCTTGTGTTTTAAACTGATGCATCTATTATTTTATGGCTTGATGCCCTATGAAACTTATAAAATGCATGTTGATCATATCCTCATGGAAAAGGATTTGTCAGGCCAACTTCCTAAATATGAGAGAGAGATATGATGTTACATTCTAATAGCTACTATAAAACTCTGGCAAGATAAATTGGTAGATTGATGAAGGTTCACCAAGGAGGTGTTGATAAAACCACTTGTTGAAGGGACTCAGAAGTCATATTAACTTTTGATTGATTCTAACTCTTGCTAGCATTAACCTTGACTTTATATGGGACTTTGTTATTACTCTTATTTTTTATTTCTAAGATAATTGTGCACTTTAGTTTGTGCATTGAAATTAGTTTGACTTCTCTTTCCTTTAGTGTGTGACATAATTCAGTGAAAGAAGAAAATCTTTTAAACATCATTGATTCATGTAAAGTTGGTAGAAGACTCTATTTGATGACATCTTGTAACTCATTATCAGTCATGGGGCTAGTCATCTTAGCCAAAATAGTCTTATATCAAAGAACATAATCTACGAGATACTCATTTGACCTTTGTTTCTATTTTGTAATGTGGGCATATAAAACATTATCACCAATGTTAATGTTGAAATGAGCTAAGAACATGTCAACTAAAGGATTGAATGCATTGACCAACTAATTTGTTGGACTGTAAAACCATTATAAGGTATAATCCTTTAGGATCCATGGAAATAGCTTGGTAAGTATCTAGTCATTTGGTATATAATCCAAACATATTGCATGAAAAGCTCTCATATGTGTCTCTAGATCACCCTTTCCATCATATAGAGTAAACTTGGGTTGGAAAAAACCTTATGGTAAGGGTGTAGAAGCAATGTGACATACCAATGGTGTATGCAATAGAGCAAAAGAATCCAAAGCCTACGTAGGTCTAGAGTTACCTTGTTCAAGATGTATCACCTTGGATTGAAGAGATTTTATCTCTTTCACAAGGGTTCTCACATCAAAAGATAAAGATGTACTAGCTATAGTTGGTGGCATAGAGGTAAGTTGGGCTACTATAAGGGGTTATTGAGACATAGTCGCCCTTATAGTGTCATTTGTAATGGGTTTCTCTTAAGGAATGGAAGACTCAAATTGTTTAGCCTTTTTGATTTCCATGATGGATTGTAAAATAAGAGTAAGATCTCAAGTTTGGTCTCAGATTCTTTCTTGAAAACTTTATAAGATCAAATCTTTATTGAGAACTTCATTATTAACAATTGGTGGAAGTTGATAAAGAGTCTGATGTGGTGGATCATGAACAACAATGTTTATATCATCATTTTTATTCTCATACTGCTCTTTGTTGAAATTATCCTCGTTGAGATTGGTATAATATGGATGTGTAGAATCTATAATAGGAACTTGAGTTGGTTGTTTATCCATGGTATATGGTTGAGTTGTAGGAATCTAGGTGAATTCAGGAGGATTGCCACTAAGTCTTACACTTTGTCTCGAAGGATGAGATGCAAATAACTTAGGTGGCATAAGGAAAAAAATTTGAATAATAATAGAAAATATTAAATGGAGATAAT
Organism: Torreya grandis; assembly: GCA_037957365.1. Classification (NCBI taxonomy): domain Eukaryota; kingdom Viridiplantae; phylum Streptophyta; class Pinopsida; order Cupressales; family Taxaceae; genus Torreya; species Torreya grandis. Next base: position 1,852,280 of record JARHVA010000177.1, read on the forward strand.
CTAAACAAGGAACTAGAATGTGAATAAATATGATACGAAGCTCACAAACATGTAAGTTCATACCTCAAGAAGCAATGGGACCTAGTCTATTAAACTTAGGGTTTTGAGAAAATGATTAATTTGAAAATTACTATGAAATTTTGAAATTTAAAGTGAATTTCTAAGTTAGATACGCAAGTAAAAAAAATCAAAAATTTATTGGAAAATTAGTGATTTAATGGGACCTAGTATATTCAACTGGCGTTTGGAAAAATAAACATTTTTGAGAATTACTATTGAATTTTGAAATTTGATGGATTTCCTTATCTAAATATGCTAGTAAAAATTTAGAAAATGATTCGAAATTTACTAGAAAAATACAACGACCTAGTATGGGCAAATAGGATTTGAAAGAAATTATTTTAAAATTACTACAAAATTCTAAAATTTAATGTTAATTTTTTATTTTATTATGCAAGTAAAAAATCAAAAAAATATAGGAAAAATTAGTAGGAAATTTACCCTAAGGTTTCTAGGGTTTTTATGCACAAATGAAGCAAGTTAGGTTCACCAAATGATTTAACAATTTTAGGAATATTAGTGTATTATTCCTAATTTAGTTAAAGGGTTTGAGTAATAAAATTAGTAAATAAATATGCAATAATTAAACTACTAATTTGTGTAATTTAGATTGCAATTTTGATATTTCTAAAAATAGTAATAAGAGAGGAAAATAAAACTTAGCTGGAAACTACCTAATATGATTGAGACAAGGTCTAAGATTCACTATGCACGATTGGGACACTTGCAAATTAAGATCTAACCTTAATTTTATGATTGGATAGGAGCATCAAAAGTGGATAGGAATGGCACTAGTGCTATATTCCACCTCTACTATTGTTTTCCTAAGGATCTAATCTTTATGGGTTTTGTTTTCCAAGTTTGTGTGACCTTGTCCATGAAGTTTCAATAGTTGAATGTCTATAGAGATCCCTGTAGATTAGATTTTATCTTCAAACCCTATACTCCATTATGCTTTGACCAATTTCAAAAAAGAGTGGGCTTAGTATGTGTAATATTCATTGAACATTTATCCACACCCCTTATGTGGGCACACTGCCTACATACCAATACTCTGAAGAAGGATCAAGCTATATGTAGTTCTTTCACTTGATGTGCTTTATGCAATAGAGTGTATGAATATAGAAAATCTTAAACTAGATGTGCTTGAGGTGGCTAGGGACCAATGTAAGGATTTGAATAATCTTGTAAGTATATTGGTTGGTTGTATGTAGAGAATAGGGAATATTGCTTGAATGATATTTCTTATATTATTGCTTACTTAGTGATATTTTCCAACCCTTTCCAAATGATCTTTGAATGGGATTTTATAGAGATATATTGGTCATAGGTTGAATGTACTCATGTTAGGCCAATAAGGAGAAGGATGGGAAACTAAAAAAAATTGATCATTAGGGTTAAAAATACACTTGGATAGGAGCATAAAAAGTGGATAGGAGTGGTAACAATGCTATAATCCAAGTGTGGTGCTATTGTCCTAAGTTAATGAGACCTAAGCAGATGGATTAGTCATGTAAAAAGGGGTCTAGTTCAGTTTGGATCAAGTTTGGAATGTTATAGATGACTAGGAATCAATGAAAAGATGCCTATGAGGGTCATGAGAGAAAGCAAGAGGGACCTATGGGTTGGGTGTCATTAGCCACACTCAAGTTACTAATTTTCACATTTTATATGACTATAAGCACGAAGATTCAGATCAAATTTCAACATTTGTTCCAAGTATTTTAGATAGAGGTAGTATTTTTGAAAAAGTATAATAGTAGTTTGGAAATTGCGTCCTTCATTTGTTATTTTATTCTATACCAAGTGTGATTGGTTATAACTACCTTTGGCAAAATAAGTGGCCCATGGTCATGTTACTAATTATAACCACCTATGGGTAAATTAGTATCATCAATTTATGTCATTCTCTTCTATTTGTAACTACCTATGAATAAACTAGGGGAAACACTTGTTTATCACACCTTGAAGTACCACCTTACCATACCTATGTCATATTATACCATTTTCCAACTTTACTTATTTTGTTTAAATTGGCTACTACAATAGTTAGATTTTTCCACTATAAGGTAGAAATATAGTCACTTGAGGTCTCATCCTCAGACTATGTAGGCAATGCTCAATTTACATTGAGGTAAATTTAATCACCCCTTTGCCATGCTCTCACCATTTTGTGAGCAACCTAAGCTATGATCTCATTGTTTTATGAGCAATTTCACTTTGAACACTCTCATCATTTTATGAGCTTGGACCATTTAGTGTCTCATCATTCTCAATCGAGTTGAGATACATAGAAAATTACAAAAATATTTGAAAATCTATCTTAAAAATCTAAAATAATGTTCATTAACCACTTCTTTGCCTTATAGGATTATGGAAACCCTCACTAAGTCACAAAAAACCACTTGTTATTTAGTTTCCCCATCAATTTTGGCCTTTAATCCCATGCTCTCACCATTTTGCAAGTCCATTCCCATATTTTTATATAATATCAATCATGTTTTTCTTCTCATCATTTTATTCTATCCCATTTCTTGGGAGAACTACATTTGGCCTAAATTTTTTTTTGGATATCATGTCCTTGAGACTATGTAGGCATTGTTAACTTTCATATTGCATCTAGAGCTAGCTTAACCACCCCCTTCCTTTTCTTCTATTTACCCATTTTATTTGTTTGTTTTATTTTATTTTAGTATCTAGGGGTAATGTTCTTCATCTTGTTTGTGTCATGTTGTTTGTACTAATATTATGATTAACCATTATTTGTTTAAAATGTTTCTCTTTATTTTCTTTGTTTCTTTCTTTTCTTGATGTTTTATTTATTTGGTTGTTTGCCTTTTTATTGTGCCTTGATTTAGTATATGTGCATTCATAGGGTGACTCCTTGTGCATTATTCTTGAATCCATACATATTTATATGTCAATAGTGTCATAATGGTTCTTATCATTGGTGCATGTTTTTTTAATTGTTTATTAGATTATATTTTAGTTATTGTGCATATTTTGGCCAAGTTATCATGGTGTTCTATCATGATGCCTACCATCATTTTTTATATAAAAAATTAATTATGGGAGTCTATATGATAATGAAGCAATAATATATCTCCTTTACACCAAAAACATCCTTGATATAATCTAAATTATATCCTACACAGAGTAATTAAACAATAAAACAATTTTCCTCCTTGCTAGTTTATGCTAGCATCTCCCTACTCATAGGTTGGCGAAATTCATATTTCTCCTATATACCAATTTTCCATCATATTCCATATCATTTTTTCCACTCTCAAGGTACAATGCATATACCACCTCTAGGTAAATTACTGTATGTCGTCCCACTTGCATTAACAATGATTTTAACCATCTTTGGGCAAATAATTGTATTTTTATCTATTTGATGGTTAATGATTATGACCACCTTTGGGAAAATCATTCACTTTATTCTCCCCAATTGGGGCACATTTTCATTGTGATGATTCTTATAATCACTTTTGGGCAAACCATTATCCCTATCCACCCAATTGGGGTATGTTTTTATCCTACTGATGATTATAACTGCCTATGGGCAAATCATTATTTTGACTTTAATTGATTATAATCACCTTTGGTAAAATTAGTTTCTTGTTACCTTAAACCTTTTTGTATGATTATAACTGTCTTTGGGAAAATCATTAACTTTTTATACCACCTATGCCGATGATTATAACTACCTATTATAAAATCACTTTGTTTGTCTACCTTAATTAGGGCAGTTCCATATGCCACTGATTATAACTAGCTATGTGAAAATTAGTCCCTTCCACCCTGTTTCCTATTTTTGGTCCAATCATTTCCTCCTTTTGAGGGACCAATTAGTGACCCATTTTTTTAACCACTCCCTTGAGGGGGAACCTACAATTCATCTATTTCCATTGAAGTCGTAAGCATACATCACCTTTTTATTCTTTGAGAAGACATTACTATAATTATAACTTGTAAAATATTCCCAAAGAGGGGCAAACTATAGCCACCTAAAATTGGCCACTAATGGATTCAACTAAACTTTAGATCAATTCTTACCAACCATCACAAATTAATCCTAAGAATCATTGAATGTCTCAAATTTGATTATGCATCATTCTCAAAGCTCAAAATCATGTTGAAACATCCCTAATTGGGGTATCCTACCATAATCAACAAAAACATATCATGGATTCATATCTAATCATCTTACGAAATTACAACATTCAATTTGGCCTATGGACCTATTAAGTGGAGTAAGTGCACACATGAAATTAAATTAAATTATTGAAATGTTAAAATCCTAAATAAAATTAATTAAAATTCTAAACTTAATTAAATTCCTAGTTGAATTATCCATGAGAAATTAATGAAATTCTAAAAAATGAAATTCAAAAATCAATAATATCCTAGGTTTTCATAATTACCTTTTCTGAGTTGTCAAGCCTTTGTAAATATATAAAAATATCTCACCCATGCCTATTCATTAAAAATCATGAGGTTTTGACACCTTTTAACTCTACTGGGGTAAATTAACTCACTTAGGTTAGGTTTGAACTCCTTCCATGTTTAAAATACACCTTAACTCACCTTGAGTTTGGGTTAGTTTTTAAACCTATAAATATAAACATTTGCCTCTTCATTTGGAGAGGTTAGATAGAGTAAAGTTATAATGCTAGTTTTATATCAAGATTCAAAACTATAGTATTATAATACCAAAATCACAAGCCAAATCCAACATCAATCCACAAACCATGGTGCCAAGGAGAGAAGGAGATAGCCAAGCTCCATTTCCAAAGACTCTTTGAGCACAAACTAAGCAAGCCACATAATAAATCTTTTAGAGCATTCAAGGTAAATATTTTGTCATTATTTGAATATTAATTATATTTTTAATTAGTTTTATTAATTATTCTCCCCCTATAATCTATGCAAGTAATTTTTATCATGTTAATGCTTTTTTATTCAAATTTTATTACTTGTTCTAACACTTGATCTAACCTCCCTTCTTAGATTCTTTGATCATGGAACTGCCTGAGTGTAAAATTTTGTATGTTTATTTTATGATCAAGAAGATTAATAAATAAAATAATGTATTAAGGGGATGTTGTAATATAAAATTAGGATATATTAATAAGAGCATATAAATTTGGAAAGAATAAGATAACTTCAAGAAAAAGATCAATATTTAGAAAAGAAGACTGCCTAACCTATTTTTCTATGTATGACTATGCTATAAGAAATAACAACATTTAATATAAGAATGTTTTAAGATTAGTGGTTTTATATTCCAAAGGTTATTGGTTTGATAAAGGAATACATAGAGGGGATGTTAATATTGTGTTAACTCAAGAAATAAAATCAAATAAACACTCTAAAATCCTAACACGTCTAGCCTAGACACTAAGGAGAGCTTAAGTAACAAGAAAACATGTGAAACACACAAAAAAAAAAAAAATACACTATTTTAACTTATTTGAATATCCAAATGGATTTCTAAATGGCTTGCTCAACTTGTGCATCAATGGATCTTTATTGGCTCCATCTTTCCTTGGCACCTTGGTTTATGATTGCTTGGCTTAAAATTTGAGCATGGTAACACTAATTTCAAGGAATTTAGGCATTATAAAACTACATCAAAGATATTTTTGAATATATTCAAGCATAATAACTTTACACCTAAATAGTTTAAAAACTAATAGGCATATCCTTGTATTTATAGCCTTAAGAATTAACTCTCACCTTAGGTGAGTTGAAACTAACTCCAGTCAATTTAATAGCTATCATGTAATTATGATTCTCAAATACTAGGCATGGATCTCAAATTAGATATTTTAGAATATTTTCAAAGAGCTTGATAACTCATAAAGGCAATGATGAAAGGCTTGATATTTTGATTTTTAGAATTTCCATTTCCAGAAATTAATTAATTGAAAATGGATAATTTAATTAAGTATTGAATCTTATTTAACTAGTTTATTGATTTTGATTAGCATTTTTTATCTTTCAAGATTTTATCAAGTTCCCCGATTAATGGGTCCATAGGCCAAATTGACAGTTATTATGCCACAAAGTGATTGGGGATGAATTTATGAGAGGTTATTATTGCATATGGACTAGTATCCCAAATAAGAATGCCTCAACATGATTTTGAGATTTTATAAATGATGCACAAGTAAATTTGAGATGTTCATTGGTTCTTATGCTTAATTTATAATGGTTAGTAGGAATTAGTCAAAGGCCATTTGTGGCCAATTTTAGATGTCTATAATTTTCTCCTATTTGGGAAGGCATTATAAGCTATAAGAACAATAACATATTCTCAAAGAATGAAAAGGTATTGTATGCTTATGATTTTAATGGAAATGAATGAGCTCTAGATGCCCCCTCAAGGGAGTGGTTTGAAAAAAAGGTTAGTGATCAATCCTTCAAATAAAGAAAAATGATGGGACCAAAAGGATAAAATAGGTAGAAAATATTAATTTTTCACATGTGGTTATAATTAGTGGCACATTGAGCTACCCAAGTTGGGTGGATAAATAGGATGATTTGACCAAATGTGGTTATAATTATCAGTAAAGCATGATGAAAAATAATCATTTACCCATAAGCAGTTAGAATCATTAAAAAAAGGATAAGGGTAACAAGAGAATGATTTTCTCAAAGGTAGTTATAATCATTACATGCAAGCAATAGTTTTCCCATAAGTGGTTATAATCATTGACATGATAAAAACATGCCCCAATTGGGTGGATAGAGATAATGGTTTTACTAAAGGTGGTTATAAGCATTATCATAATGAAAACATGACCGAGTTAGGCAGAAGAAAGATAATGATTTGCCCAAAAGTGGTTATAATCATTAACCTCTAAATACATCAAAACACAAAAAAAATTCCATATGTAGTTATAATCATAGGCTTTGTAGATGAGATAATACAAAATGATTTACCCAAACATGCTTAGAATCATTTGGATAATGATGGGAGTAATAGGCAAATTAGAATAGGGGGCTTACATACTAAATCTATACTCACGGAGTAAGAGTAACCTGGTATAGAGGAGAAAGATGAACTTGGGTAACATGCTAGTATGGAGTTGCACATCCTAACTAGAAAGGATTAACATTATTTCATGATTTAATTACTCTATATTTGGGAAATGATTTGGGTAGATCGAGAAGTTTTCAAATGCCAAGGAGAATTACTGCAGCCTCATTGCTTGTAAGATTTCCTAAGTTGATTGTTGTTGTAGCATGTGATAGTATGCATCATGATATAACACCATGAGAACTTATTCAAAATATGCATAAGGACTGACATTTGATCCAATAAATAATGGAAAACAATTCACCTATCATAAAAACCATGATGAAAATGTTGACGAATGAATATGGATGGACTTAAGTAGAGTGCACAAGGAATGACCTAATGAACACATATATACTAATTCAAGGAACAAAAACAAAATTAAAAAAATAGGAAAACAAATAGAAAGATAAGACACCAACAATAGAGTGCGAAATGAAGAGCAAAGAAAATAAAGAAAGCAACATGAAACAAACACAAATAATAGATAATGACAATACTAACAAAAACATAAAATAAATGAGATGAAAAAAATTGCCTCTAGGCTAAAGGAGACAATGAAATAAACAAATTAAATGGGGGTGGGATAGAAGACAAATAAGGGGTATTTGATGTAATTCTAGATTCAATAGGTAAGTGGATGTTTCCTACATAGTTCTGTGTAAGCAAGGTCCAACATAAAATTTAGGCCAAATTTAGTTCTCCCAGGAAATAGGATAGAATGATGATCGATAAAAATATGATAGATGATGATAGAAGAATATGGGAATGGTCTCATAAAATGACAAGTGCATGGGATGTTAGGATAATAAATATGGGGAAACTAAATGATAAGTCATTTATTATGAAATAGCTAAGGGTTCCAGAATCCTTAAGGCAAAGAAGTGGGTGATGTGGTAATTGTTAGGATTTTCTAAATCATTTTTTAAAATGTTTTTAGATTTTTCTAAACATCTCAACTTAATTTAAGAATCATTAGATACTAAATATTCCAACTCACAAAATGGTGAGAGTGTTCAAAATTAAAATTACTCGTAAAATAGTGAGAGTGTGGCAAAGGGTGACTGAGTTAACCTCAACATGAATCAAGCACTACCTACATAGTCCCATTAGGACCTCAAGTCACTGAATTTCCACTTTATAGTGGAGGAATATGACTAGATAGTAGCAAGTTCTCAAATTAGGCAAAGTAGGAAAATGGCACAACATGAAATAGGAATGGCATAGTGGGACTTCAAGGTAGGAATGAGATGTTATTCCTAATCTTCCAATAGGTGGTTATAAATAGGAAATAATAACATAAGTCAATGATAATAATTTTCCCATAGGTAATTATAATTAGTAGCATGATGTGAGGCACTAATTTAACCAAAGGTAATTATATATAAGAACACTCAAAATGAAATGAAATAAGAAATGAAGGATGCAACTACCAAACCACTATCAAATTGGTCTAAAATATGGCCTCTATCTAGAATACTGAATTAACTTCTAAAAATTCATCAAAATCCCTTTGCTAAAAGTGCCCAAAGAACCAACAAATAGAACCAACGCAGAAGGGTGGGTAGGGAGGTTAAAAACAACTCTAGCTGATAGGAAAGGTATGGTAGAATAATATATAATATGGTACAAATAAGATCATAATATGGTACAATGGAAATGGGCCTCATAGATAATACTTCAAGTCTCTCAACTAAAGTAACATTTGAGGTGTATGATGTTCATCAGTGCATCAAGTTCATCCCCATCTAGTGTAGCGAGCTTGTATGCTCTGGAGCCATAAGTTGCAATAATGATGTATGGGCCTATCCAATTGGGTTTGAAATTTCCCTTATTCTTCTTTTCAATCCTGATATTATGTTGGTTTTCCTTAAGAATAAGGTCCCCAAGCTTGAATTATCTATGTTTGACCCATCAGTTATAATGGCCATGAAGTTGGTTCTAGTATTCTTAAAGGTTGTTGGAAATGGCCATGTTTTTTTCATAAATTAACTCTAGCTCTTATAGGTTAGCTACTCAATAGTCTTCATCATCTAGAACATTATTTAGTGAGATGTGCAGATAAGGTAAATCAATCTTTATGGTAAAAACCTTAGTGCCATAAACTAGGTAATATGAAATGGCTCTTGTTAGGGTATGATAATTAGTGTGGTATGCCCAAAGGGTGCAGGAGATTTGGAGGTGCCAATCATGGCCAACATCATTGACAATATTTTTAAGGATGTTGACAATGGTTTTTTTGGATGCTTATGCTTGGTCATTACCTTGTAGGTAGTATGCGGTAGAAATTCTTTGAGTAATATTATACTCAGCATAAATTATTTTAACATCCTTATTTTTAAACAATCCTATTATCATATATAATGTTAGATGGGATACCATAGCGGTAAATGAGATGATTGAAGATGAACTTGGAAATTTATTTTCCAATAATGTGAGGGATATAACTTCAACCCACTTGGTGAAATATTTAGTAGAGATAAGGATGTGTTTATGGCCATCATATGAGGTGGGATTAATCTTCCTAATGAGATCAATACCTCATGTTGCAAATGACCATGGTGTAAGCATCAATTTTAGATTTTTGGGCAAGGAATGAATCAAATTGGAGTGCCTTTGACATTTGTCACACCTTTTAATATATGCAATTGCATTTACATCCATAGTTGACTAATAATACTTAGTACATAGGATATTTTTGGCTAGGACATCCTCATTAGAGTGGGATTCAAATACTCCATGAACTTCTTATAATTCTAATGTTGATTCTATAAAATTTAAACAATGAAGTAGAATTCCATCAAAGCTATAGTGGTAAAGGGTTGGTCCAAGTAAGGTATATCAGGATGCTTGATGAGTAAAGTCTTTTTGATATTTGCATGATAAGTTAGGTGGCATAATATCATCATGAAGCTAGGTAAAGAGGTTTGAATACCATAATAGAATTGGGACCAACAATATCATAGATCATTACAATGATTGTAGGTTCATGAATAGGTGATCTAAGAATTTCAATGAGGAGATGATATTATTTTACCTTGTTGGTATGATAGATCAAAGAGCCAATGGTGGCCATGGCATCGCCTATCCTATTACTGGCCCTTGAAATGGGTTTTCAAATTGTATATCAATAATTTGTTGTTTGAGAGTGTCAACCACGACCTTGTATGGCACCCTATTATCATATTTGGTCTAAAAATGGTTTGTAACATGATTGATGATTAATTACCATAATCCTTGAGATGCTACATATTCCATTGTACTACTTATCTAATCCCTATAATGAGTTTTTTGTATTTAACCATGTTTTTAGTACAAGGAAAGCTAATCTAGAATGATTTAGGGATAAGATCCCCTTATGGTGTAATAAACAATAGGCCTACCCTTGATCTATGGGATGTGAATGATCCATCAAAATACAACTTTCGATGTTTCTCTTCAAGAGGTGTTTTAATAATGGTCATGATGGATTCATCTAGAAATTAAAAAGTTGGTGTTTTGATATCTATAAGAGGAGGTTCAACAAGTTGATCTACAAGAAATTATCCCTTTATAGCCTTTTGGTTGATGTATTCTATCTCAAACTCACTTAGAAGCATGATCTATTTGTCTATGTGGCCTTGTAAAGTTGTTTTGGATAATAGATACTTGAGCAAATCTAATTTATAAATAATATGGTCTTATTTTGTAGCATGTAATGTTATAGTCTATATGTGACAAAGACCATAGATAAACAAGACTTTTAAATAGGTATATAGTTATGTTCATATGCAACCAGCATATGAATTAGATAGTAAATGGCATGTTTTTTTCCATTATCATCATTCTAAGATAGAATTACCCCTAGGAATTTCTCAATTGTAGATAGGTATAATAGGAATGCCTTTCCTAGCATAGGTGGATTGGTAAGATAATCCTAAAAATGTTGAAAGGCTTGTTGGCATTATTCATCCCAATGAAATGTGACACCCTTATTTCATAGGTGTATAAAATGATGGAACTTGTTATCTAATTAAGATATGAAGTTTTTGACAGACTAAATATTGCCTTGTAAACTATGAAGCTACTTGAAATTAGAAGGTGGTGGCATCTCTGTAATGGATTATACTTTGGTAGGATCAAATTTAATGCCTCTTTAAGAGATGATGAAGCCTAGTAATCTACCTAAAGTAACACTAAATACACACTTCTTAGGATTGAATTTGACCTTGTATTCATGAATCCTCTCAAATATTATGTGTAATGTAGTTGGATGATTAACATGGGTCTTTGATTTACCTAATATGTCATCGATGTAGTCTTCAATAATGTCATACATAATATCATGAAATATGATGATCATGGCTCTTTGCTATGTGGTCTCAGCATCTTTGAGACCAAATGGCATAACTTGATAACAAAATGGTCTCCATGGAGTGGTGAATGTTATTTTATATTGGTCTTCTGGTGTAATCTAGATCTAGTTGTATCCTAAAAATCCATCCATTAGTGAAAGCATTTCATACCCTATTATGGAGTCAACTATCATGTCAATGTTTGATAGAGGAAAGTCATCCTTGGGGTAGGTCTTGTTTATATCTCTAAAATTAGTATAGATTATGATTCCTTCGAGCTTCTTAGTAACTATAATAGTAATCAATATCCACTCTGAGTAGTTGATCGATAGAGTATATATCACTTCTAAGAGTTTTTCCAACTCTTTCTTTACTAATAAAAAAATGCAAGGATGCATCTTGCATAATTTCTATTTCATAGGTCTAGCATCAGGATGCACAACAAGGTGGTGTATAACAAAGGCAGGGTTTAAACCTAACATGTCTAAATAGGCCCAAGTAAAGATGTCAACAAATTCCCTCAAAATGGATGTTAAGATTTCACATTCCTCCTCAATGAGGGGTATGCCTAATTTGATCCATTTCAAGTCATCTAGAGTCCTGATGTGGACTGATGTAGTGTCTTCTATGAGGAAAGTCAAACCATATTCCATAATGGTTTATAATTATTTGAATTGTCCTAAAACTATAAAGTCCTATGTGTGGACTGGATCTTCAAGTTCTACTGGACAAGACAAATCAAAATCTCTCAATGGTAGGGATGGCTAGTTACAAACATTATCAAAAATTCTTCAATGATTTGATTAAAGGCATGTTGTTCTTTAAAATTGAACTCAAACCAAAAATTAAGTTCATCATTGGTGGTTTCCTAAGATATGTTTGATGAAAGATGAATATCACCATCTAATGTTACCTGAAATAGTTTTTCACCAAAAGAATGGCCTTTCTCTTTACTTTTACCCTGGTCCAAAATCACCTCAAAGAGGTTTTCACTTTGGGACCTCAATATTTTTTATTTTTTTTTGTAGTTAAGGGAGTTCACCCATTCTCCAAAATAGGCCACATGATCCAGTTTGATTGAGAATCCTTATTTATCATCTCCTAATAGAACATTGTCTCTTAGGCCTAGAAAATCATAAATGGCATCATCATTTTGAAACGAGTCTATAATAACTATGTATTCTTGTTTGTTTTAGGCTAAAAGTTGAGGGTGATATAGAGGAAGTGGATTATTTTAAACAATTAGGGTAAGGGTACAAATGGAATAAGTGTCAAACAAATTGATATTGGAAATGTCTTCATAAATACTATGATTGTACTCTACTTTACTACCAACATCATCATCACTAGACATTGGTGGTGAAACACGAATAAGATATGTGGGGTTACCCATAGGAAGTTTAAATCCAATACCATGGGATCCTTTGTATTAGTTATAGATATTGGCACAAGTGTTCCCTATAGATTTGACCTAAGGCCTCTTCCTTAATAAGCTTGATTCTCCATGATCCTATTAGGAATGGGGTATATGGAGTTTTTATAGCAATCAACCAATTTGTATTTATGTGACAAAGATTCATCATTTGTAACTGGGTCTTATTCTTAGCCATTGGCTAGTGTGAAAGTGACAAGATATGGACTATGTAGTTTGCCCTTTCCCTTTCATTTCCATTCCATGCAAGGTGGCTTGGATTTAGGTCTTCCATAGGACTTAGGGTTCTATGTAAGCTTGGAAATGTGAAACATGTCATTAGTCAAATACTCTCTTGGGCCATTGGTTGAGATGGTAAAATGATTAGATAATTTAGGAGGTGACATATGGGAAGATGAATCAAGACTATTTGTGTCGATTCAATTGGCCTCGAGTAAGTCAACAAGTATTTCTTTGCCTTTATCTTTTTTGGGAACCAGGTCTAGGCCAAAATGGTAGTTATAGCTTTTTCACTTAGCCTCTAAATGTTTATAATGTTTGTAGGTTTGTAATATTAATTGATAATGACCTCAATTCCTGAGTGAGAGAACTTGAGTCACTAGTGAAATGTTGAAGGGATTTCATGAATTTCATGTATCTAAGGCCTTCCCAAAAGTAAATTGTATGAAAAATCTAGGTCTAACACATGGCAAAATGTATTGTGGGTCAAGGTACCAATGATAATTATCAAGATGATGGTGCCTTATGATTTCCACTCTTCATTATTTTAGGCCTTGAATATCAATTGGTGTGTATCCAAGATGTTTGATGAGCTTTAAAGACACAATACTCAGACCTGATCCATTGTCTATGATGACTTGTTTCACTTTGTGCTATGTTATGACAACTTTAATGTATAATGGATTATTATGAAGAGGGCCAAAGGGTGACATATCACTTTGGTCAAAGGTTAACTATTGGCCTAGGGCTAGATGTCCAACCAAACCTTGAAATTTGTTTGGGATTATATCATTTGAAACTTGGGATTGGCTTAGGAATTTTTTTAAGATATTTTTGTGGATATTAGATGTATGTAACAAATATAAAATGGATATTTATATGGGAATCTTCTGAAGTTATTCCACATTATCAAATGTCATTTCCTTCACATTGGTATATGGCTTGTTCCTAGCCAAAATGGTGGGTTGGATGGGTTTTTTGGAAAGTTGTTATGGGTCAAGAATGGTAATATTTGACTGTTGAATTGTGATTGCACAATTAAAATTAGATATAGGACCATTGTTACTAAAAAATGATCATAGTGAGGGGCTATATATGATAAGTCTCAATTTCTAGTGCACTTGTATGTGGTCATAGGCATATGATGAGTTAACGGTATAAGGTCTAAAAGTAGTAATCTATGCTTGCTAGTGTACCTATATATGGTCCCAAGTCAAGGCAGGATTACCAGCTTAAATTAGCTAGTTAGAATTATTTATTAGTGGTATTATTATATTAACACTTAGTATTGGATTAATGGTGATGGTGGAAATGTGACCTCATTTAATATAACCTATAGCTTTGTTGTAGTCATGTGCAACTATATAGTAAGTATGTTGGGTATTGAAATCATTATGGCTTTGGTTCCTTCCATTTGGTTGATGTTTTTATTCTTTTTGGTATTATTATTATTTTCATGACTTTTGATTTTTTTAAATTATTTTTATAGCCTTTATTTTTTATTTTGTTGGTATTTGTTAATATTATGTTATGGAAAAGGGTTTTGGTAAATAACCAGATTTTGATTGGACATAGATTCTCTATTATCCAATGTAATCTCCCCATTTTCCAACATATTATCAATGAGGTGTTTTATTTTCACAAAATAGTATAGATTATGCCCAGGAACATGATGGTATTCATAGAACTCATTTTCCATGTACTAGTATGGATAAGGAATACCCTTAAAGTAGTGCTTTGGGATTGGCTAACTAATCAGATTAACTACAACTAGTTTATGAAACATGGATACAATAGGTTCTCTAATGTCTCTAAAAACATGATGATTAGGCACATTTATCCTTGGAGGATGGGTTTTCAAAGGTAATGGTTGTCATATTTATTGAGCTAGTCAAGGTTTTTACAAAGGTTGCACTTGTTGAATGGGTTGTTGGTGAGGATTAATTTTCATTTGAGGCATAAGATAAGTAGATGGTTTTTGAACCATGTATACATGATGTTATTTAGTTACTCCATTTCCAATAACATTATTTTTATGATTGAATTGCTTGGATTTTTCATAATTACTAGCCTGGGTTAGTGCTGACACTTATGCTTGGACTTGGTTTTGATTTTGATTTTTGTCATTTCCTTGGTTTTAGTTTTGGGTTTGATTTGAAAAGGTAATCTTGATAATCACTTTTTTAATAAGGTCCCTTTAAAGTATCAAAACTTAATCAATGGTCTCTTTAAAAGTATGCGCATAGTGTAGCTCTAGATGGTAAGATATCTCACTATGTAAATTTTTGGTAAACATAGCAGCCAATTACTTATTTGGTAAGTTGTAGGTAAATTTGATATCAATTTATCTCCATAAATATAGATAGCTTGAAAATATTTCACTAAATTTCTATTTGTCTTGAGTCAAATCTACCAATAAAGCTCATGTTCAATATTGTAGGAGAAATCTTTCACAAATTTATATAAAAGGTCATCGAAATCAGATACTGAGTTCTTTGGCAATTTTAAGAACCACTCCAAAGCCTATCATGTGAGACTCTAAGGAAAAAAGATGAGTATATAAATGTCATTTTAGGCCACTATTTGGCAAGAAACAAATATTTTTTTCAAATGGGCCGTAGGGTCTCTTTTACACTTGTATTTATCAAACTTCAATGGTTTATACCCTAGAAGAAATGGTACCTATAGATATTCCATGTTGAAGGGGTAAGAACACACATCATCTAATTTGAATTTACTAGTTTATTTCCCTACTTGGATAACAATAATTGCATCATTCATTTTCTATAGTTCTTGTGCCAAGAAACTAGATGGGACATTGGCTTGAGAAACAGTCTGGGTGGTCAAATGTGGATTACCTTGACTAGGGTAAAATGGATGAATGTTTTGTTATGGAATATTGGTTTTGTTAGGAAACCAACCAAGAATATACATCCATGGATTGTAATGTAGTTGTTGAAATTATGGCTAGGATGGAAGGATATGGCTCAAAGTAAAGTATTGTGCATATTGTGGTTGAGTAGGGAGTTGTTATCAAATATTCTAGTTTAGATTTGGTATATAGGCCTAGTTTTGATAGAATTATGGCTAGGATGGAAGGATATGGCTCAAAGTAAAGTATTTTGCATATTGTGGTTGAGTGGGGAGTTGTTATCAAATATTCAAACCAAGATAAATAAGGGGAACTTGTCATGAACAAGGCCCTATCATTGAATTTGTGGCACATTCTATATAAAAGATAATTATTGTCTAATTGTTACTTATGGGACATTGGTACCTCTAGGTTGCATGAACACTTGTTTCAAAGTAGATTCTGTTAGAGTACTCAACATTTGTCTTTGACCAATAGACAAATGTTGTTGGTTAGACAATGTTTATGATTGTGAATGCTTGTTGGTATGTGATTGTTGAAGTATACTTGTCATCACCTAACAAGGTGGAACATTAATAGTTGTTTGTTGAGATGGTGGAATGTTCTACCTCTATTACAGAGGTAAATTAGATTATGCTTTTTTTTGTGGAATTTTATTCATCACCCATTATGGTGGAGTAACATTTGTCAAATTTTGTTGAGGCAAGACACTAGTTTACACTTGATTACTTAATCATTATGGTTGTATGCTTCATGAAGTAACTAGTTGAGGATAAGAAGTAGCTTGTTGTGGTTGGGATGTAAGAATTCCTACCCAATTCTATTTAAAATAATTTATGGTATTAACTAAAGGCACTTATTTTGGACTAGTTATTTTTGCATTTAATCCACTTTACCCTAAATTAGACAACACTTATGTGTTATCCACTATGTTTGGCATGTTATTCTATGTAGAACAAGTAGACACTTCCTAAATAGATGGGACATTGAACATGTCCCCAACTAAAGTGATTTACACAAACGGGTCTATACCTAAATTATCTTGGCTTGTTAACTTGATTAATACTCCTATTGAAGGAGCTAACTCAATAAGTGGAGCATTTGGCATGGCCATGTTATTATATTTATGTGCTAAGTTTAAATTGGTTTGATATACTATCTATATTTGTATGAAATGGTCTTTCATGAGGCCCTTCTTATGAAAAGCATACATGGGTTTGAATCTAACATGCACATGAGCACTTGAGGATTGATGGAAGAGACCTATTCAATGGTTTAGTTATAAGGTATGTTAAAAGGCACTCTATATAGACTAGGCAAATGTTTTTGGGGGAAGTTTGCTAGAAACTTGGATCCTACCTCTGCAGATCTAACTCATTATTTGTCCTTGATTTCAAATAATTGATGTTCAAACAAATAAGGTTCATATGTCTATGGCATCATAATATAATATGGTTGTTGAACTTGGTTTACAATCGATGATATGCTAGTAAGGTACTGTATTATTTAATCTTGGTCCTACTCTGAGTATAGAGGCATGCTAAAAAAATATTGGGCTAAGGGATATTGTCTTTTTTCCTTAGATTGAGTGTTATAAGGAGGATAGGGATCCATCTCACAAACTACAATGTCATTATAAGGGTCTTGAACGAAGTCATCTTGTGAAACCACATTATCATATCTTGGATTATACATGGATCTGATACAAGTATAGAAATACATATTCAAATAAATGATGAATGTTTCAAAAAAAAGGCCTATATTTATATAAAATCTAAAAAATAATGTCCAAAGGACCAATGGTTTAAACTTAGTCTACAAGTGGAGTTATATCTCCAAATGATATGTGTTGAAACTTGGACTAAAATAATCTAACTTAAAATGTCTAACACCAAATGTCTAACATAAAAAGGTCAAGTAAATTAAATAAAAATCAAAATGCCAAATTTAAGTACAAAGTGTTTCAAATAAGTCTAAACTAGGTCTAAATAAATAAAGGTTGCTACGTTTTTCGGAAAACAAGGCACAAAATCTAAAATTTAAATAAAATAAGGTCTAAAAGGCAAAAGTATTTAATATAAAATATTTGAAACACTTTGGCATAATTTAGGCATTCAAATTTAGACAAAAACTTGATCATTTAGCAAAATACATGAAACTCTATGCATATGGAAGATAGACTACTTCCCCAAATCTAGGCACAGGATTATTTTTAAAATTGAATAAAGAATTAACCCAAGTTACATAACCCAAAAGTGAAAAATCGATGTCTAGGTCAAAATTACATGAGGCATAGGAAGAAATCAATCAATTTTTGGATTTAAACTTGTCAAGGATAATTTCAAACTCAACTTGGAAACTATACTTCTTAAAATAGATAACAAACTATATAAGAATGAATAGCATGGCAGTACTAGGTATAGATCCAAAAGGCACACATAATTTCAAAAATTTAAACTTATGGACATAAGAAAATAAGTTTGTCAAATAATTAGAGTAGCATAATGACATTATCATGCTCTAAAGGTATGACAAATGTTTGTTTCAAGACTGTAAGGCACAATACTTGGAATGAAATGGACAGTGTAATGACACCTTTTTCAAACAAATGACACACACAAAGGTTTTGATAAAATACTAAGGCAAAGGTGAGGTGCCAAATGGATGGCATAATTCCTCTTAAAACAAAGGAGTAATGTATAAACAAGACTAATTTTTGATGTGGTTTGATAAACAAATAACTTCAACTCAATATCATGTAAGTAAAAGGGATAAAATTACATTAAATACCTAAGTGTAATGTCATAAATCCTAAAATTGATGAGGTTGCATCATACAGTCAAATTAGATCTATATATTTTATCTTGAGAATATATTAAATTTTTAATCCAAAAATTAAAAGTGCATGAAAAGTATGGTTTTTAGCCTCCCTCTTCTCTCAAGAGTTTATACAATGACATGGAACTTCAGGCTATTAACCCTACATCAACAGTATATCTGTGGTAAGTAGGCATGTCTAAACTATCAATTTTTTCTCATTTTTAGATGGTCCCAAATGTGGCTAACACTAGAGATGTAATCACATCATTTAGATCCATTTCAATTGGATTTTTGTGAAAAGTTCTTTTCCTTTTCACAACCACTACATCTGTCAATTGCTCAGTGTAGTGTGACGTCTGAGTTATCCATAAATTTTGAGGATAACACCACTAATAGAACTTATTTTAACCACTCAAAACAATCATCCTATTAGTTCACCCTCAATTTATTACCCCACCATAGAGTGAGGTTGAAATTATTTTTGGAGATGAATTATCAGGTCAACCCTTCCCTAAATAACTAAGTATTTTAAGCACCAAATACAAGATGTGTAAGATTTAACCATGCTTAGAATTTTGATTTTTCCATCTTAAGACCTATAACTTGTTAGAGTGTTTTCTTGATTAGAAACACAAACTCAATTGAGAAAATAATATTTAGAATTTAATTCTTGGGTTTTTATATTTTTGTCTTAGAGGTAGAATATCGTCGATCAATATAGGGATCAATGCCGATCCTTAGAGATTGATATCAGTCAAGTATATCATCAACATTTCATGCAAAAAAAAAAAGAAATTATAGGTTTTTTTGATAGAAAATGGTTAGTAAAATAATCTCAAAACCAAAATATCTCACTAGATCCTACAAGAAATGAGTTAGACAAATAATATGAATGTCCTCAAACATAGAATAAAGGCAAGATAAATCAATAAAAACCACTAGTAGTTATGTTCTTGGCCATATTTTATATTTCATGTAGGGATCATGGTCTATTTTTTTAATTGACATCGATATAAAAAATGAACGTCGATCACTGCCACCTACAACTAAAAATTGATGTTGATCCCTGCAACCTATGACATGCTTAAAATAGAAAGATATTAAAAATGAAGTTAAAACTTGAATTTTGAATATTTCTATGCATCTATTAACAAAAATAAAATTATAATATCATTATCCTTGGTTATATGCAATGCTCGATCCCACTGGGCATGCCAACATGTAATTAAGGAATAAGTAAAGGGGATGTTACTCATATGTTCGTTCAAGAAATAATCTCAAATAAACACACTAAATCCTAACACATCTAGAATAAACACTAGAGTTATATTAGGTAACAATAAAACAAGTGAAAGATAACTAAAACATAAAATAATACACTCTTTTACCTTTCTTGGAGCTCCAAATGGCATGTTGAATGGCTTGCTTAGCTTGTGCATCAAGAAATCTTCATCAATGGAACTTTGTTGGCTCCATCTTTCTTTGGCACCATTGTCACCAAATTTTTCACCCTGGAGTCAGTTTTTCAATCTTACTCTAATATTTTGGCAATATTGGAATACCTCTAGGCCTGTGGGTTGCATATGATAGAGGTAGACCTCTAGATTTAAATGTTATATCCCTAGATTAATCCTTGGATGCTTAACACCTACACTAAATATTTGATTAGATGAAAAGGGATAGAATTTATATGAAATTATCATACTCTAATGATTTTATACACCATAAATATATCCACTATACCACCATATAATTTCACTAAGAGACATGACTCACAACACTAGTCTTAGAATCTTGAATTGCTCTAACATTAGTATTTCAAACATGGAGGTGATATGCATGGAAATAATAAAGTTAAGTGAACCAAAGGTCAGATTGAAAAAAAAATGATACTTGTATATTTTAAGATATTCAAACACACTAACTACATTTCATGTGACTTTTTAGAGTGAGAACTACTTTCACCAAACATGAAAGGATAAAGAGAAGGCAAGGATGGATACTTATCACTAGAGACTTCACTATGCATAATTTCAAACACTTAAAAAAGAAAGTCATGAACTTAAACTAAATTTAAATTCTTATTTCAAGGTAAAATATGTCATCAAACTATCAGAGCTTCATTATATCAGGTGTGGATTCACCTATAAAAGCCAAAATGGCTTGCATTTATAGAATGTGTGAGAGGAGAGTGAATAAGTGGAGATAAAAGGTCATAATTCCACTTTTCAAGGAATTAAAAATAGTTAAAATATGAAATAATTAAGTGGATAATAAAGGTTTGGAAGGTCTTATTAGACAAGTGTCCATCTGAAGCATAAAAACTCCTCAAACTGGCATAGGTTCTTTAAATGGCCTTCTTAAAAACTACCTTCATGATGAGGCATTTATTGATTGCTCAAAACTAGACTAGTGAGAGTTGAAACATGTGAATTTTCATAGGGGTATTGGAAACATGCCATGGAAGTCACTAGGTATGTCCCTAACTACTAATTATCTTATGTACACTTGTACTCACCATCTGTAGTCATTCATTAGCCCTCTTGGCCTCATTCTTAACATTTTTCATTTAGGTGGCCTTAATTTTATAAACAAAATATATGTAATAGGTGTTGAGACAACTTTATATAGTCTCTTTATCTTCCAATCCATGAGTTAGACCTTAAAAAGGTCCAAAAACTAACTTCTCATCCTCTCACTAGGAAATCACTCTTTATCTTCAATCTCTACCAAAGACTATTTGAGATGAATGACTTGGAAAAGTTTTTCCATGCCCATATGTGGTGATAAATTAATATTAAGAGTTATGATAGGTCCCAATTGACCTCTTCAAATTATTCTCACCTATTCATCTTCTTCTGTACCTATAAAATAATTATAAACTTTCAAAAAACCATATTTTGTACCTTGTTCGTATAAGTAAGATAGAGAAAAAATTTATGGGAAGGAGAATGGGATATTCATAAACAATTTTATAATACTTTATAGGCCAAAATACCCATCTTTAATTCATCACTATTTGTATTTCTTCCATCAGGTCTTAGATAAGGATTTTAGGAGGGTTTTGAACTATTTAGCTTCTAAGTGATAGTTCATAAAAATTAGACATTAAAACCTCAAAATAAATTCCATAATAAAAATTTAGGGACCTCATTCAACCATTAATATATCCTTTTGGCACTATTCAACAATTATGTATATGTATGAGTGTTTAAATTTGGCTTATGGAGCTTTAGACTGCATTTTAGACACCCTGAAATGAGTCTGAGCCAAAAATGACCCCTATATGGTTGTTATCTAAAAAATAATAGAAAAAATATTATTATTATCTCCCCTTAAGGTCATATAATTCATTTTAGATATTAAATTATCAAATAAATAAATGTATACCCATCTATGGCTTAGGCCTATTATAGGTATAATATGCCTGACCTGTGTTTCATGACCTAAAACCTCCCCTAAATGTTTCTCAAGACTATAGGGTTTCTTCTATTCTTTCTTATTCTCAAAAAAACATTACACATATATTCTTAGTGTTTCAAAACTTTTCATGTTACATTTCCATCCTTCATATGGTAAACCTACAGTCTTGACTAGTTGGGAGTACACTATCTAAAATAAAATAGTGGACATCTCCCCTATTTGTCTTGCCAAAGTGAAGTCATGGATGGATTAATTAGGTTTTAGTTACTATATTTAATAATTTTCACATTTGGATCACACTTATAGAGTTATTAACACTTCAAAACTTTAAGACAAACTTCTATGATTGTAAGGACTATGCACAAAACTCTATTTGGGTCTGAGAGCCTTGAACTCTAACTATAGGTTCAGTTATTTTCTTCTTGAGAGGATTCTATAATGTTCCTTTACCATTTTTAGAGTGGTTTCAATCATCTTTAATCCATCCTACACCCCATCCAGCCTTTCAAACCATTTTTTTGTCATTTGCCTAAGATAGTCCAAGGACTGTGTTGACTATAGGTATATGTTCTCAAGAAAATGATATTCATGTAGGATGTTGTGAACATTGTTTCTCATGCCTACGATCTCTTAGAAGTCTCTAATATCATCTCACACTTTTTTGAACTCATTCATGCCTATATATCTACCTCTCTCCACTAGCTTAGGTTATTCTATCTATTATAGAAGACTGTAGGTGACCATTTGGTTGGATATTGGAGGTTTCATATAGGTGGAGGTATATGTTTTAGCCTTGTGTTACATTCTTAGGCCTTTATTGAAATAATTGAGGTTATTCTACACTTTAAATTTTTCATCTCTACCCATAGGTCATGCCAGCATCTAAATTGCCTCCTCTTAATCTATTGTCAGTCTTCAGTCAAACTATAGGTAACATTTTGAAAGAAAAGAGGACCCCTTTAGGTGTTTAACTATGTCAACCCGTGGTTCTAAAATCACCAATAGTTTGACTGATAGTCTATAGTGAAAGTTTGCTTGAAATGGAAACCAATATATGTTACCTTCTCATGACCAATAAATCAATTTTCCATGTTAAGGCATTGCCCATATTCTTGGGCTATATAATGGAAGAAACTTAGATTTCCTAGGCTTCAAGCTACTCTACCATGAGATGGCATTGAAAATGAATAAAATCCTGATTTATAGAAATTAAGGTAATTTGTCCCCAAATGTAACTTTCAAACTTGTAAACATGGTTCTCAATTCTACCTATACAAAATGACTTCACCATTTCCATCTTTATATTATCCATGCTCCTAAACATTGATGAAGGTTTCAAATAAGTCTCAACACCTTCATTTCAACTCTTTTAGACCTCTGTAAAAGATACCTAAAGGTGTCATTGTGGATTGTTTATAGGTGAAGGCATGGTATATGATAGTGTGAAATGAATTAGGCTCCATAACCAACTATTTTAAAGGCTTAATCTCATTGTATTCACTTTTAAAACCTCATCATAGTATACAAACCTTCATGTACCATCATCGTGGCTAGTCAACTCTTGGTTTCACCTGACTATAGGTGACTACTACAAGGGGAACTGACTATGTTTGATTCCTAACTATTCACTCCATCAAGAGATGAATTTTAGATCAAACCTCTTTGGAAGAGAATAATCACTATGGATTGGGAGATTAAACATAAACTATTACCTTACATTATAATTGTTGTGAAGATCAAAATAGGGATATAAACCTTTGTAAATGATGTAAGCCATCTAAAAACTATCCATGGAGTCGTTAACTATCAAATTGAGATAGTTGTGCCCATTATTTGACCTCTACACATACAACCAAACTTAAAAACTTGTGATAATAAACTTGTTTTAGCTTGTAACTTGATAAAATTCTATCATGTCTAATTGGCACTTCTCAAACTATAACTTTAGAGTCATCAAAACTATCTCAACCTTATGCTCTTCTATGACATTATGTACTTGATGTATAAGATCATCAATCTTATTCTCTTTTTGTTCCAACACCTATGAATATGGTTCAACCTCAGGTTGAGGTGTTGACTTCTTCTCAAACATAGAATATTCTACCTCATGTTCATTAAACTCCTTTATGACTGCAACTTCTTTGATAGTAGTCAAACATTCATGCTTAATAAGATACTCAACTTCATTATTTTTATGTTCATTAGCAAAATAATTATGATCAGGTTCACACTTATTATAAGGATAATTACACTTAACTTCTCAATCTCTTGACTTATGACATATAACCTTTGTCATAGGTCATATTCTTCATTCATGTCATCTTTAAGGACTCCTTCATCAAGTACAACTAGAATGACATTATTATTTTCATCATATTGATCTACCATATTTTTTAGAACATCATCATCATGGATATTAATCATGTAATTACCCTCAATAACTTTTGGAAAAGAGTCATCAATGCATACCTCAGATGTTCATATCCTCCCTCATAGATGATGTATGTTTCAAGATCAGTTTGCTCAAAGCAAATGTATGGATCATGTTCATAGGTGTCAACACCATACTTATCTAAGAATATATCATATATTCCCTTAAGCTTAGAGGACTCTCCATCATCCAAAATATAGTCCCCTTGATCATTGATTGTGTAATTGAGGTTAGAGCTTGCTTCTACATAGGGCTCAATATGAAACTTAGCTAGTGGTTGAGCTCTAATGGTTACCTTTTCTCTATACATTCTCCTAAAGGAAAAGAAGGACCAATTAGAAAAGAGGTAGCCTCCTATATTATCTATGAAATCCCTTCAGAGGCAGATAGCAAAGTGAGAAATCAATTCAACCAATACTATGTCTTAAAGGATATGGAAGCTAAGACAACAGTGAAGGACAAATTTTAAGCCCTTGACAAGTCCCACTAACTTATCAAATGTACCATCAAGTTAAATCACCTCTTTACTATATGGTTCATACTTAAATCCTAACTTATCTACTACAAGCTTAGGCATAACTAAGGTAATAGCTCCACTATCCACTATGTAGTTGTGAATAAGTTTGTATCTAATAATTAGGGTGAGGTAGAAGGGTAGAGTATTTTTAGATTTAAAAGAGGATTCCACAATGTGGTTAAGAGAATTGGTGAGGTAAAAATTACCATGAATTGATATTTAAGGGCTAACATGAATTTGAGATGGTTGCTCTTGAAGAAGCTCTTTTTAGCTAGGCAAGTAAAGCATTTCCCAAAGAGATATAGATGCTTTATCACTCTTCAAATAATACATACTATTCAAATAAATATCACTCACCTTATATTGAGTTATTTAAGGAAAGTAAGTGTTTGTATCTTGAGACATTGGAATATTTTGAGTCACCTTCTAACATTTTGATTTGAAGAAGGTGTAAAAGTTTTAGGGACTACCATACTTTTAGTCACACATTATTGCCTTATAGGAGGTCTTCTTAAACTTGTATGAACTCCATGGGCATATACCAAGGCCTTCCTCTTTTCTCTAGTATTATCCACAATTAAAATATTTTGATTGATGACATAGGTGTCTTCCACTAGAAATTTTGAAAGGTTTACCTTTTGGGACTACCATCGTTCATTTGCTTGCATGAAAACTTCATATTATACTGATAGTTGAGGAGTAAATCCTCCTTGAGAAACCAAATCTTTTCCTCCATGTTCATTTTCATCTATTAATTTACCTTAATTCCATTCCTCTCCTTGGACCAAGTTACTATTAACAAGGACCATGGATCTTGTGTTGGAGGTAGAAGTTGGATTATATGCATTAGTTGGCCTATTGAAGTTAGGCTGTCCTTAACCTCTCCATTTAATATATTTTTGAGGTGGGAACCTATTTCCTTGTTAAGGATAGGTTTAGGGGTTTTTATTAACACCAACTATAGATATGGTTGCCTAGTTTGAGCCTGTAAGGCTTCATATGTTTTCTTCCAATCAATTGTCTCTTTTACCTTCTTAGGGGTAGTTTTAGACTTAGCATTTGCATTAATAATTTTGGATGAGTATAAAAAAATATTAGGCATTAGAGGCATATAAAATTTTAGATTCAACTTACCATCTTGTATTAGACCATTCACAACTCTAATGGCAAGGTCATATGCTTCAGGTAAGGTATAACCACCCAGGGACTGCAACATTATGGCTAGGGATAAGGGTTTTGATTAACACCAACTAAAAACTTGGTTACTTAGTTTGATCCTATAAGGATTCATATATTTCCTTCCAATCAATTATATCTTCTACCTTATTAGGTGCAGTTTTAGACTTAGCATTTGCATTAAGAATTTGAGTAGAGTAGCAAAAAAATATCAGGCATTAAGAGGCACACAAAAATTTAGAGGCAAATTCCCATCTTGTATTAGACCATTCTCAAATCTAATGTAAATTTCATATGCTTCAAGTAATGTGTAACCACCTAGGGACTACAACATTATGGATATTTTAGTTCTAAGAGACCTTATATGTAGAGAATACAAAGCTTATAAGTGGTCTCATGGGAGGAGGTAGTCTATGCTAAGTTATTTAGTATTTCTAATTAAAATTTTGCATTGTCTCTTTAGGATCTCTTTGAATCACATTAAGCTAATGAATGAGTGATGTGTGATCACTCTTATCTTCAAACCTTTATGTCAACAACTCTCTAAAATCATCCCAAGTTATGATACACCCTTAGAGAAATGTCATTTACCAATCAAGTGATGTACCTTTAAGGACATGGGAAGGATTATAATGTAAATGTTGACCTCAGTGATATTTTGAAAACTATAGAAGTTTGAGATATCCCTAATATGCTCACTAGGTATGACATGATCTTTACCATTTGATGTGGGAACATTCTTAGTAACATTAGAGGTATATCATCATATACATTGAGATGGATGGGATTTTTAGTGTTGAAGGTCAAGAAGGAATGTTTCCTAGCCATATTTTCCTCAAGTTCTTCTTCACTTTCTTTATCTTCTTGGCTTGCAAAGTCCTCTTGTTCTTCAAAGGTAAATATAAGTTCAGGGTGTTGAACTTTAAGAGGAAGTTTAGGTTTAAGCATTGAGTTTATGGGGTTGATATCTCTACTACTAGATGACCTAGTAAGGACCATTGAGTATGAACATAATAACTAATAAAATAATGGTCTACAACTAGATATTACCTTGAATAGTGTCACCAAATGTTGAGTAGAACACCATATGCAACTATGATGTTATCAAGACCAGCATTCACCTTTGCAAGATGTCTTTGAGAAAATGGTCTCATCAGGCATGCCATAATTTTTGTCACCAAATATTTTAATCTAGAGTTAGTTTTTCAAGCCTACTCTAAGATTTAGGCAAAATTATAATACCTATGGGCCTGTGGGTTGCCTATGATAGAGGTAGACCTCTAGGTTTAACGGTTAACTCCCTAGATTGATCCTTGAATACTTATCACCTACACTAACTATTTACTTAGATGAAAAAGGATAGAAGTGAAATGAGGTAATACACCATAAATATCTATATTAGACCTCCATACAATTTCACTAAGAGACATGACTCATAACACTAGTCTTAGTGTTGTTCCTAAAATCTGTCACTTATTTTTGGGGTCAACATATCAACTATTTTTTTCCTAAAGGCCAAAATGATCTCTCCCCTTCTCAAAAATGTTCTGAGTATTCAAATTCTTCAATTATTCAAGTCTTCTCAACTAAATAACTCACAAGTTCAATAGGTAGGCTTTCTCAGAAAGAAGTTCCAACACTTAGGCAATTTCAAGGCTAGTTCAACACTGAGGTTCAATCAAAGGTCCATCGGCAGGATTCAAACAAGTGGAATAAACTATTAAACCTTGAACTTTCACAAGTTAAAATTTCAAAGTGGTTCAAAGGTTCAAAAGGAGTTAAGCGCTTCAAAATATCTAGAAAGTTTGAAGACTTTGGCAAGTTCAAAGGTTCAATGACTTCAGTGGACTTAAAGAAAAGAAGGATTCGAAGAGTTTCAAAGGTTCGAATGGAAGATTCCAGAAGATGTTCAAAGTGGAAGATTTTAGAAGAATATTCCAAGCAAATGGTTCAAAATATTAGTTCAACAAATACATTAAACTCATAAAAAGGACTAAGTGAATGCGACCCTTTGCAAGAAACATTGAACCGCCGACCATTGAACCACTTTGAGCCATTAAACCATTGAACTGATGCATTCCAAAGGTTCAAGGTTCAAAGTGGTTCAAGTGACTAAGTGATCAATGACATCCCCACAGATGTCAAATATGGGGTAATGAAATATCAATTGATTTTGAAAGATGTACACCTGAGAACAAACTCAACGACCAGCCAAAGAAGTGCCATAAAGAAGACTAGATGACCCATGATTAGGAGGAGACATTTGAGATGATTCAGAATGCCAAAGTCAAGGCCAATGACCTTTTTTAGAATGGACCTGTCATAGGTATTCAAGACATTTAATTTGGCATGGGTTGTTTTCATGAAAATAAGCACCCAAGTCTTCCTTGGAATGCTATATATTGTAATCTCCCATTTTATAAGAGGGATCTCTTTGTTATCAGAAGTGAAACTCTGCCCAAATTGAAAGGCATTCTTGAGACTTTGAGCTCGGACTGTTAATCATATATTGTTATTTGAATGAGAAAACAAGTGACCTTTCAAACTTTGTGCTGGAATAGTTTGTGTTATTTAGGAAATTGTTCTTATGTTTGTTTCCTAGAAGCATTCTTGTCCATTTAATTTAACAAGTAGAACTAGTGGAAGTAATCAAGAAGGTGTCCTAAAGCTGACTGTGGAGAGACTTTGTGCTACCAAAATGGTCTTTAGTGTGTTTTTTTCTGTATCTATGTAAAGGATCTTTGGATGACTTTGTGCCCCCATTATCCTTCATATATTTCACTGTTTGGTAGTTGAGGTGGAGACTTTGTGCTACACTTCATCTTGTTGTGTTACTGCATCTAGTTACTTTTACTACCTAGGAAGGAATCTGTCTATTGACTGAGTATTACTTTTGAAAGAAGAGAAGTACCTCAAAAAATCACCAAGGAATTCTCCTATTTGTGAACATCATCTCTAAAAAAAAAAGATGGATGGTGTTATCCTACCCTGAGTATTATTTTCAGCTTATATTTATAGTATATTAATATATAATAGTTATAGGGAACCTCCCCTTGATGAGAGGAGAGATTTGTCCCCTTTTTATGTGGTCAACTTACACATTTGGTTGATAAATCTTCCTATGTTGTGGTTAAAACACTTATTTTTCCCTCAGTTACTTGGTGACAAAATATTCACCCAACACTTAGAATCCTAAATTACTCTAAAATTAGTATTTCAAACATGAAGGTGATATGCATGTAACTAATCAAGGTAAGTGAACCAAAGGTAATATTGTAGACACAAAGGCTAATTTTACACTTGAATATAGTCAAACACACTAGCTACACTTCATGTGACAAGTTAGATTGAGAACTACTTTCATCGAACATGAAAAGATAAAGAGAAGGAAAGGATAGATAATTATCACTAGACACTTCATTATGCATCACTTCACACACTTAGACAAGAAAGTCATGAACTCAAAACTAGATTTAAATTATTATTTCGAAGGTAAAATACAACATCAAACTAGCAGGGTTTCACCAAACCAGGTGTGGATTCTCCTACAAAAGCCAAAATGGCTTGCATTTAAAAAATGTCTGAGAGGAGAGAGAAGAAGTAGATCTCAAATTTTATAATACCACATGTATAGGCATGAAAAATAATTAAATTTTAAAATAATTAAGTGTAAAATAAATTTCTATAATGTCTTCTTGGACAAGTGTCCATCTAATGCATAAAAACTCCTCAAACTAGTGTAGGGTCTTCAAATGGCCTTCATGAGAAATGCCTTCATGATGATGCATCTCTTGATTGATCAAAACTAGAATAGGGAGATTTTAAATATTTGAACCATCTTATGGGAGATGGAAACATGCCATGAAAGTCATCAAATGCATCCCTAACTGCTAATCATATTTTGTATACTTGTACTCACCATCTGCAGTCATTTATTAGGCCTCATTATTCACATTTGTCATCAATGTGACCTTATATTTCTCAAAGAAATACATGGAAGAGGTTTTATGACACATTTATAGAGTCTCTTTTCCATTCACTCCATGAGTTAGACCTTAAAATGTCCAAAAACCAACTTCCCATCCTATCACTAGGCAATCACTCTTTATCTTCAATATCTACCAAAGACTACATGAGATGATTGATTTGGAACAATTTTTTCCATGTAAATCCATGGTGATAAATTAATATTTATAGTTATAATATGTCATAATTTACCTCCCTAAATTATTCTCACCTATTCATCTTCTTTTGTACTTAAACAAAATCACAAACTTGCAAAAAACCCTATTGTACCCTATTCATACAAGTAGGGTACAAAATATTTTTATGGAAAGGAGAATTGGAGAGTCCTTAACAATATTAAAATACTTTATAGGCCAAAATACCCTTATGTAATTCATCTTTTTTTTATTTCCTCCATCATGTCTTAGATAAGGGTTTTGAACTATTTTACTTCTTAGTGATATTTCATAAAACTTGGACATTCGGACCTCAAAAAAATTTCAGTAAGAACAAGTTAGGGACATAATTTAACCATTAATAGATGTTTGGGTCACCATTCAATAATTTTTTATAGGTATGAGTGTTTAAAGTTGGCTTATCAAGCTTTAGACTACAATCTGAATACTGTGAGATGAATATAAGCCAAAAATGACCCCTCTGTGGTTGTTATTTACAATAATAATGGATCCAAAGAGTCTTATTCTCTCAACTTAAGGTCATCCAATTTATTTTAGACATCACATGGTTATATAAATAAACATAGACCCCTATAGGGCTTAGGCCTATTCTAGGCATAATAGGCTTGACCTATGTTTCATGACCTAAAACCTCCCTTGAATGTTTCTCAGGATTGTAGGGCATCCTCTCTAATTTTTTATGCTCAAAAAAACATTAAAAATATTTATTTAGTGTTCCAACACTTTTCATGTTACCTTTCCAACCTTCATATGCTAAACCTATAGTCTTGACTGTATAGGAGTGCTCTCTATTTGAGATAAAATAGAGGGAATCTCCCTAGTTTTTCTTGCCAAAGTGAAGTCATGGATGGATTCATCAAGTCTTTATGACTATTTATATCAAGTTTCATAGTTTTATAACACTTATAGAGTCATTAACACTTCAAAACTTCAAGACAGACTTCTATGACTTTGAGGACTATGAATAAAACTCTGTTTGGGTCTAAGAGCCTTGAAATCTAACTATAAGTTTAGATATTTGATTCTTTAGAGAATTTTGGAATGTTCCTTTACCACTATGAGATTGGTTTTAGTCATCTTGAATCCATCCTACACCCTAGCTAGCCTTTCAAAGCATTTCTTCGTTATTTACCTAAGCTAGTCCAAAGACTGTGTTGACTATAGGTATATGTTCTCAAGTAAATGAGATTATTGTAAGATGTTGTGAACATTATGTTTCATTCCTAGGATATATTTAAATTATTTTATATCATCTCACAATTTATTGAACTCATTCATGCCTAGAGATCTACCTCTCTCCACTAGCATAGGTTAGTCTGTTTACTATAAGAGACTATAGGTGACCATTTAGTTGGAGATTGGAGGTTTATTTTAGGTGGAGGTATATTATCTAGCATTTAGTTACATTCCTAATCCTTAATTTAAATAATTTATGTCATTCTACACTTGATAAAGTGTTCATCTTTTCCCATAGGTCATGCCAACATCCAAACTACCTACTCTTAATATATTGTCAGTCTATAGTGAAATTGTAGGTGACATTTTGAGAGCAAAGGGGACCCTTGTAGGTGTTTATCTATGTTAAAACATGGTTTTAAAATATATTGGATTTCTCTTTGAGGTTATATCTCATCTCTTATTCAAATAAATTCACTTATGTTAAATATATGTTTTTATTATGTCATATTGTATTGAAAGAACACTTGAGCTTCAAAAGTATTGTAGATGACTGATAGTCTATAGTGAAAGTTTTCTTGAAATGGAAGCTAATGTACATTACCTTATCATGGCCAATAAATAAATTTTTCGTGTCAAGGCACTACCCCTATGCTTGGGCTATATGATAGAAACAACTTAGACTACCCACTCCTCAAGCTACTCTACCATGAGATGGAATTGAAAATGGATGTTTCTCTCAATTTAAGCTTATTTTCTAGTTAATGAAGAAGTAAGAAACTAAATATGAGTATGGTAGAAGAACCTATTTATTTATATTCATGTGATCTAGATGATTGTGAAGATCTCTTTTTTTTCTTGGGAAGAATGATCTATAGATAATAAATCAATAATGCAAAGGGGTTTTTAGATGGATAGAAAGGTGGATTACCTAGTGTGAGCTAGACCCAAGAAGTGTAAGCTTACTGGAGGCTACCAATCCACTCTTTTAGAATAGTTAAGTTAAAAGAAATAAATATGAAATACTTGCATCAAATGATAGAAAATATTGAACAGAAATAAATGCTTGATAAAGGAAATATACTAATTATAGCAATAAGTAGATCAATACTAATGCTAAACAGGTCAAGTTAGGTTAAAAAAATAGGTGGGGTCTCTATGAACAGGTAGAAAGATAGAAAGTGGAATTTGGTTGAAGGTAAGCGTGTGGAAATAGCTTTTTATTATTTATTACCATAATGACTATCAATGATCAAAATGAACATCAATGATTTTAGTGACTATCAATGATTGGGTAATCATCAATGGTTGAGCTGACCATTAGCAATCAGGGTGATTGTCAGTAATTACTATGAGTTTTGAGGGTGTTTCAAAAAAGATTTTGGTTTAGGTTACAAAAGGGGTCAATAAATGGTTTAAATTTTGGTTAAAGATGAGATTTCATAAGATATGATGCAGAAGGGTCAAGGTCAGAAACTAAATAATCAGAGCTGTAAGAAACAAAAATGTACTTAACTAGTTTTTTGATAGTTGGTAGTTGATCTAGAGTGATTTTGGAAGAGTAATAGTACTTTTATTAAAGAATAATTTTAGCTTAGATTCGGGTCTCTGGCATAGTTATTGACTTGCTAGAGGGAATACCTATAAAGAAGTTTTTGATGATAGAAGATCCTAATGAATACTAGTTGATAGCTTGATTGTTAAATTTTTTGCTTCTCTAGATGAATGGATCCTTTTTTCACCTCCTACTCTTCTCTTTTGTAGGAAAAAGAGATGGAGGTATAGGTTCTATAAGGGGTGAAAATCATTACAAAAATTTAATTATTGATGTGTTAGATCACTACATGAATTAAATTGTGATGTGTTTGGGTTCACACATGGACCAAGTTTGAGTGTTCAGGTGGTAGGGCCCTAATCATTGATAGCCAAGGTGACCATCAGTGGTCATGGTGATTGTTGATGGTTGAATGTTGAAGGTCAAATGGGGTGAAAAGATAGGTTAGTGAGTTTTTTTATCTATTTATCTAATTTGACTCAAGGTCATGGTCAAAGGTTGGGTAATGGTCTGATCTAAGCATTTTTCAACATCTAGAACCATCATGTGCAATTTTCTAGTGTCTACATTTTGCCCCCTTTTGTACTTTCTATTTTTATCATATCTTAGCATTATAAATTTATATTTTTGTTTATCTTAGTTTGAAAATTAATTGGCATGTTATAGATCTATTTATCACTCTTTTTCTTATTCATTTCTATATTATTAACCCTATAGTACCCTTATGTAACAAAATTTCAATTTAAGGGTAAACACAATCTTCTTTCTCTCAATGGAATAGGATATAAACAAGTTCATATCGATGAATCCTGAATACACTTGGAAGATCAGGTAAGTACTCAAAATAATCCTAGACCTAATAGAGGGTACTTTACACTCAAATTTCAAGAGGAAAGGTTTCTAAATCCTAAGTCTATGACATGTAATATAGCTCTCAACAAGGCTCAATATAGATAGATGATTGTAACAATGATTGTAAATGGGTGTAACAAGGACATAATAATGATGCCACATGGAAGGAACTAAAAAAGGGTAACCTATATCCAAGATAGCTACAAGTATTAAACTAATAAAAGTTAACTGGTGAAATGGTCAACCAATGGGCAATATATGCAACCTAAGGTAATGATGGCATGCCTAAGCATCCCTATAGCTATACCAACTTATTTAGTATAATTAAGAGAATAATAAATGATAAACAACACGTATACAATAATAATAAGTAAATTATATATATCTAATAAGTAAATAAAAGAAAAATAGTAGGGATAGATATACTTATCTTAGGGTGGACTCGTTGGTGCATCCATCTCCATCTTTGGCTTAAGTGGTACTTTACAAGAGATGTTTTAAGTTGAAGGCCTCAAATATAAATAATAAGACATAGATATATTTTTTTGGGTACTCAAAGGACTAGCACACTTCCTCGTCATGACTCATCCTATTGAGCGTCACATACCATAAGCAAGACTAAACCTCCAAGATAAGACTCTAACCTCTAACTCTTTCTATTAATACTTAAGATAAAACAAACGAGTGTAATCAAAGTGGATGAGTCTATTATATCATTTATGAATGAAATATGACCATTATGTATGGATCCAATACCTAGAACTAACTCTAATCTCTAAGTTGATGGAATCAACTAGTTTGATACAGTTGGAAATATGTTAACTAATATAATACTACATTGGTCAAGTTGATACATTATGAATGACATAAGACAAAATCATAACTATATTAGCCTATCTAATATAGTAAGAAATATAGGGTAGATAATAAATTTTATTGACATGGCTGATATAATAGAAATAAAAGGTGGATTCCAATCTTGACAAATGTAGAAATGAAATAAACACAAAGAAGCTTGAAATAGTAAGTATATACATAGATTAAACATTCAAGTATAAGTTGATATCTATACATGGAATCTATTTTCTTATATTTTAATATGCATTATAAGTCATAGAGGATCGATGTGTGTGTGTGTGTGTGTGTGTGTGTGTGTGTGTGTGTGTGTGTGTGTGTGTGTGTGTGTGTGTGTGTGTGTGTGTGTGTGTGTGTGTGTGTGTGTGTGTGTGTGTGTGTGTGTGTGTGTGTGTGTGTGTAGGATGTTTGAGAGTGGTTTTGAACCACTAGGACTTATAATGTATATTCTAGGTTCAGGTGGAGACATAATAGGTGGTATTAATGTTGTATAAAGGTGCACATATATTTAAAATTACCATTATCTAATCCCATCCCATTATTGGTACACTCCTTATGATGTGCACTTAGGTAAATTGGTATGATGACAAGACCCCTATAAGATAAATAGTCAGTAAATGATAAAGATGAAAACTATCATTTGTATAAAGAAGGTGTTTAAAAATATCCAAATGTGCACAAGTGGAACAAGTAAAATAAGGCATGATAAAGATGTTATGAAAAATTATCTTACACCAAAATTAGGTTTCTACAATCTAGTATTAACTTCAAGTAACATTTACAAGTTTTATCTACAACATTTTCTTTGATCTTTCCAAGTGCACTTATTTGTTTTAATTTGATAAGTATGAATACACACACATCAAATTGGGGACACACATACAGACCTAATTTTAGTTTATTATTAATAATTTTCTATAATATTAATTATTTTTATGTATATGGAGTATTAATTCATATTAGGCTCTTATTGGTATGCTTTACCTTATCTTACGTCATGTATTGCATTCCCTTATTTTGCGTTGTCCTTATAAAAATATTTTTTGTTCACTAAAGGTCTATTATAATACCACAATTGATTCTGGAATGCTTAAACACCTACATATCTACTACCTATTTGCCTTTCCATAACTCTCGATCTCTTAAAATACCTAAACCACTATTTTAGGGTTTTCGGTTAGTTTGTCGAAATCAACCCTTTGATCTTGGTTGTTTCCAAAATTGAGTTATTAAATTTTGGATGTGACCTAAATCAATCCTTTCAATCTTAGTCACTTTTTTTATTAGGTCCTATAAATTTTATTTATAGTTTTTCTATACTTGTATGTCTTGTTTTTTGGATTTCCTATTTTTTAATTATTGGTTTGCATGCCAAGAATGTCTTATTTGAATTCAGGAAGACTATATATATGTGCAAGAATGTTAATGTATTTAGGGTCAAGAAATAGTATTGGAGTTAATATCATAGGATGCACTCTAATTTTTATTACTTCCATCTATTAAAGTGTATGTACCCCTTATACCAAAATTTGGAGTGAAGAATTAATGAAACAACAAATATAATTTACTAGTTTCTTGCATCTCATATATATGGATAAGGATCAAGATATGCATATTACTTTGGACTGCTTGTTGTGATACATGAGTGTTAAATTTTAAACTATCTAAGAATACGGGTCTCATTGAAGCATGTCCCTAATAATTTCTACCATTTTTAATTATTTTACAAGGTCCCTTGGAATGGATTGGGTTTGGACGAAGGATAAGACATTTTAAAATATTTTTAATTCAATTTGATAATTTAGATGAGATTTTCTTATTATGAAGACACATATGAAGGTGCTCACAAAGTTTTAGTAGAATATAATGTCATCTAACATATAACGAATATTGAGATTAAAATAAAACCTTACTTTGTCAAGAGTGACCCTACAATTTTGGTCATGACTAAAATAAAAAAGTTTTTTTTATTTTCTATGACTTCCCTAATATGCACCAATTTTCTAGGTTTGCTTTTGGGATTGCTTTTAGACTAGTTTTCACTCACTTTTAAAATCTATCTATTCGTGGGTAATGTTGGGTGAATATTTTGTCACCAACTGACTAATGGAAAAATAGGTGCATCAACCATAGCATAAGGAGATTTATACAGTGAAGTGCGTTGGTCTATCACATTACAAAGAGATAAATCTCTCCTCTTAGCAAGGGGAGGTTCTCTATAAACTAGAGTATATTATACATATATACATGAGCTGAAAATATACATTCAGGGGTGAAATCATACCATCCATCTCTCTTTTTTTAGAGATGATGTTTACAGAATAGAAGAAGATTCTAGTGTAAATACTGAAGTGACACTTCTCTTCTTTTAGAAGTGATATTCAACAAACAATAGGACTCTTCTAGGATAGAAATAGCAAGCATAAGAAACCAACTAAAATAGAAAGATTTAATTGTCTCTCCTACTAATTGGGGCAAAAGAACACATCAGGTTTAAATGTAGCTCAAAGTTTGCACCTAAAACTGTAATATAGCAAAGGATTATGAAGGATAAAGAGAACACAAAGTCTCTCTAGTATCCTTTGTACAAAAACACAAGCTGAAAGCAATTATGGTAGCACAAATTCTCCCACAGTCAGTTTCAGGACATCTTCCAACTTACTTCCACTCATTTCGCTTGTTTGATTAAATAGACAAGACTGTAATTAGGAAATAGACATAAGAACAATTTCCTAAAAGACACAAGCTTATTCCAGCACAAAGTCTGAAAGGTCACTTGCTTTCTCATTCATTTAACAAATTATGATTAATAGTCTGAGCTCAAAGTCTCAGGATTGTCTTTCAATTTGGGCAGAGCTTCACTTCTGATAACTAAGAGATCTCCTTGATTCAAAATGGGAGG
Organism: Torreya grandis; assembly: GCA_037957365.1. NCBI lineage: Eukaryota > Viridiplantae > Streptophyta > Pinopsida > Cupressales > Taxaceae > Torreya > Torreya grandis. Next base: position 1,890,193 of record JARHVA010000177.1, read on the forward strand.
TTACAATATATATCCTTCTCCAAAAATACTTGGGTGCTTGTTTTCATGAAAGATGGCCCATACTGAATTGAATGTGTTTAAAATCTATCAAAGAGCCATGCTAGAATAGGGCATCAACCTTGACTTTGGCATTCTGAATTAAATCAAATGTCCCTTCTTTAGTATGGGTCTTTTAGTCTTCTTTAAGATATTTACGTGGTTGTCCATTCACCTTTAATCAAATGTAGAAAAATAGGTTGTGAATTTGAATATTTGTGTTCCCTGATGTCCACCTGGTGGACTATTCCACCTACTAAAAATAACTCTCCTATAGATATTTTTGGTTTTTCTATAGTCATTCTCCCTTTCCTTGCCACATTTTGTCTTTTCTTAACAATCTGAGCTCTTGGGGCTATCTTCTCGCTTTGAGTTGGTTCTTCGACTTCTTTCCACGCTGGTCACTAAGCTTGTTCTTAGTGCTTTTGAAAATCAACAGATATTCCATAAGCTTAAAATTGACATCCAAAAGGACATCATTGGTCCCTTTGAACCTCTTTGAACCTTTAACCTTGAACTCTTTTGGTTCAAAGGTTCAATGGTTCAAAGGTTCAATGGTTTTGTGAATGGCCTCTTTCACTCTCCTTTTCTTCTTTAGTTGAACCATCCCTTTGAACTTCTTTCTGGAATCTTTGACTCTCTTCATTCGCTTGAAGCCTCTTCTTGAAATTTGAACTCTTTGAACCTGTTGAACCTGTTGAACCTTTTAGGTTCAAGGTTCAATGGTTCAACGGTTCATTCTCTTTCTTTAAATCCTTTTTATTCTCTAAGTCTATCAAGCTTTTTGAACTCCTTGAACCTTGAACCTTTGAACCATTATGGTTCAAAGTTTAATGGTTCAATGATTCAAACTTAATTCTTTGATTTATTTTAAAACTTTGAAGTCTCTGGATTTTCTTAGTCTATCTAAGCCATTGAACCTTTGAACTCGTTGAACCATGAACTCTTTTGGTTTAAGGTTCAATAGTTCAATCTTCATTCTTTGAATCCTTATTTTCTTTAAGTCTTTTAGACTTATTGAACTCATTTAACCTTGAACTTTGAACCTTTCAGGTTCAAGGTTCAATGGTTCAAAGGTTAAAAGGTTCAACCTTATCTCTTTGACTGCTTTTTCTCTAAGTCTTTTGGAGTTATTGAACCTTGAATTCATTGAACCTTAAACATTTGTGAAAGCAGGGTTTAATTGGTTCAATGGTTCAAAGTGGTTCAATCTATTTGTTTAAATCCTGCCAATAAGTCTTTTGAATGAACCTTTGCATTGAACCATTCTCAAAACACCAAGGAAAAGCCTTAAGTGTTTTGAACTTCCTTTGAAGAAGGCCTACCTATTGAACCTACAGCTTCCTTAGCTAAAAAGGCTTGAATATTTGAAAAATTCAATTGCTCAGAACATTTTTGAGAAAGAAAAGAGAGAGTGTTGGTCTGCAGGACCAAACTGATTAGTATATTGTCCACAAAATCAAGTGATGGATTTTGGGAACAACGTGTAATACAAAATCTAGGTATTTATCTAAAACCTCTCTACATCAAGTTTAGAGTGAAAAAAACCCTTGTTTTCCTACATTTTATATATTTTATGTTTCTATATTTCTATATTTAGTTAATGTTTTAGTTAAACATTCACTTTTGATGATTATTGTAATGTCCTTGACCTAAAGTAATTTTATCAAAACAATTATACACATGCTAATATTCATTATACTTGTGCTCTTATTATGTTTTCATGTTCTTTATTGTGTATATTTATTAGGAGCAATGTAGGGAAAAAGCTCTTTTTGTTACACATGTTCCCCATTGTTATGACTCACTATTATGATAAATCTAATGATAAACTTACTCTGTGATTACTTTATTCCACTTATATCATGGTGTAACATGAAAACAAATATCTTTTTTTATTTTTCCTTACATGGTATATATTTGTACATTATGTTATTTCATGGTAATATAAATTTTTATATTTCAATGATGCATCTAATTTATTTTGAGATATGAGTTTCAAATGTTTACCCCAAATCTCAAAAGAGGAGAATATACTACTCATTGCATTTTATGTCCATGCTTTCATCAATGGTATGATAAACCCAATGGACTTCTAGGGTATTTGACCCATCTTATTTAGTTACTTAAATTTATTTTTAGATGTAGGTGTCATCACTTCACAACACATGGTTTCAACTACACTCCATCTAACTCCTTTCATAATATGATAAACCTATGGAAATTTTATTGCATACTTAGGACAAAGGAAGTATCTTATCATTAATAAATTTATCATTTATCATTTAATTTTTTTAAATCAACCATGTTTATGTAATAAAGTTAAGGCAATTTTTTAAATTCTAATACTCAGTGTCCCAATACTTAGAGACACACATTTGAAGCAACACTTATATATTTTTTATATTTTCTACTTTTGAATTCTTTGATCACACTACCTACTTTATTTCTAATAATCTACCTTGGAGTGGGGTAAAAAATAAACACTCAAAAATGGCCCATTGGTATTTTTTTGGTATTATATTATGTGTTTTATGCACATTTGTCTATGCATGGTTAAAAGGTCCAAATTTGGCACCATTTAATTGGTATGATGATTTATGAATCTTGAAACCACCTTTGTTCATTCTCGTGTATCCTCATGAAACCCTTACATCTATATTGTGCTCATCCATAACTTTTATTAAGAATGCTTATACAATAATGGCACTTGTTAGAATCCCGTATACAATATTGGCATGATTATTTATTTCATCCTTAAAATAGGATTGACCCAATCATATTTTTATCCTTTCTCATTTATAGCTATTAGAAGTTGGTCATGCACATCAATTTTTCTTAAGTTTGTATTCAATCATCTGTAAATAGAAAGGTGATTACAATAATTTGATCATCAAGTACTTATAATTCTTTTCTAGCATACCCTTGTAGCAATTGATTAGCATTGTTATTATTATGTGTTTTCTATTTATCAATTTGAAATTTATTTATATACTTTTAGGGGTTCAACAAATCATATTAGAAAGAACTAACCCTATTTATGAAAAACCACAAACCAAAGCTATATCCATTTTATTATTACTATAAACACCCTAATTGGTCAAACAACCACGAGTATTATGTATTTTGTTGCTTTTTCACACAAGGGTCTAAGTGATGGTTATAGTCCTTGGTCACATGGTCATATTGAGTCTTTTTCATCTTTTTTGTGTCTTATTTTCCATGTTTTTGACACCCCCAACAATCACAGGTCACCTTTTCCTAGACCCAGGGCCCCCTATCTTGTCATCCCTAATTTTTTCTATGTTCTAAGCCTTAGGACATTTGCACCACTTTCAAGATAGTAGTGCCACATGGCACTAGTGTCCACTTATGGATTCAATGTCTAATGATCCCTTTCATCTGTGTTTGATTCCTAACCCCTCCATGACCCTTATCTTATGTTTTTTATATTTTTTCACTACTTATTAGCCATCAAACAAGGTATTATATTCAAAACAAATATCCTCATATATAAATATATTCATAAGGAATTATAAATTTCATACTTACTATTTTGGCACTTATTTACATAAAATCAACCAATAGTGTAACTTAAATACTCTACATACTACTCAATTTTCACACCTAGACATTTTCATGCTTGATCAAAGAAGGGTCTAAGTAAAATTCATACTAGGCTATAATGAAATTTGATGGTGCACATTCCCTAAGGGACAACTAAATGCAATATGAGACCCTTAACATTGGGGTTAATGTTAGAAGCATCCAATACAACAAGGCTTTTAATATGCATGATCATAACATCCCATAAGCCATTTTTTACTTTCCTTTTACATTTGATTAGTTCATTATTTCATGTGTAGGTATTCATTAAGGTTTTGGACAAGATTCAACCAAAACAATGACATAGGCAATCCCCTACATGACATAAAATCACCTAAATAACCTATAAAAACTCCCATAGCTTCCTTAAAAGTTACAGATAGTCACTTTAGAAAGGACATTAGTGCTAGAATTGGACACTAGTGCCACATGGCACTATTGTCCTAAAGGGGGTGTTATTTTTTGATGAAATATTCCTCTCTACCTACTCATCTATTTTCAGTAACCTGATCTGTAAAAAAATCTATGTATAACTAGATAAGTTCTTTTTCTCTTTGTACTTACTATTTTGGGAAAGTTCCATAGAATTAATAAATTCCAATTTTATTCTAAATTAATAACAGACCCAACCCTTTAATCTATCTTAATATTTGTATAGTAAAAAACTAAAAAGTTAAAACATTTGGTAAACTCGCCTTACTTCGAATATTGCTTCAAACCCCTAATTTTCCTTAGGATTTACCTTCTCTAAATTTTATACATTAAATTAGGGTTTAAAAAATATGATTTTTTAATTTATTGGCTTAACCTAGATAATTTAATTAAGCCTATATTATGGTTTTATTAATTTAATTTAAATATTTGAAACGTAACCCTCAAATCAAAACCCTAGATCCACATACTAGGTCCCTATACACACAAAACATTAGCAATTAGGGTTTTAATCACAATATTATTTTTTATTACAAGTGTTTTTCAATAAATTCACATATTAAACACATACTTATGTTATATTATATTCTACCTCATGTATGTATATTATTCCTTGTTTATGCTATCTTCTTTAGTAAGTTTAAAATGGCATATAAAAAGTCTTCTACCCCTCATCCACTTGATGCAATCTTGAATTTATCTAATGATTATAATAATTAATGGACTAATTTTCAAGGTTATACATTAAAGCATAATAATTATTTCATTTATAATGATGATGATTATTATTTTTATAATGATGGATGTGAGGATTATTGTGAGCATGATAATACAAATGAACATGATGATATATTAGATACATCATCTTCTTTTTCCTCTTGCTCTTCTCTTACTCCTAAAAATCAAATTAACAATATAATGCCAAAAGAACCTCTAATTGGTAGTGTTGTATTCCAATGTGATCCTAGCTTTTCAACTACTTTTGCTACTTCATTATCCAAATTAAATCAATATAAGTGCACTACACAAAAATCACTTTTGTATGATTAAAGTAAATCAGATAGGAACAATGCATCTAATTTACCCTTATCAATTACATTTGAAAAATAAAATACAAAGGATGTTACACCTTTTATCAATGCACAAACTAAGGTAGATGAAATTACTTTATCACCTTCATTCACATTTCAAACTCAATGCAATGATTCTTTGCAAAAAATAAAAAATGCACATGTTTCTAAATCTTATCCTATATGTAATAATGTTTAAAAATAAAACATGGTTATTAATTTTCCTTCTCTCGATTCCAAAAGATAAAGTGATAATCATGCTTGCATATCGAAAATGACTATTGAACAAATGCCATGCATTGCACCTACATATGATGATACATTGCATAATATTAAAAAGTTAAAATATTCTCCTTCTCTTTCTCTTAATGATAATGTGGATTATACTTATTATACTCTTATTCAAATGAATTAAATTTTGATTTTGATGAACCATGGGATAATGATGATTATTTTGATTATGATGAAGATGACATAGAATCTACAACTTTTACTTATTCTTTTACCTCACATATCTATCTTGTTCATACAAATAATAAGTCACATGTAACAACACAAACACACACACACACACACACACACACACACACACACACACACACACACACACACACACACACTTATTATTATTATGTGCACAATTTACATTCAATAGAGAATAAATCACCTTATATTCAAACAAATATGTGATACTCCTTCACAACCTAATAATATAAATGATACCAATGAACCCCCCTTAACCCCCCTTACTATAGTGGAAACTATTTATCAAAAAAACCCAAAAGAGGGTGATAGCTCATTTCCCTCTAACCAGGTTCAAGCTATCACACCTCCAAAGGTTATTGAGAGCACACCAACGCTTTCTACACAAGATTCCCAATATAATGTACCAATGGCTAAAATAAATAATAAAATCTAAGTATTAAACAAACCCATTTATAATTATAATATACCTTCACAAGTGTTAATTTATTTACTTCATGTTGTGGGTGATTTTCAAAAATAAGTACAACATCTCACTTTTGAGAATGAAGCATACGAATCTTAGGTTGGTGCCAATGTTATACATAATAATCCTATTCCAAGTAGAATCTCAACTATGAGGTTGCCCCACAACTTTTAGATACAAGTGTTACCTATCTTTGATGGACAAGGAGATCCATATTTACACCTTTAGGCTTATGATAAATCCATGGCTCATATTAAAAATAAGTTATTTCTACTACATGTATTTCCAAAGTCACTAAATGGGAAAGCAATAGATTGATTCCACCATACAATCCCTAGTGAATCTTTACATACATATGAGGAGCTAGAAATAGTCTTTCTCAAACATTATGTAAAGACTAAGGGACCTCTATCCACACTTGAGAGATTACCTTCATTAAATTAGAGAAAGATAGAGTCTACATCAGAATACATTCTATGGTTTAAATCTTGTTTTTAACAGCCAATTTATCAACCAATAGATTTATAATTACAACACATCTTTGCTATAAGTTTGGTCTATCTTCTTAGGAGAGATTATTTTATCAGACATCTAAATCATTTAGACATCTATGCAATTTTTATATAGAATGAAAGTCACAATTAGGATTATCAATTTCACAGTAAGAGGTAGATTTGGCTATAGATCCCTCAAAACCTCAATCATCAAATTAAGTACAAGAGACTACTCCACTTCTAATTCTAAAACTAGTGAAACAAAAACAAACAATAAAAATACTCAATAAGGGAAAAAAACCACTCTACACATCACAATATATAGTAACTAAAACATAGGATATATGTAGAGGGGTTATACACTTTTAAATAAGGATGGGCCTCATGATATATTGATTACACTACTAGATAAGGGGATGATCACACTTCCTTCAACTAATCATCATCCACCACACCACTTACACTAAGTACCACATAAGAAATATTATCATTTTAATCAAATAAATGGATATTTAGATGACCATTGTTAGGCACTATTAGCTCACATTGACCAGTATGTGAAAAGAGAAATCATAGAGTTTACATAGGGGGCATCAAGTCCTCATTCACCACACTATATTAGGTCACATTCCTCTACGATGAAGTTATCCCGAGATGTTATTTTTAGGAAACCATTAGTTACTCATCATATTAGCCTTGTGACTTCTAAAATAACCATTTATCAGTAGTTTCATACATCATAGCCTGAACATTGATGGCAACTAGTGTATAGAGTTTAAAATGTACCTCTAGTGCATACATTGATTAAGATCTTTGGGAATAACTATAAACCCAAAGTCATAGTTTTGATATAATAACCAATAAAAATATTTGGAAATAATTATAGAGCTCATAATTCACATATAGTATGAACACCAATCAAAATTTTTGTAAATAATTACAGATCTTAGAATACACCTCCAATGCACATATTGACCAAATTTGAATTATAGGTCAAATGGGGACCCCTATAGGTAAAAACATGAATTTTTATATGTTTTATGGGTATAATATCTTTTCATGAGGTGTATTATAAGTATTTTAGTTTGAATTCATCTTATATTAACCTTGGTCAATTAATCTTTTAGTCCATTTATCATTTTGAGTCATTTTGAGGTCCTAAATAGAGTATTTAATAGGTTGTATGACCTCATTGGTAAATGTGAAGATTCCAAAATATGATTTCACATCCCATTCATATTAAGAGGTTTTAATGAATTGTAATAATTGAAAAGTAGTTGGTTCTTCAGAAGAAAGGGTAGTTTTCTTGAGAAAAAGGAGAGTTTGGCATTTGTACAACCCATGGAGAAGTGTGCCACATGGGATAATATCATAGAATATTTATTAAGATTAAAAAATATTATTTCCATGTTTTAAATGATTTTGAACTACCATTTTTGAGCTAAAACTATTCTACTCCTTTTTTACCCTTCTAGACATATAGAACTAATCTTCAAATTTGTACCTGGTATGGCTAGCAGGGGAGGTTCTAGATCAAACACCTTGTAAAGGTGAAATTAAATTCAGAGATTAATTTCTATAAAAAGATTTTTAATAATGGTGGCTTTTTATTTATGAACCATCCTCATGAAGTTGACTATGTTTTTTTGTTTGCCAATTTGTGCACTCTATAGGTTTTGCTCTATTTTGGGTAGTTTTGTACAATCTAGCTACTAAGATTGATTCTAAAGGATGTTGAATTCCTCATATAATTATATTAATGTTTGGTTTATAATTTTAAGGTGTTTTTATATGCTAATCATCTTGAGTTGTAGGGGAGAATACCATTCTATGTTACAGGCAGCTTTTCACCATTTGCAAAATTTATTGCTTTGATCATGGTTTTTGGAGGGTGAAGATAAGTTATTTTATATATTTTATATGTTCTCTTTGTCACATTTACATATCAATATATTTTCTTAAGGAAAATCTTCATGAAATTACATTCATATGCAACATATTTAGTTAGGTAGCTATGAATGTACATATGTAGGCATCTCTTAAAAGTGTATCCCATTGAATTAGAACTTTTGATACTTGTTTCAACACCTTGATAGTGATAACATCAATTTGAGGAATTGGTGAAGAGTTCAGGCTTATCCATGAGACCACTCACTATATATATTATTCTAATCTACTCACTACCTACTTAAAGCTCACATACATCTACAGGTGCCCTCATAGAGACTCAATGTCTCTTGAAAGAAAAGTGTCTAAGCTAGGCAAGGTTTTGAGAGTGAGAAAAAGTCCATTTGAAACTTTTTAAAAGTCCTAAACTACACTAAAACCTAAAAATCATGCACATTGATCACAAGACCATTCTCTTCTTGTACTGTGAAATGAATACCTACAGGTGATAAAATAGTGAGTTAAGAGTGATCTTGAGATATTGTAGCATAAAATATAATCCTATTTGAAATCCTAATGTGTTTTGGAAAGCATGGAAGACCTTATTTAAAGGCTAGATTGATCAAATGAGAATGAAACCTTGACCAAAGATAATGACTGTAAATATAGGGACATTTTCCCTAAAGATGGAAAATAGAGATCCTTGGTATTTTGTAAATATCTTTTAACAAGATTTATAAGACTCTGGATGTATTAGGTATGTTTGCCTTACAGCCTCTAGCATATACAAGTACCTTGAATATTTTAAAGGAAAAAGGGTTAGTGGAGAATGGTTATTGAGGGACCTAAAGTTGCCTATAAGGACACTAAAAATAGGTAGTGACATCTACAAGCTTGATCCTCAAAGAGACCTTTTCTCACCAAGATTGCAAACTAAACCTTGCCTCTATGGTTAGAGGGTTATAATAGTTGAAAGGACATTTTGTGACCTAAATGATCATCAAGGGGAGATGATAGATGGTTTTTTTTCCCTCATACACACCTTTAGTCTATACACAGGCCTGGACAAACACATATAGCCAACCAAAGGTGGAATTTTGAAAATGTGTTTTCTTTCTAATGAAATTGGGTGCATAGTAACCTAGAGTGTATTATGAACATTGTTGAAAATTTAAAATAGTAAGGAGAGGTTATAATGTTAATTTTTTATTAGATAGACACCATCAAATGTCCTTCCCATGAAAATAAGCACCTACAGCTAACTGTGAGTTCTATGTCATCCATGAGAAGGACTTGGGCATGGAAACATCAAGATTGGTCTATGGAAGATTATTCTAATTGGCTCACGAGGTAAAAATGTGTTATGTATCTTTTTAAATAAGGATATTAACCTAAAATATTTCACTCTCTCCAACATAGTTGATTGTGTTTGACTAAGATAGTATGTGAGCTTGTTTGATAGTATAAGCATTAGCAGTGTATATGGAAGTGAACAATGAGTCCAAAAAAGTGTGATATGAACCTAAAGGAATATATAAAGGTTTAAAACACTTATTTAAATATTTATTTATGAAATATAACCTACATGTGTTCCCTTAAAATCAAAAAAATAGTCAAAAATGGGATATAGTCTTGACTAGTCAAGGTATGGGATAGAGTATCTAAGGCATTGATGTGTTTAACAAACCTAGATTGCCTTCATTATGATCATTAAAATATCCATAGTCTCTTATAATTTTAAATAAAATCAATTAAGAGCCAAGATGATGAAATACACAATCTAAAGTGAAATTATTGCACACAACCCATTCCACTAGGGATCTATTTTAGGTTTTGGATGAGTTGAGAGGTCTATTGACCTGACCAAGAGCTAAAATTTTGTACAAATCAGATATATGAATTGATAGGGATCATAAAATACTCACTTTTGTCTATTAAAATAGGGGAGTGCCCTCTTTTTTATCTCAGATAGAGGGCACTCCCCTCAATGCAAACCCTACAAATTTAGAGAATAAGGACAAAATGGATGAACTAGGAGTTAGGAAAACATTTTAGAGATGTATGAAAGGGTGTATGGAACCTAAAAAATCATGAAAAAAATATCACAAAATGAGGGAACCAAAAAATATGGTCTAGATGGTTGAGTTTGTAAGTAAGCCTATCAAACATAGTTTAGGCATAAATCCAAAAAGAGATCCACTTCTATTTCTATCATGAAATAGGATTTATAAAAAATTAGAGCATGTATATGGGGGAATAATATAGTTTTTAAAGATATTTTTATGTATAGGAACCATCAAAAACTCATGTTGGCCTTTAAGGTGTAAATAGGCCTACTAGGCATGACTAGGCCTAGAATTTGAAAAGAGGGTCACATTAATGTATGGATTTAGATAATCACTAAAACCTATTATATCATATTCATAAGGTAATTTTAGGTGTGTTTCATCTTTTTCCTTGCAAATAAAACATTAGGAGATCCAATTTTATCCTGAGACCAATGTTAGACCTATAGGAAATGGAAGGAAGAGCTCAATAGGCTAGTTTCAACTACTCATATCTTTTTTGACACTGTACATGGATGCCAAACGAGTTTATAGGTGTTATCAGGGGTCTTAAGGATCATCCTTGGGGAATTTTTTTAAGTTGGATGTCAGATCTTTATGAACAAAGCTTAAGAGTCAAAACTGCTCAAAACCCTTGCTAGTGACCCAATTGGGAATATGAAGATATAATTCTACTCTAATGGACCATTTTGAAAAATATTATTATTAAAACTTGTATGAGACTCCATAATTATAATCCCCATGTTTTTGGATTGTACATAATTGTATGGATAAGGTAAAAAATAGGGTACGTTTGACTATTTTGTGTGTTTTTTAGGTTCCAAGAGGAGTCTAAAGATGAAATAAAGTTTGAGAGAAATATTATTCCTTTTAATAACTTACCATGGTCATTTATTACTATATAAAAACTCATAAGTGATCAAACAATAGCTCTCATCTTAGCCAATCAAAACTAGCATAATGGACAAGCTAGTGAGAAGGGTGGAAAACTCCAAGTGGAAGTGATTTTAAGGCATCCTTGATGCTCCTAAGGCCATATAGGGTATTTAAACTTGTCATCCACTCCCTCTCATGGGTTTAATATAAAATTTATGCCTTTATTGAGGACAAGTGTGCAAGGTGCATGATGAATATTTTTTGGACTGCAAATGATGATGGCTCATTCCCAAATGATTCTAGATGATCAGGCCTACAAATAATATATAGAGAGGCATGTATGAAATATTTCCCATTAATTTTAATCATCAGATCTATCCATAATTATTTTTGGGATATTTAAATAGGTCCAAATCATGGAGGTAGTTTTCTAAGCTAGAATGAGGAGTTTCGTGCCACTTTTCATGAGTTTTATGTCTTGTATGGTCACTTGTACTTCCTAACATTGCATGGTTCATCTCACATCCTATCCTCATGTGCAATTAACTAATTTTTTCATCTTGACAAGTTTCCTTGTGACCATTTTACTTCTCCTCTTTCTCTCAAGTTCTATAAGAACTAGCCTTTGTAACTTTGTTCCCCCTGAGTATAGAAAATCCCTACCATTTGCATACCATTTGATCAATAAGACTATTGATTTTTATCTCTTCATGACTTTTCATAGTGTTTTATACTTGAATTTTGGATATTTATTAGTGAATACTATGGATTCCTTAGTATTTTATCTCATTATTTCATCCTATTTGCAATTAGAAAGCTTCTTCTTATAGGGCATGTGAAGTGTTCTAGGAAGTGTTAAGGTTGAGTGAGTTAGTTTATTCACTAGTTCCATTCAAGGCCTCTTATCTTGTCCTATTATCCTAAACATTCATCCATAACCTCATAATTTAACATTGATGTGAGAAGATTCATATTGGAGAAGTGTATGTTTGGTTAGTCTCTTGGTTTCATGTGTAGCATGTAGCCAATTGAAAGTTATCAACTTATTTTGTGTATCACCTCCCTTAGGATAGTTTGATTTTATTTTTATCTCTCAATTTTCCCCCCAAAGTTTAGGTGTAGTATTGATCCAAAGTGGTACATCAAGGGAGCTAGTCCTATTCAAAGATTCACCTCATCCTTAGGCTACCCACAAGCCTAGAGGTGTTTTCATTATGCCACTTGGATGAGGAGAGCTTAGGCATCTCCAAAAATGGTGTAAATTGAAGTGATAATATTTTTTGGCATGCTTGGTGGGACTCTTAGTCCAAGAGGTTGAAATATTTTTGGTGTTGTCTTTCAACAATTAACCTTTGGAGGCATCTATCTAAGCATCAATAGTGACTTTGAGATTACATCATATGGTCAAAAATCCCAGGTATTCCTTTTGAAAATTTTTGATAAACATTCCTTTTATTCTTTCTTCATAATGAATTTTCACGGTTGACTTTGGTGTTGAGTTCTATTTTACACAAGTTGGTGAGACATTTCAAGCTTATGGCATTCCCTATCAACAAGAGAAAGTTCTTAATCACCCATATCATGGTCCTTACTAGCCCATTTATGAAGTGTAATAGCTCCAAAAAAAAGTGTATCAGCCCATTCATGAAGTGTATCAGTCCTATATCCAACCTTCTCAATCTCTTGCTCCTCCTAGTCAACCTGGTGACTTCTCAACTCAATCCATTGTAACCTTCAAGCAAACTCTTTTGGGATATGAATGGTACATGTTATATCTTGACATACAAAAATTATATGTTCTAGAGGTTCCTAGTCATCTTATTCATAAGGTGAGAGATTCATTAGAGCTATTCAAAAGAGAGTGGGCACCTATTAAGAGATCCAATTGGCAAAGGCTCACAAGTGAGATGCTTGATGTGAGTGGCCTAGTTTCATATTTAGAAGATAGGATAAAAATTCATGAGATGCATTATCACCAAACCTATCAGTATTCATATCCACTTCCCAAAGATTTCCATCATTTCTACATGGTTCCCACTCATGAGCCCAATCAATCTTATCAAATTCATCCTTTTCCCAATCAGTTGGATGAGAGAGTTGAAAAGAGAAACCTTATTTTTGAAGAAAATCTTGATAGGTAGATTGAGTTGGCTAATATGCATTTGTATTATTCCATGTCATAAAAAAAAAAGTGGAATCTAATCCCTTATTTCCCTCTCCCATTACATCCCCACCCCAAGATAAGACTTCTAAATATAATATTCCAAGTTGGAGACAAGGTGGAGAATCTAAGCCCAAAGAGATCCCAAGCTTCTTAAAAACTTCATCCACTCTTCAAGTTTCACCACTACCTTAAAAAGAGACTCATAATCCCATCATCCTAATCTAGAGTAAGGTATTGGAATCATGGGGAAATAAAGAAGTTAAAAGTCTAGATAAGGAGTGTGAAGTTGAGAGAGAGCTTGATCCTATGCAAGTCCATCCCACCCTTCCTCAAGAAGCTTCTAGTGTTCCATCTCAGCCCTCTTGTGATCCTCATCCTCATGATGATGCTTATCAACTCCAAGAGAGACTTTTCCAAGATAACATAGCTAATAAAATTTAAAATTTAGAGTCAAGGATGAAATTTTTAAGTCAAGGTGTGATGGAAGGTTTAGACTCAAAAGAAGATCCTACGCCTAAACACACCCCATCTAACCTATCTCAAGATAACTATCAAGATAAATCAGATGTGAATGAAGTGATGGTCAAATGGAAGGAATATAACTAATTTATCTTAGTCCAAGGTCTACCTTCCCTTCCCTAATAACACCCAAAAGAACCTCTTACTTTTCATTCTCAACCTGATTTTGAGCCCTATATTCCACCTCCACCAACTAGTTCATCTTGTCATCACCCCATCACCCTTTGCCTTGATGAAATTTTTTTATGGGATCATAAATAATAAAAATTGGTTGAGTAAAAATCATAACTCTTACTTGAGTAAAATGCAACTCCTTGGTAGCCTCATTGGGCTAGGTCACTGGATTTCAAGATGCCTAGTCTTTGCATCACCAAGAAGGAGATTAAAGATCTTGTAGCCATTGAGAACCAAATTCCTATTATAGAGGTTGAGATGAAACTTGAGATCCCTCAATAATTCCTAAGTTTTGAAGAAGAGGTGGTCTCTTTTTTTGAAACTTTTGATTGGGTTGATCTGGAAGAATGTTTCCCTTTTGCCAAAGAGGAAGAAATAGTCATTAGATCTTCCATCACTATGCAATTTATCATGTATGGATAGGAAAAAGTTCTTAATCATCCTTTGAATGAATTTTTTGAAATAATTGGATCAATATATACCCATCTTGAAGAAGGATATGGTCTATTAAAATATGGAGAAGGTAGCCTTAGCACTAAAGTGAGTATGCAAACAAAAAATAACCTTTTAAATATGTCCTTTCAAGAAGCATATGCATTTGATGATGATATGATTGAAGTCATAAAAATGGGATATCATAATCTCAATAAATTGGGAGAAAAACATCAGATCTTGAAGGATTGAATAAGCTCCTATTGGCCTCAATCTTCTAGGGAACAAGAAACCAATCCTCTTGAAGCCATCCATACCAAGAAGATGCTAGTTGATCATGAGATGAAGAGTGGGCAGAAGTATGAGGTATGTGTAAAAGTTAAATAGGAATATATCTAAATTGGAGACATATTTAAGGATGATCTACTTGAGAGAAAATCAAGTGAAGTGCCAAGGAATAGGTCTGATTCAAAAAACATTTAATTTAATAAGAAACATGCTTGGCACCATGGTTCATCTCATGAAGAAGAAGATTCAAGAAACTTTCCTTTTGATCCTATAAATGAGGTATGCTTATTTTCTATTTGTGTATATTTTTTTTCTCCCTATTTTTCCTAAGTGCTTTGAGCATATGTGTGTGTCTTGTTATTTTGTTTGCTTTGTTTTGTGTGTGTCCTTTGGTTTGTGTGATTGAGGTAGTTAAGTGGTCTTGTCTTGATAAAATATTGTGGTTAATGTTCAAAGGTATCTTTGTTTTGTTTCATACTTTATATGAATCCCTAAACCCAATCGATTGATAAGGTTACTGGTCTAGTTAGTATAAAAGGCATACTACCCTTATGAGTCACCAATTTGTGGACCAAATTTGACCTATAGATCAAATTGGAACCCCTATAGGTAAAAACTTGAACTTTTAAATGTTTTATGGGTATAAAATATTTTAATGAGGTGTATTATAGGTCTTTTAATGCGATTTCATATTGTATTAACCTTGGTCAATTAGTATTTTAGTCCATTTATCATTTTGAGTCATTTTAAGGTCATAAATAGAGTATTTAATAGGTTGTATGGCCTCCTTGGTAAATTTTAAGATTAAATAAGATGATTTCACATCCCATGTGTCTTAATAAGTCTTAATAAATTTTCATAACTAAAAATTGGTAGGTTATTTAGAAGAAAGGGTAGTTTTCTTGAGAAAAAAGGAGAGTTTGGCACTTGTATGACCCATGGGGAAGTGCAAAACATGGGATAATATAATATAATGTCTATTTATCTTCATAAATCTTAGTTCCATGTTTTGAATGCACTGGAAGTGCCATTTTTGAGATAAAACTATTCTACTCCTTTTTCACCCTTTTAGACATACAAAAGCAGTCTTCAATTTTGTACTTGGTAAGGCTAGCAAGGAAGATTCCAGATAAAATACCTTAGGGAGGTGAAATTAAACTCATATATATTCATTTCCATAACAATATTTTGAATAATTTTGGTATGTGATTTATGAACCATCTTCATAAAGTTGACTATGTTTTTTTGCTTGCCAATTTGTGCACTCTACAGGTTTTGCTCCATTTGGGGTAGTTTCATACAATCTAGTTACTAATATTGATTATATAGGATGTTTAATTCCTCCTATAATTATCTCCATGTTTGGTTTAGTATTTCAAGTTGTTTTGGTATTCTAATCATCTTGAGTTACAGGAAAGAACACCATTCTATGTTACAAGCAACTTTTCACCATTTACAGGATTTCTTGCTTTGATGGTGGTTTTTGAGGGTGAAGATAAGTTTTTTTATATGTTTAAAATGTTCTCTTATTCATCTTTACCTCTCAATAAATTTTTTGAAGGCAACTCTTCATGGAATTATAGTCATATGCAACATATTCAATTAGGCAGCCAAGAATGTACATATGTAGGCATTTCTTGGAAGTGTATCACATTGAATTAGAGGTTTTGAGACATGTTTCAACACCTTGATAGTGATAACATAAATTTGAGAAATTGGTTAATATTTTAGGATTTTTCATGAGACCACTCACTATACACATGATTTCAATTTGCTCACTACCTACTTACAACTCACATATACCTACAAGTGCCCTCGTAAAGACTAAGCATATTAAAAGGAAGTGTCTAAGCTAGGAAAGGTTTTTAGAGTGAGGAAAATTCATTTTTAAACTTTTGAAAAGGTCTAAACTACATTTAAACGTAAAAATCATTCACATTTCTCACAAGACCATTCTCTACCTGCACTGTGAAATGAACACCTACAGGTGATAAAATAGGGAGTTAAGAGCCATCTTGAGATGTTGTAGCATAAAATGGAATCCTATTTAAAATCTTGATGTGTTGTGTAAATCATAGCAGACCTTATTAAAAGGCTAGGTTGAACAAATGAGAGTGAAACCTTGACCAAAGATAAGGACTGCAAATACAGGGGCATTTTCCCTTAAAGATTAAAAACAAAGATTCTTGACATTTTGTAGAGATTGTTTAACAAGGTTGGTAAGACTCTTGATGGATTTAGGTATGTTTTCCTTGCATCATCTAACATAGAAAATTACCTCTCAAATTTTAAAGGATAGAGGTTTAGTGGAGAATGGTTATTGAGAGACCTAAAGTTGCTTATAAAGACACTGAAAACAGGGAATGACATCTACAAGCTTGATCCTAAAAGAGACCTTTTCTCACCAAGGTATAAAAATAAACCTTGCATCCATGGTTATAGGGTTATAATAGTTTAAATGAAATTTTTTGACCTAAATTATCATCAATTGGAGATAATAGATGGTTTCTTGTCCATCATACACACCTTCAGTCCATACATAGGCTTGGGCAAACACTTATAGCCAGCGAAAGGTGGAAGTTTAAAAAGATGTTTTCCTTCTAATGAACCTAGGTGCATAATAACCTATATTTTAGTATGAAAATTATTTAAAATGGGAACCAAGAATGAGAGGTTATAATTTTAAGTTTCAATCAGAGAAACACCTTCAAATTTCCTTCCCATGAAAATAAGCACCTATAGTTGACTATGAGTTCTATGTCATCCATGAGAAGGACTTAGGCATGGAAACATCAATATTGGTATATGGAAGGTGATTTTAATTTTCTCATGAGTTCCAAAGGTTTTGTGTATGTTTTTCAATAAATATCTTTGCCTATAGGATGTCACTCTCCCTAACATAGTTGACTATGTTTGACTAAGACAACATGTGAGATTGTTTGATAATATAAGAATTAGCAGTGTATATGGAAGCAAAAAATGGGTCCAAAAAAGTGTGAGATGAACCTAATAGACTATATAAAGTCTGAAAATACTTATTTAGATATTTATTCATAAAATATAACCTACAAGTGTTCCCTCAAAGGCAAAAACATAGTCAAAAATGGGATATAGTCTTGAATGGTCAGGGTATAGGATAGAGTATCTAAGGATTTAACATGTTTAACAAACATATAATGCATTCATGATGATCATGAAAATATCCATAGTCTCTTTTAAGTGGAAAAAAATCAAGGGCCTAAATGATGAAATACATAGTCTAAAGTGAAATAACTACATATAGTCCATTCCACCTGTCAGGATCTAGAATAACAAACAACTCTGATACCACTTTGTCAGGATTAGGAGCACAATTGATTAACTTGTATAAGCAACTAAACACGGAATTAAACTAGAAGTAACAAGTAACTAGAAATCAGAAACAACATAGAATTTGAGAGACAATACAATCTTGTATTCAACTCATCCAGAAAGAAAATACAATAAAGAAGATGCCACACTCTTCCCACACCTCTAGGGCTCCCAGTAATTCTCCTTCAAGAGTTCTCTCTCTCAATTATGGTCACAACAAACAACTCAAACACAGAGTTGTTGTTCACCTCCACCAATCAGTAATAATACTGCCAATACACAAGTACTCCAAGTACTCCAAGTAGATCTCCCTTGAACTTGTAACAACCTGCAAATCAAATGATCTTACTTACCATGTAGATCTAACCTGATCTTGCAACACCTACAGATCAACCTGGTTTTGCACACTGCAAACCTAGATCTTACAATCGGAAGGATCTCTTCCTTGTCCTTAAATTACAATACAGCCCCATGAGTCTATTATATAGATCCCATGTAAACAATAATTAGACTTCTAATTACAATAATTAGACACACAACTCCAAGACTAAAATTAGTCTTTACATGCAAACAACTGGTTTGTTAAACAAACTGTTTGTGAAATTAACAATTTTAGAACCGCACAAGTGATCAACGTCAGTCATTGTCTATCTAGAGATGACCGACGTCGACCGATCCATGACCGATGTTGACAGCTTCTTGTCCACCCCTGATCGATGTCAGTTGGCCTGACCGATGCCAGTGACTATGACACTCAGCAACCTCCTCCATGTTTGCATATAGTGAAGCTTTTAGCTCCACAACCTAACAATCTCCCACTTAGAATAAATAGTTGCACCTGTACCTATACCTGTACATTGTCTAATTTGTTTCTTGGCTTGTATCCCTCTTCAAGTTCAATCTTTAAGACCAACCACAACACATCCTATGGTGCTACACCTGTCATTCAAGTCCCCTGCCATCTCCAAAGTGCTTGACCCTGCATAGCATGTTAACCTGTTGCTGGTCCCTCTCAGATACCTGAGAATCCACTGAACTACTTTCCAATGCTTCTTTCTCGAATTGGCCATGAACTCACTAAAAACACCCACTACTTGGGCAAACTCAGGTCTAGTACACATGTACTTAACCTCATTATGTGAATTGGGACACTGTTATGTGAACTATCCATCCATAGGTGTGCTAACCGATTCTGCATCCTACAACTTGAACCTCGCCACTACCTTATTCACACAATCATCTTGAGACAACATCAACCTATGATCTTCCCTATCTCTAGGAATACTCATGCCAAAGAATTTTGCTGCTCCCAAATTCTTCATGACATACCTATGAACTAACTTTACCTTTAGCTCAGCAACTCCCTACATGTGTGACCCTACAACAAGCATACACACTACATACAGTAACAGGATCATGTAGCTAATATTATCCAACGTGGTAAAGGAAACACAATGGTTATATTGACATTGACTAAAGCCATACTTTGTCATACACCTATCAAACCTCCATTGTCCTGCAGCTTGCTCAAGACCATATAACTTGGCCTTCTGTCTCACATGTCCATTCTCTCTCTTCTTTAACCTGGGAATCCATTCATCTTTTAGTGTTTTTTCTCCAACTGGAAACTCTACTAAATCTCCCATTTGGTTCTCATCCAAGGAATCAAATTCCTTACTCATGCCATGCTCCCACTGTTTCTTGGATTCTACCTACTCCGCTTCTTTAAAACTTCCTAGTTCTTGACCATCAATGAGCAATAAGTAGTCTAAAGAAGGGGAATAATGAATTTGAGCCTTACTTACACTTTTAGTCCTCCTCATGGGTGTTTGAGACCCCTTGATAGCTTGTTGTCTGCCCAAAATCCATTTTTTGGTTGACCCTAGTCTGCACCCGACCGATGTCGATTCCACCTGATCGTCGACGCTAGTTCCCTGACTGACATTGGTGTCCACCTGGTCATCGATGTTGGTTCCATGGACGACGTCAGTTGCCACCTGCCCAAAACCACCAACTCTGATCTGCACATGACCGACATCGGTACCTACCTGTTTGATGTTGGTTCCACTTGACTGACGTCGGTAACTGTGTTTTCTTGTGAGTGATGACTTTTTACCCACGAGCTCACCTTGGATCAAAACCCTGTCCAAACTACCCTGCTTAGAATTATTCAGCCCCTGTGACTGATCTCTGTCTGTCATCTTTTCTTAGAAAACCAAGGCTTTTCTATTCTTGTCAAAAACATCAAATTTCCTCTTTGTGCAATAGACCCGATCCTTTCTTATAGCATGTGTTTCAAGAAACCTCACTTTCTTCTATTGCTTACAAAAATCTTGATCTATGCTTTCCAGATCTAAACTCTTACCCTTTGACTCAAGAACATGCATCCCCTTCGTATTCATGTGACCAAGCCTACGGAGCCACATCTTTGAATCTACACCAGAAGGAGAATCAGTAATACAAGTAGATAGATAAAGAGTACCTACTTTCTTACCTCTAGCTAAAACAAGTGCACCCTTGGAAACTTTCCAAGAGTCCACTGTGAGAGTTACTTTGCATCCCTCATCACCCAACTTTCTTACAAAAATCAAATTCTGCTTTAGGACTGAAACATGCATGACCTCCTTCAACACCCA
The DNA here is from genome assembly GCA_037957365.1 of Torreya grandis. Taxonomy (NCBI): domain Eukaryota; kingdom Viridiplantae; phylum Streptophyta; class Pinopsida; order Cupressales; family Taxaceae; genus Torreya; species Torreya grandis. The sequence goes on from JARHVA010000177.1 coordinate 1,911,173, forward strand.
TGTGTTCCCTGTCTGCAATTTCAGCTACACTTTTCCTTTGCCAACCATTTGACAAGGCTTACCATCCCCTAAATAAATCTCTCCAAAGTCTCTTTGGACATATCCATGAAAAGATGCTCTATTTGGGGTTGCATGGAAAGAGGCACCAGAATCTAACACCCAAGATTCCATTTTATCCAAGGAACATACAAGAGCATCCTGTGCAACAATATCTGCAACATCTACTTCTTCATTTCCTTCATGTTGATCTTCAACCAATCAGCAATCTTTCTTTACATGCCCTTGCTTTCCACATTTCTAGCAGATTATTCTACCATACCTAGATCTGGATCTCCTGCCTATCTTTGACCTTGATTTCCCTTACTCGATCTTCTCTCTTTGCCTTCCCCTACTTTCAACACTTAAAGCATTCCCTGATGATTCACCTGTGCTTTTCCTGCAAATTTCTTCATTCAAGATTACACTAACAACATCATCAACTTTTAAGATATTTAAAGCAGATGCAGTATTACTAACTGCCATTACCAAACTATCCCAACTTTTAGGTAATGAGCATAAGATTAAGAGAGCCTTAATTTCATCATCAAAAACAATATTGACTGAAACTAACTGGTTTACCAAACCATGGAAATCACTAAGATGACTGTGTACAGATCCACCTTCCAACATTTGCAAATTAAATAATTGCTTCATAAGAAATACCTTATTTGAAGCTAAGGGTTTTTCATATAAATTTACCAAAGATTCCATTAACTCTACCATTGTCTTAGCCTGTGATAAGCTAGAAATCACAGACGATGCCAGGCTCAACCTTATAGATTCCAGAGCCTTCTGATCAAGAACCTTCCATTCTTCATCTTTCATATCCGTGGGCTTGCTTGCAACCCCACCCAACGGTAAGTACAGATTTTTCTGATATAGATAATCTTCTATCTACATCTTCCATAATTGATAATTCTTGCCATTAAACTTCTCCATTCTTAGCTTACTTTCTTCTGCCATTGCTATACTCCCACTCAATCAGAAACCCCTGAGAGTGACCTATAATCAAAGACAAACCTGCTCCCTACAACCTCGCTCTGATACCACTTGTCAGGATCTAGAACAATAAATAGCTCTGATACCACTTTGTTAGGATTAGGATCACAATTGATTACCTTGTATAAGCAACTAAACATAGAATTAAACTAGAAGTAATAAGTAACTGGAAATCAGAAACAACACAGAATTTGAGAGACAATACAATCTTGTATTCAACTCATCCAGAAAGAAAATACAATAAAGAAGATGCCACACTCTTCCCACACCTCTAGGTCTCCTAGTAATTCTCCTTTATGAGTTCTCTCTCTCACTTACGGTCACAACAAACAACTCAAACACAGAGTTGTTGTTCACCTCCACTAGTCAGTAACAATACTACCAGTACACAAGTACTCCAAGTAGATCTCCCTTAAACTTGCAACAACCTAAAAATCAAATGATCTTACTTACTATGTAGATCTAACCTAATCTTGCAACACCTGCAGATCAACCTGGTTTTGCACACTGCAAACCTAGGTCTTACAATCGGAAGGATCTTTTCCTTGTCCTTAAATTACAATACAGCCCCATGAGTCTATTATATAGATCCCATGCAAACAATAATTAGACTTCTAATTACAATAATTAGACTTCTAATTATAATAATTAGACACGTAGCTCCAAGACTAAAATTAGTCTTTACATGCAAACAACCGGTTCGTTAAACAAACTGTTCGTGAAATTAGCAGTTCTGGAACCGCACAGGCGACCAACATCGGTCACTGTCTATCTGGAGATGACCAATGTCAGCCAATCCATGACCAATGTCGGCAGCTTCATGTCCACCCTTGACCGATGTCGGTTGGCCTGACTGATGCCAGTGACTATGACACTCAGCAACCTCCTCTATGTTTGCATACAGTGAAGCTTTTAGCTCCACAACCTAACACCACCAGGGATCTGTTTAAGGTTTTGGATCAGTTGAGAGGTCTATTGACCTAACCAAGAGATAAAATTTTGTATATATCACCTATATTACTTTAGGAGGCTCATAAAATACTCACTTTTATATGGTAAAATAGGGGAGTTCCCTCTATTTTATCTCAAATGAAGGGCACTCCCCTCAATACGAACCCTATAGATTTAGAGAATAAGGACAAAAGGGATGAACTAGGTTTTGTGGAAACATTTCATAGAGGTATGAAAGGTTTTATGGAACCTAAAAAATAATTAAAAACACCTCACATAAGGAGTTAACCAAGAAATATGTTCTTGATGGCTAAGTTTGTAAGCAAGCCTATCAATCACAGTTTAGGCCTAAAGCCAAAAGGAGAACCACTTCCATTTCTAGCATGAGATAGGATTTACAAAAAATTATAACATGTATATGGGGGAATAATATATTTTTTTGAGCTATTGATATGTATAATAACAATCAAAAACTCATGTTGGGATTTAAGGTAGAAAATGGCCTACTAGGCATGACTAGGCCGAGAATTCAAAAAAAAGGTCAACTTCATGTATGGATTTAGATGATCACTCAAACCTATTAGAGCATATTAATAAGGTCATTCTAGGTGTGTTTCATCCTTCACCTTATAGATAAAACATCAAAAGACCTAATTTTGGCTTGAGACCAATGTTAAACCTATAGGAAATGGAAGGAAGAGCTCGATAGGCTAGCTTCAACTGCTCATATCTTTCTTGACACTATGCATGTATGCCAAAGGATTTTATAGGTGTTATAAGGGTAATAAGGATATTTTTTTTGTAATTTGGACATCATAGCTTTATGAACAAAGCTTAAGAGTCAAAACTACTCAAAACCATTGTAAACTTGTTGGTGAATCAATTGGGAGATGAAGATAGAAAACTAGTACAATATAAAAATTTGAATATTATGATGATTGAAAAATTTATGATACTCCCTCAATCTACCCCACATGATTTTGGATTGTATGAAAGTGTATGGATAAGGTACAAAACAAGGTAATTTTGACTATTTTGTATGTTTTTTAGGTTCCAAGAGGAGTCTAAAGATGAAATAAAAATTTAGGGGAAATATTATGAATTTTAATAACTCACCATGGTAATTTATTTCTTTATAAAAACTCCTAAATGATCAAATAATATCTCTCATCTTAGCCAGTCAAAACTGGCATAGTAGACAAACTAGTGAGAAGGGTGAAAAACTCTAAGTGGAAGCAATTTTAAGGTGTCCCTGATGCTCCTATGGCCATGAAGGGTCTTTAAAATTTTAATACAATCCATAACATATATTTTCATGTCAAATTTATGTCTTTTTTGAGTCTAAGTGTGCAAGGTGCATGAAGGAAGAGTTTTTAGGACTGTAGATGATGATGGCTCATTCCTAGATGATTCCAGATGACCAGGCCTACAACCAATGCATGGAGAGGCATGTATTAAATTTTTCCATTTATTCCAATCATCATAAATATCCCTAATTATTTTTTGGACATTAAAATAGGTCCAAATCATGAAGGTATTTTTATGATCCAAAATGAGGAGTTTCATGCCACTTTTCATGAGTTTCATGTCTTGTATGGACACTTGTAATTATTGACCTTGAATGGTTCATCCCACATCCTCTTCTCATGCATGATTAATTAATTTTTTCATCTTGACAAGTTTCCTTGTGACCCTTTTACTTCTCTCTTCTCCTCTCTCTCTCTCTCAAGTTTTATAAGAACTAGCCATTTTAGCCATTGTAACTTATGCTCTACCTAAGTATGGTGAATCCCTACTCATTTGCATACCATTTGATCAATAATAATACTTATTTTTACCTCTTTATGACTATTCATTGTATTTTCTACTTGAATTTTGGATCTTTCTTAGTGAAGACTATGGGTTCCTTAGTATGTTGTCTCATTCTTCCATCCTATTTGTAGTTTGAAAGCTTCTTCTTGTAGGGCATGTGAAGTGTTCTAGGAAGTGTTAAGGTTGATTTAGTTAGTCTATTCACTATTTCAATTCAAGGCCTCATCTATTCCTCCTAGCCTAAACATTCATCTATAACCTCATAATGTAACATTGATGTGAGAAGATGTAGATTGGAGAACTCGATGTTTGGTTAGTCTCTTAGTTTCATGTGTAGCATGAAGCTGGTTGGAAGTTATCAACTTATTTGGTGTATCACCTCCCTTAGGATAGTTTTCTTTCAGTTTTCTCTCTCCCTTTTTCTCCCCAAATTTTAGGTGTAGTAGTGATCCATAGTGGTACATCAAGGGAGCTAACCTTATCTAGAGATTCACCTCATTTTTAGGCAACCCACAAGCCTATAGGTGTTTTTATTGTGCCACTTTTATGAGGAGAGCTTAAGCATTTCTTTAAAGGGTGAAAATCCAAGTGAAAATAGTGCACACTAATAAAAATATTTGAGAATAATTATCAACCCAAGGACATAGTTTTAGTTTGACAACTGATAAAGATATATGGAAATCATTATAGAGCTCAAAATACACCTCTAATATGCACACTAATCAAAATATTTGGGAATAATTATCAACCCAAGAGCATAATTTTAGTTTGAAAATTGATAAATAGATATGCCAATCATTATAGATATCAAAACCCATATTTAGTGCACATACCAATTAAAATATTTAAAATAAATCTTACAACTCATATTATAGTCTTAGAACATCAACCGATCAAGATTTTTGCATCAAAGTCTACATAGTCATCCACTAGTAGTGCATCATAGGTAGCTCCAATTTCATAGTCTTTGTTTATAGTAACATATCATGAGTAATATGGTCATTGTTTCTCCATGCCATCTATGTTCAGATAGGGCATATTGCTATCACGTGTTATACATGCAGACATATTATGAAATATTAAAAAAAAAAACATATACAAATAAAATACAAAAACTTAATCTCCTTCACATATGCCTAAAACATTCATACAACATATACAAATCAATTAAATTAACTCCAACCAAAGCAAATTACAAACATAAAAATTTCATACAATGCAAAATTAAACAATAACCATTTATATATGTAACTAATAACATTGTTTCAATACAAATATGGTGCATCACTCAATGATGTGAACATGATTGTTGGGACCAGCTCCCTCATTCTGACTATAATACAAATCAAAACTAGAACTAGAGGCCCTACTATCTCAACATGACCACAATCTATGAATATGCCTACTCTTTCTCCCAGTACATGCCAAGATCATCCCTACACTTGACATACTCTCATTGAAGTTGTATGTAATCATCTACTATACAACTACTAATCCCATCTGGAGAATCAAGAGAGGGCATGGTATGTCTCTATATCTTTGCACATAACTCATTTTTTTTTTTTTGTTGCTCACTTGAATTTTGTAGTCACTATTACTACCTAATCAAATAAATGTGCATGTACCCTAGCTACATTGGTGGCCCTCTCCTCCAATCCATCATCCATGACATTATATGGGATATGGCATGTCAACTCATGTAATGTCAACTCAATGGTGACCTCCCAATACTCATCATCTCTTGCACCTAAAAGCATCCATTCAATTTATAAGAATCCTATCCTATAGACCCATAATTAACTTTACACAAAACATACTATCTAACTTACCATCAACATCCCTCAAGTGCTCTACATCCAATACCTCATCTATGATTTTCCCACCTCTTGAAAATAGAGGTGTCCATCTATGCTCCCTCTACCACACTACATCAGCCTCAATAACTCAAACATATTACACATTTGACACCTCAATATCAAGATCATGCTCCATCAACAACATAGGAGTTATCTCAATAATCGTGGCCTCAACCTACTACCTAACCTTGTAGGAGCTTGATAACTCCTCAACCACACCACATGTGTTGTGGGCACATCATGTACAACACCAAACTATCAAGTAACCCTATAATACTAAAATTACTCATATACATTATCCCAATATCATGTATCAAATAACCAACCCAAATCTACCTCAGTTGTGTATTATCCTCAAGCCACCCTTGAATGCCCCTATAGGGTCTCTAGACGATATCCTCTACTCTCAAAATGTCTAGTAACTACTAAAAATATGTAATGATCCTTGGTTCATGTCCTTTTCCTATTCCATCTCTCTATAAATACCTAAAAATGAACTCATCCATCTCGTAGATGTGCCACTAGCCTATTCACAACTAAGTGTTCATATGACTAGTAATGTAATAGTGTCGACACACCAATACCCCCACCACTCATCTCCTTTGTAAAGTAGTACAGGTTCCTATATAAATCAGTTAGCATGGTAAGACCCCAAAATTACATGGTGTCATGATTATTGATGTCCTACACTATCATGTGCATCTTGTAAGAGACCAAGACACCACTCCTATCCATAAAAATTAATGATAACAATAGCATAGATAGAAATTATCACAATCTTGGAACATCAGCTACTATATACCCAGGGATATGATATATTAATGTATATGGATTGATGAAGATGTATACATGTGTCACATATCCCCTTAGTTATTTATATGGGTCAAATATATTAGGATAATGGAATAACTTGCAGAATTAGTGCATTGGGTAATGGTCAGCCAACATTGGGATTAAGAGGCTACACATCCATTGTTAGTTAGATAGATGTCTATATAAAGGAGATGATTATCATTGTAAAGGTATCAAGTAAGCATTGAGTCTTCTATTATAGGAGGATATTTTAGGTTGTCCCCTCGAAGAGACATTGTGGAGTTATTCCTTTCTAAATGAGTATTGTATGGTGTTGCCCTATCTTAAGGGTATTTTATTTCTACATATATTGCATATTTGGACATCTTGGTCCACTTATATCTTTTTGATGTGTTGATCTACATTATATTCTACATTATTTTTTAATATTATAAGTGTGGATCATAACAAGCGGTATCAAAGCTTTGATTTGGGCAATTTGTGTGCAGTGAAACACTAGTTTTGTGGAATCATCAATATCTTTTGATTGGTTTCAAATTTTTGCACAATTTTTTTACTAGATATGGGGAATATTTTAAGGAAGGCATAGTAAAAAATCAAGGTTTTTTAATGAGTGTTGAGGTAGCTATTGATATTATAGGGTTTTTACTAATTTGGTTATATCTTCTGAAATATAAATATTTTTTCTTCAAAAAAATTATTGAAAATATAAGAACATACAATGAAACACAATAAAAATTTCAAAATTTTTTGAATTGTTTTGAGTGATTTATTATGATTTTATTATTTTTCATATATTCATTATATAGGTCAAAATTTGTGGAATTTTTTCACAAATGTTTTACTAAAATTCAAATATCATAAAAGGAAGCTAAAGTCAAAATTTGGGACTGTTTGGATTAGTTTTTTATGATTTATTGATATTTTAGGGTTTCATGAACCCTAGTTTTTTTTGTGGATCATAAAGTTGAAAGTATTTTCAAGGGAGGCTAATATTGATGCTAGAGAATGGTGGATCCTTTTAAAGAGAATAATTCTCAAATAGTTTAATGGAAAGCATGTTTGTATTTTTTTTTATCTGGATCTGCACAACATTGATTTAAACAATTGAGGTTTTCTCCATGGGAAGAAATAAAACAACTCTTCCTAGATCGATGGGATATAAAAGAAAAAGAGGATAAAGAAGAAGAAGAAAAGCATGATGGTTATGAAGAAGAGAATGAAGCTGCTGAAAAAGAAAAATCTATGGAAGAAAATGGTGACAATGAGGATGAACATGCAAGTGGTGATGAAGAAGAAATCAAGGATAATGATAATGAGGAGAGTACAAATGGTGCAAGAGGAGAGGTAAGGGATCTCAAAGAAGAAGAAGAAGAAGAAGAAGAAGAAGAATTGGATGATAAGGGTTCAAATAATTCATCTCCAAATAAATCTGAGTCAATTTTTCAATTTCATGGATGCATTCAAAAGAATAAGGTTGTTGAGTATAACTTCATCAACATGAATGTGGCCAGCATCTACATGTTCAAGCAAATAATATCGAGGATCAATTAGAGGGTAAAAATATTTTAGTGTTTGAAGATTTGAAACTCATTATGAAAAAATATGTTTTGCATTCAAAATTTTATGCTTTGGATATGGATGATGTGGATACAGTTCTTAGATATCCATGGTTAGAGACTTTGGGAACAATCAATATTAATGTTCAGAAAAAGTATATGAAGTTTTGGTATAGGAAAAATAAGCTTACTTTACAAGATATCATAGTGGGAAAGTCACCAAAAATAGTCCAGGTAGATCATGAGGATGAGATTGGAATAGGTGATAAAGAGCATGAGGAAGATTCAAACGACATGGATAAAGACACACTACAATCAAAAATGAAAAGTTCATCTACTCAAGAGACAAAGAAGGAAAAGGTGGATAATATCAAAGTATTAGAAAAAGTTGAGGTATATAGACACCCACATCACAATGAGAGGAAAAAATCATGGAACCAAGTGAGGGAGTGTCATAACAACAATCATTTTAGCTATATAGGAAATTAGATTTCTAATCACTATGGCTATGCATGGAAGCCAAAGATGAACTACTATGGTCAGGTATGGAATCAAATAAATGCAACATCATATGGAACATGGAATGAATGGGGAAATCACTATGACTATGCATGGAAGAATACCTTTTATGGTCATGGATGGAAACAGACTATGGTACATGGAATCAAAAGAGGAATAATTATGCATGGACACCAAAGCATTACAGTTATGATCATGAATAGAATCAAAATATCACAATGGAATTTGGAAACAAGCTTGGAGGGCTATCACCTGCCAAGATCACATATGGATGGATGTATGATCAGGATTGGGGACAAGTGTGCAATGATTTGAAGAACACTCATTATTTAGTTTATTCCTATGTTTTGGGGATGAAACATATCAAAGAGGGAAGTAATGTTATGTACCTACAGATATGATATATTAATGTATATGTATTGATGTAGATGTCAACATGTGGCACACATCCCTTTAGTTATATGGGTCCAATATATTAGGATAATGAAGTAACTTGTGGAATTATTGCATTATAATGGTCAGCCTACATTGGGACAAGGAAGGTACCCATCCATTGTTAGTTATATAGAGGTCTATATAAAGGAGATGATTATCATTGTAAAGGTATCAAGTAATCATTGAGTCTTCTATTGTAAGAGGATATTGGAGGTTGTCCCCTCAAAGAGACATTGTGGAGTTATTCCTTCCTAAAGGAGTATTGTATGGTGTTGCCCTACCTTAAGGGTATTCTATTTCTGCATATATTGCATATTTGGACATCTTGGTCCACTTATATATTTTGTGATGTGTTGATCTACATTATTTTTGAATATTGTAAGTGTGAATCATAACATCAACCATCACACTAATGGTTAACAATATGTCACTCTAGCTACCTATGTGATGAGTCCCTGCCACCACGGTAGAGAAGTACATAAATGCCCACTGTATTTCTCAAGGACCAATAACCTCATGTAATATAGCTTGTTACCTTGAGATCAGAAACTATTGGATTTTATATACATCTTATAATGCTACAATCATCTCACCATAAGTAGCCAAAATGTACATGTGTTTGCATTCCACCTCTCACATAGTGAAATGATCATATGTTTATCTAAGGGCATAGGCTCCAAGAAATCAACATATCATAGGCCTACTCTCTCAAGCACCTATATCTCTACATTAGACAAAGGAAAACCTGATATAATATCCATCATCTTACCCATACAAAACTCCCTCATACGAGCATCAACTTGCAAAATTATAACCAAATCTGACATCAATAAAACAAAATTAAAACCAACAAACAACAACATGCATCAGAAATCAGTCAACAATGTTAAGCACCACATCTTGGGCCTAATGGACACTAGTGTTGCCCAAAGGATAGTAGCACCACACCTTGGACAATAGCACCAGGATCTAGATAATAGCACCCAGAATGGGACACTAGCGTGAGCTTCTCCAAAATAGCCCTAAAATAATCCTTTTCTAGTAAAGCTAATAAAATAGACAACAAAATGATAAAATAGGAAAAGTATGAGTCCCTTACTAGGCAAACGTCCTCCCAGCTTGAATACATGCCTCGACCTCCTCATAGCGTGATAAACTAGTCTTTTGTCTCCTCATCAGGTTTCTCTCTCTCAGACTCAAAATTCTTTCCACTCAAATGATGCAAATGAATTTCCAAATATTCAAAATGACATATTTAAGTCATAACTTACCCAATGCCACCTTATTAAGGTTACCCTTACATGCAAATTTTGATAATTAATGCAACTCTCTTATTATAGCCATATCTTGAGAACTACAGTTCGATTTGCAAACCATTTCTTGCACATGGGACTTCACAGCAATAACCTATATCCCATATTGGTTAAACCAATCCCCTGGTCATTATCAAACCCAAGACAAAAACAATCACATTATATTAACAATACAACAGACCAAACATATATCCAACTACACACTAAATTATGAACTCTGACACAATCAATACATTATTCAAACCTAATACAACACCACAACTACTAATTAACACCAACATAATTGATCCTTACCTCTTTTGGTTACATATCCTCATCATAGTCTCATCTCTCTCACCAAAAGTAGGGTTAAACATGCATAGATGGCTTTAGACATATAGAGTTACATTCAGATATACAAACTCATGGGTCTACATATGTTCACGCAGGAATTTAAAGTCAGATTTTTAGATATATAGACACACATGTCTACAGAGGTTTACACAAATTTCTAGATATATGTACACACTAGTCTACATATATTCACACAAGCATTCAGAGTCATAGATTTTCATATATATAGACACACAGGTCTAAACAGGTTTACATAGCTCATTCAGATATATAGACACACGAGTTTACATAGGAATTCAAATTCACAGATTTTCAATTATATAGATACATGAGTCTACACAGGTTTACACAGGCATTCAGATTCACATATTTTTAAATATATAGACACACATGTCTATATAGGTTTACACAAGCATTCATATTCATAGATTTTAAGATATACGAATACATGAATCTACACAAGTTTACATAGTGTTTCTATCTCAAAATTTCGCTTTTCAGATCATAAGAAAAAGAAGAAACTAAAAAGTAATGGACAAGGCTTGGGAAGTACCTGGACTAAAGATTGCGCACTGTAAATCCAGACGCTTGTGGGCACTCCTCTTTGGCTGTGGAGGAATGACACCTGCAAAGAAAGAAGACTTGGACAAAAAGGCGTTAGATAGATAGATGGTGGGTTGCCAGGCGAAAGCCTGTTCCCAGAAGTATGAGAACTTCCTTAAGGGAGGTCAACCCACTGTTTTGATAAAGATAAGTCTGATAAAAAGACAGAATGCTAAAAAGGACTGAAATAAATAGCAAACTGAAAGAGAAAAGGAAGCAAAGGCTTACCTGGAAGAAGCTGTCAAACTGGTTGCAGTCGCCGGCGTCGGTGGTCCTACCGGCGTCGGTTGTCGGGTCTGCCGACGTCGGTTAGTCTGCCGACGTCGGTGGGGGTAGTGACCGGCGTCGGTCGGGGCGATGGCCTCTAGACGGGTCTGGTCAGGGTTCTGGTCTGTGGATGGTCCGGGTCTTGATCTGTGGTCTGTTTAAAGATGGTCTGTGGACGGGTTTGAGTCTGGTTTGAGGTAGTCAGGGGGTCTGTGCAGAGATACAGAGGAGTCAAATGGACAGAGAGGGACAGAGAGATAGAGGAAGCCAATCAGGGAGATAGGAATCCGGGTCTGGGTGACAGTCAGGATTGAGGGGAAGAAGAGCTAAATCTAGTTTAGAAATGACTAGAAAGCATAAAAACAAACAGAGTACAACATACCTGTGCCCTGCTGAAGAAGGTGTTGATCTTGTTGCTTGTTGAAGACCTATTGCTGATGAAGAATCCCCGTTGTTCACTTGCAGAAGCTTGCTGTGTACCTGAGGGGGAGAGTCAGATTGATTGGTAGAGAGATTGCTGATACAAGGGTTTGATGCCAAAGATTCAAGAGTCGGGATGCGAGAGCTAGAGACGCAGAGAAGTGAAGAGAAGCGAAGAGGAGCTGGGGAAGAAAGAACGGTGCAGAAGCTGTTATAAAAGGTGCCGACGCCGGCAATATCGCCGACGTCGGCCGAAGGCTGACCGACGTCGGCGGCTGAAAGGCTGGAGAAAGGCTAAAAATAGCCTTTCATCCATTTCCCAACGGCCGGGTCAAATGAATGCGAGGATGAAACGGTCGACGGGGGTTAGATGGGCGAGAAGAGAGGTTGGAATGGGAGTCTAAGGCATTAAATGGCCATGTGGGGAATAAAGGGGATCCAAGGAGGGTATCCTAGGGTGGCGAGGTGGCAAGGAGAGGGAAAAAGGGGCCTTATTTAATTAAAAATAGATGTTTATTTTCAATTAATAAGACTTAGGTGGGTTAGGGACCAAGGAGGACTAGGAGGGAGAAAGGACCAAGGGTTAGACACTTTTTAGGTGTCTACACATAGATATTCAGATGTACACTCTACATAGATAGGCAATTTTGACTAAGGTATACTAGTTTACTACATATATTTAAATATAAAGCTACATTTCTCAAATATCAAGATTAGGGGGAACAATGCAAAGCACACATTATTTGTCCCCATTTTTAGATTTATCATATTACACTCAGTATCATCACTAGTATTGTCAACATTTTTTTACCAATTTGGGTCACATGACCATCCATAGTGGTTGATCCATACCATTACACTAGACCTAGTTTACATACTCAAATTCAGAGTCAGGGCAAGCAAGCCTTGTTTCTTCACACATTTAGCTTATATTACTCATATTTAGAGTAGGGGAAAGTGAGCCTTGTTTCTTCACACATTCAATTTACTTTACTCAAATTTAGAGTGGAGGCAAGTGAGCCTTGTTTCTTCACACATTCAGTTTACATTACTCAAATTTAGAGTGGGAGCAAACAAGTCTTATTTCTCCATGCATTCAGTTTACATACTCAATTTTAGTACAGAGGGTGTTCACACCATATGCTTCCCTTCACATTTTACATTCTAGTTCTTATCCACTTTTGTAGCCAAGAAGTGGGTCAAATCCACATGTACATGTTTCTATTTACCTTTACTCTAGTAATTTCATTTCATGGCATTACTAAAATAAAAGGGTGCCAAATGTAAACACCCTAATTTGGTTAAGCAACCACAAGTATTATGTCTTTTGTTGCTCTTTCGCACAAGGGTCTTAGTGATGGTTATGGTCCTTGTTCGCATGGTCATCTTGAGTCTTTTTTATCTTTCTTTAAAATGTCTTATTTTCCCTATTTTTGACACCCCCAACAATCATAAGTCACCTTTTCTCAACCCTAGGGGCCCTTAGCTTGTCATCCTTGATTTTTGATCTGTTATGAGCCTTAGGACATTAGTGCCACTTTTAGGATAGTAGCACCATATGGCGCTAGTGTCTACTTGTGGCTTCAGTGTATGATGGGCCCTTTCACTTGTGTTTGAGTCCTAACCCCTCCATGACCCTTCTCTTATGTTTTTTATATCCTTTTCATCACTTGTCGGCCAACGAACAAGGTATTATATTCAAAATAAAGATCCTCCTATATAAAGAACCTCACAAAGCATTTACATCTACCACTTACTATTTTGGCACTTATTTACATAAAATCAACCAATAATACAACTCAAATACTCTACATACTACTCAGTTTTCACACCTAGACATTTGCATGCTTGATCAAAGAAGGGCCTAAGCGAAATTCATTCTAGCATACCGTGTACGTTGATGGTGCACGTTCCCTAAGGGAGAACTACATGCGATCTGAGACCCCTAGCATTGGGGTTAATGTACGTAGTGGCTAGGACAACAGGGGTTCTACTCCATGCAATCATAACATCCCACAACCCAGTTTTTACTTTTCTTTTACATTTGATTAGTTCATTGTTTCATGTGTGTAGGTATTCATTAGGGTTTTGGAGAAGATTTAGCCAAAACAATGACATAGGTGAGCCTCGACACGATATAAAATCACCTACATGACTTCTAGAAACTCCTATAGCTTTCCTAAAAGTTACAAGCAGTCACTATAGAAGGACATTAGCACCAGAATTGGACACTAGTGCCACATGGCACTACTGGAGCCAAATCTCAAAAAATAATCAATAGATGAAAGATTCATCTATCTGCTCAGTCATTCCCAGTACCCCGATCTGCAAAAAACTCTATGTATATCCAGATAATTTATTTTTCTCTTTGTACTTACTATTTTGAGAAAGTTCCATAGAATCAATAAATTTTAATTTTATTCCATATTAACAATAAACCCAACCCTTTAATCTAGCTTAGGATTTGCATAGTAAAAGGTTAAAACATTTACATAATTTTTCCATTTAAAAGACCCAGAAGTTCAAGCACAAGAATTCTAGAGTGGGGACAAAAAATTGAAAAACATGTGAACATGACATGATATGCATATTGTAGGTTTACATGCCCTAGCCGAGACCATCAATACAACCCTAACATTGACTAGGACCATTTGTATGCTCTTCACATTGTTCTCTTATAGATCAAAACCCAAGTGGCGAACAAGCTTAGACATTCAATTTTTTTGTTACAATGGGAATCGACTACAACCCTTCGTTATCTCCACCCAAGTTTGGAGTTCTATTCTGATAACTAACCGAACACTTTCATGCTCCATCATATTTGGCTCTCACCACGTCTAGGTTTCTGACTCAAATTTGCATCTACTATAATCCATTCTCATCTTGGTAAAGTCCAACTAGAGTAAATGAAAACCGGAAAATATAAGTTTTGAATTGTTGATTTCGAACTGGCAAGCCCTTAACTGCATGCCAAGTTTACTACGAGCTCGCCCAAGCTTAGACATTCATAAATCAACACAAATAGTTTAGATTATGACAAGGAGGCTAGAAAGGAGGAAAAAGGAGTCATTGTCAACGTCATAATTGATCTAACATGTCATTTTAATCTTTTTGAATGCCATACACATCACATGTTAGGAAGGCATTAGTTCATCGATATTGCTTTGGTGTTACTTCCATTTATGTCTTTATAAGACGTTAGGTTTCCCTGGCGTTAGTTTTGATATTATCCACATTTTAATGCAAGCTCGGATTCTTTAGAATGAATTTATTGTTCAACTAGAATGAAGTGGGCCCTATATAATGTTGGTTACAAATTTGTGGTTATGGGCCAAACTTCAAGCTTACTCAAATTAAAACAGCTCGAAAGCATCTTTCCTATTTAAGAAAAAACATAAGTATATTGTGTCAATTATCACGATATATGTTGTTGGGTATGGGCAAGTGATAATGAAATCATTATGTTAGGTACATTGATCTTATTAGAAGTTCGTTGGTCTCTAAACTACATATTAATATATTAATAATTCCTCTCATTCCCCACAATTAATTATCACTTTCACTTGCTTTCAACTTGTGAAAAATGTATTGGAAAGCCTATCAAATATGTCCACGTGTGTCCTAACGTGCCATGATGTAAGGTAGAAGAGGATCCTTAAAGAGAGCACGTGCTTCCCTTACTCTTCAAATAACATGAGCACTTGAGTTTTTTGGGGGGTTAGCGATACCCACTGATACACGGTTAAAATATATATGTAAAACAACAAATTTAATTTAATTATTTAATTTTTAAAAAAAAAACGGTTTAAGATTATATATTATTATTTGGTATTTTTTAAAGTATTATATAGATTCATCGAATTATATAGAATATCGGCATCTTTACTTATATTTTGTAAATAAATATATAGTAAATTTACAATGTTGAGTAAACATATATTTAAATTAGTGAGCTTCTTTGGCTAAGCAGCAACAAGTAAAAGACATTCACACCGTCAAAATCATCCAAGGTACGATATTGGCCGTAACCGTTTGACTTTTTGTGTCAGGGCTCTAGAGGGATTTTCACCTTGGTGGATGGATATAAGCAACCATCATCCTCCCCAGTTGGACTACAACCGTTTAAGATTATATTTGGAATATCGAGAGAATAAGAGATAGTCATATAAATTATAATTGGAGTTTGTGTTACAAAGAATACTCAAGGTACCTTGATATTTGCGAGGCCTTTAGATGGTATAAAATATTAAAAAACAACACTCCAATAATTGTAGTAATTCTTTAGCAAGGAAATGTAATGCCACGCAATGTGTCACTAATATGAAGTTCAATGTTGCAATAAATGTTGTAATGATTGTTTGGCTTCTTTAAATACTTGATAGATTCATGTGAACAATAAATGATTTTTATTGATTGTCTTTTAATTGATAGATATATCATAGATGCCTTGAGTATTTGTAGTTGACTTGAATTCAAATTCGAAACCTACCGACACTCAAATTGACATCTGATGCTAAAAAAGTTAAAAAGATAGAACAAAGATCTCATTGGCAATGAGAAAAGGGACCACGACAAAGCTTGTCAAAACCATACACAATGTCCTAGCATACCAAAAATGTCAAGTTTATGTTTTTAGTAGAGAAAGCAAATCAAGTCCAAAATGGGCAAGGGGGTGGGGGCAATGGGTATGGAAAGGTGTGAGGACCACTAAAATTCAATAATTGTTCCAATAATGTCTAGTTTAAACTAATAATTGACAAGGACATAAATATTTTACAAAACATACAAATTGACAACTAATAAATATCTAGAGCATTTTTAGTTGTCTACATTTTATTCCACTTTGATGTGTGTGTGTGTGTCCATACACATCAAAGACTTTGAAGCAAACTTTAATGTACTTGTGAATTGTGCGAGCACATTCTTTATTTTTCTACAAATGTATGGGTGAGTCCCAATAATAATACTTTGTTAAAATCTAGAAAATTGAAATTGCTATATATGATTTGAGTGAAGGTGGGTCTAATGGCCCTGATCTTGGATACATTTTTTAGTACAGCGTTTAGTGACAAAAATTCAATCTAAAACAACATTCTGAGTACAACAAAAAAATAATACTAAATAATGACTTGAATATATCCTTCCACAAAAATAGGTGGCATGTCCTAAGAAAATCTTCACATACGAGTGAGTGAAATCTGAATTGCCTCTTTATAGGAGTGAAAGTTATGATGAGTGCCTAGAGTCTAGATATATATAATGAGTAGAATGTATGCAATCATTTTTAAATTTAGGATAAACTTGTGAAACAAATATCTCAAAATGAAGGGATTGTGTGCATCATATGTAAGATAAGATATAAAACTAATGATGTCTACAATAAAAATATGTAATCTTAGAAGCATGCATGTTATAACTATTTTTTCTCTTTTAGGCTTATGATGTAATTAATATAATGATATGAATAATATACCTACAGTATGGTAAAGTGTAATTATATCCACGACACTATAGTAAGTCATATACATGAATGTACAATTCAAATCTGATCATAATACAATAAAATAACACCATAAATAAATTTAATTGCACTTTTTGACCATATAAATGCACATTCAAGTAAACATGCAAAAACCATCGAAGATTGATGATTCATATGTGAGACATATAAGAGTCGCTTGGATTATTATCATGTGCATTCTCAATATCAAACACACATAAAGAATGATGTTTGTAGGATTGATGATGCACATTGTATGGGTTGAAACAAACACAGATTTGACAAGAAACACAAATGAAAAATAAATAAAAGAAGAAAGACAATGAAGGAGAAGCTGAAATATGGAAAGAATACACACAAAGAGAATGCAAGTTTAGCAATATTAATCCAAGATGGACAAGAATTCGTTTTTGGAGCAATGGAAATTGTTATTGTACAAGACATGTGGATGGCTAAAATAAGGAAATCTTATGATGCACAGGATAGGTGACATGGTAGTTGGCAAGGAAAGAATATGTATGCTAAATCAATAATAGTTGATAGAGGTTGAAGGGGTTCATGGGGACCTCAACCTCTTGTTCAAGAATTGTTTGGCATTTTTCAAATGTTAGGCTAGATCAATTGGAGAATATTTGGAGTTAAGTTTTTGAGGATTCAAGATCACATTCCTTATAGATGTTCATGTATAAATATCGTACTTTAATTGCAATGAATGTATAGGAATGTCATGTATGTTTATACTAAGGATGTTGATATAATAATTAAAGATGAATTCTTGTAGCGAATTGTACCTTGTTTTTTTTATGGTATTTGTATACTTAGATGTTATTTGTGTTATATGCTTCTTTGAGTGAAGATGATGTGATTGGTCATGTCTTTGTGTTTTATTCTCATAACACAGCTCTTGGTGTTCTTTTCATATGCCTCAGACAAACTTCTAAATATTGTCTTAGATAATATGTCAACATTATAAGTATTATATTTTTTACATGGTATTTGGTTTGTGTAGGGCCTAATGAAAGATCCTGAAAGGCAACATTTTGGTTTCATTTTTTGGATCTTATTTGAATGAAGTATGGAGATCAGAGTTGTTAATGGTAGGAAGCATCATAATAGAGGCTTGGTTTTAAGGGAATTTTTTTTTGAGTTTTTAAAAGAAGCATTAGGAATTAAGTAATTTGTCACTAAATAAGTGGTTGGAGATAGAGGTTTATAATGAACTACATGAAATATTCTTTGTTGAGTTTCCATAGCACATACATGCTTTATTAGCATCCCTTGTGGTTTTTTTTAGTTGAAACTTTAGAAGAAATTATGTATAGATCAAGGATCAGTTGAAAGAGATAAATAATTTAGAAGAAGATTCGATTAGAGTTGTTGATGTTTTGTGGAGATACATATTCAACAATTATTTGTTATAGTTTTTAGTTTCAATTTATGAGGAAGTGGAATGTGAGTTCTTGTATGAGCCTAGAGGCCCATTTATTTCTTAGATTATAGTATGGATTAAAATGTTAATGGTTGACAAGAAATATATGACATGAGGATGTATCCAAATTTGTCTATGCATGGGGTATGAAAATTTTATTTAGGTTTGAGTGAGATTTTTCACAAGTTTAAATGAAGATAATAACCTCCAATGATATGGAGTCTCCTAGTGAAAAGGAGGACATAATGCATAAATATAGTGAGAGCAGATAAAAATTGAAGTATACTAAGGATCCCAAGAAGAAGGGTGCGATAATTCAAATCTAAGTATTTGGAACTCGTAATAAGTGGGGAGGCCATGTGATTAGTTCATGTAAGGAAAAGAGACAGTCCCATGAATGTGGTGATCTACACATGAAAGATTCCTCAAGTGAGGAATATACATGGGAGGAAGAAGGATGGATTTTATAAGATGATGTGGAATGTGCCATTGGTGGGGAAGACTCAAAATCTAACTTGATGGGAGCCAAAACCATCAAGCAAATATATTTTGAGGTAGAAATTGAACTGGAAGTGTTTGAAGTTAATATATCATATTTTGAGAATAGAAAAGACATATTTAAGGAAAACATTTTAAGTCTGATTGAATGATGTAATGAACAAGTGATTGTGGAGTGTTTCAATGCCAAAAAGAAGAACCATTATACAAGGTCAGATTTTTAGAGGATGTAACATAATGATGAATCCCATATGAGATGTACCATGCAAGGAAACATAAGGTTGAGAACAACAATTTTTAGAGGGGGTACGAGTTGAGATGGAGGGAATGTAGTTTTAGGAGGTGGACCACAATAAAAATAAGCAACATATAATATGATAATATATTATGATATGTTACTGAAACTTCCATAATAATTTATATTTGAATATGAACCATATCACATCCATAAATGTGAAATTTCCTAGCGAGCTAAGGGAGTCTAGCTTCCTAAGAGGAAGGATAGTAAGCTTTTAATGATTTTGTTGGATCCCATGCATATTTAATATTGCAAGTTTGGTCCCAACCAAACTATGGTTGATTTCAATTAGATGAAGACTAAATTTATATGTGAATTTTGTATACACCTATATTTTTCACATATGATTTATCATGTAGGACTCATCAATGCAACAATCTCCCTCACTATATATTCTAAGGAGTTTATCAGGATTGGGGTGGGATAGTTCATGGTGCTTTAGTGAGAGATTAACTAAGGATCATTATTATACATTCTTTCATCCATCATCATCTACTCAGCCTAGCCTCTATTTGATCTTTCTCTCACTCTCCCTACCTTTTCTTCCTAAATGTGTTATTTTCCCTGATTGTTTCAGTATGACCAAAGCAGTCTTATATCATCCCCTCTAGATTAAGAACTTTGGCTTGGACAAATCAATATTATGTCTACCAAAAAAATTGCACTACTTCTTCCATGCCAAAGCAATATTATTTCTACTGATATATTTTTTACTCCTTCAGTTGGGCCAAAGCTTTCAGCCAAGTTTGATAGGTGACTTTTAAGATTTTTATCTATATATAAGCTTCCTAGTTATCATTTTTCATAAACAAGACATCCAATCTACTATATTTGAATTAAAAAATCTATCTTAGTAAGAAGAATATAAATTATGGATTAGGAGCTTACACTTTTGGAAGGCTAGTTTGTACAAGGTTTTTAAAGATTCAAGGAAAGAATTTGAACCATAAAGGTACACCTAGCCTTTGGAATTCCTAACTAAGTATACTTAGATATTAATATTTACATGTTCATAAATTCATCTAAAAATTTTCTCACAAAGTCCCACTTGAGTTAAGGGGTATATTTATGTCTTGATAAGTTAGCCTAAGGTAAGTATCCCTATCTTTATACTATTTCTTTACTTACTTTGGTGGAAGAGTGTGTGTGTGTGTGTGTGTGTGTGTGTGTGTGTGTGGGAACGTGCACATGTGCATGTGCGTGTGCGTGTCCACGCGTGTGTGTGTGTGTGTGTGTGTGTGCATGTGCATGTGTGTGCACGCATGCGCATGTGCATGTGTGTCTACACATGCCAATATGTTATATTAGTATGTTATTATCATTTATGATTAGATTATTATTTTTTGATAGGTACTGGGGTTCAACGAGTCCCCTACCTAGTGTGTAAAAAACAAAGAGATATACAAAAAATGATCTACAAGGAAATCATCAAAAGTACAATTCTGAGATCCATTACTACATGAAAGCAAGTCTAACAAACTAGTGAGGCATAAAATAATAGATAACAAATAACCAAAAACCATTAAGACTAAGAAGGTTTCAAGCTGAACTAACATAAATAAAGGAATATAAAACACTAAAAAGTTAGGTACTTCTACATGTTAGTGGGAAAATAATCTAACAGATTATCCATCTTCCCCTTCTTCCCTTTTTTTATTTTTTACCTCCTACTACCTTCCTTGATCATCATTCACCATAACCATTTATGATTCTAGTTTCAAAAGAGAAAATAGCTCTTTAGCTGAATCTAAATTTTCTTATTCTTGTCCTCTTTTTACTCCCCTTACTAAATTTTCAAAGTGAGAATTCTAACATTTTACAAAAACTCTCGAAGTAGACCTAGGCTCAATGGCATAATTTAATCTTCTTCTCCCTTCTTTTCCTTATCCTCAGAGTTTTCCTAATTTTATACATCCTGAAAAACATCTTCAGCCACTAATTTTGGATCTGGAGCACTCCATCTATTAGCATTTGCTTTCCCCTCTTTTTTCTTCAAAGCTTGGGAACACCCCTGAGGATAAGAGGCATGAAATTGCCTTGTTGCATTAAAATTATGACACTTTAAATTAGTTTTTTCATAATCTAAAATTTAAATATGTTGAGATTTATGAAACTTCAGGACAATTTTTTTGGGTAATCCTTTACTCAGGTCTATTTCCACATAAATTTTAGCATAGGTGCATAACCCTACAACCAATATGTCTCTATCATTCTTAATAAATTTACCTAAAGCATTTATAATCTCTTCTGAATCATACCAAAAATGTAAAGACAAGTTTGGAATCCATACCCAAACAAGCATCTTCAATACTGAGAGAGTGTTCAGATTAAACTCCAGAAACCAAGGGGTAATGAATAAACGTACATTACCCAAAAACCAAGGGCCCTCTACTAGAATTTTATAGAGATCTTCCTAATTATTGAAAAGAATAATAAAAAATCCTTTAGAACAAAGAGAGATCTTGCATTGGGTTGTCCAAACCTCATATATCCATTGATATAGTGTTGTCATTATAGGCCAGAGGCCATTAAATCTACAGATTACTGCCCTCTTTGAAAGAGTATGAAAGTACTCAACAGTTTCACTTTCTAAAATCTCCGTCACTGGTACTTCTATTTTTTTCCACTATATAATCTTGAGAAGGAGGAATGAATTTCTTGGAATTTGACTTGAAATAAACATTCCTTACTGCATCCTTAAACAAAGTCGGCTTGGAAGAAGATGTAAGATTGGACCCTGATGCACCGCCCCGCAATCTAGAAACCAGACCGATGCATGAATCCTTTTCAATATGGTCTCTAGCCAAAGGATCACAATCTTGAAATTATTTTCCCTGATAAACTAAACATTACATATCTATTGGCAGGCGAAAATCATGCTCTAAAGTCTTCTTAACTATCCCCACTAGGTTTGATGAATTTACCTAGAGATATTTGGTTTTTCTAGATAATGATTTAATCATTATTTGAAAACTTAAATATTTAAACATGAGATTAGCAGCCTGAGAAAAGAGCCTTCTGAAGGAACAAATCTCTATTACTATAGACCCATCTCTGACCTCCTTTGAAATAATTAAACTCGCTTACAAATTTATCATGCACTAAGAAGACTTTGTCACTGCCATCCAAGGAGACCAGCACTGAGGGATTAACACCTCCTACAAGTTCGAACACCACAGTTGCCATACCCAAAAAAGAGGAAAATAGATCCTCCAAAACCCTAATCATGACCATTTTTTCTCCCCACCAATTTAATTAAGTATAAAGTATCAAGTATCTATGCTTATATTATTATATGTTATCTTTTACATGTTTTTTTTTACTTTTCTTACACATCTTGGTTACAATTATTAGTTTAGATAAATATTGGATACTGCTTAATGGCATTTATTTCTCTTTAACTTTAACCCTTTTACATCTTGGATCTTGGTAGAGTCTTTGTTCATCAATTACTTGAGATGGACTTCCCAATTATATCTTTCTTAAATGTATTGCAAAAATCTATTTTTCACAGTTCCATCCTACTTTACAACACAATAAATTTCATGAATGTTTCATATAATTGTAGACACCTAAATTCGGTGTTACACTCTTTGGAAACATCAACTTTCACATATCTTGGCATACTTTAAATTTATGTATACATTGGAATCTTATGCACACTTTTCCCCATCTATTTACCCACATATTGTCTTAGCCAACCCAATTTATAAGATACACATATTCAAGATTACCCTAATATTTTAAAGAACCTTCAATAATCATAAGCAGACTATTTTCATATGTCAAATCACTAATTTTCAATTTCAAGAGAGCACTAACAATATTTGGATAGTTTTGGTTTTATCGTAGGTGTCAACCTCTTATATAAATGCTTGGGAACATAAACAACAATTATTTTTAAAGTTGAGAAGTCTCTATTAGGTCAACATAGATATGTTTCATGGTTTGGTCATAATGGGAAATATAAAAGAGTCACCTATAAATAAAAATCAGTCCTAAGGTTATAATCACTTGGATATTATGTTGAGAATCACTTTAAAACTTGAAAAATACATTATCAATCTCTTGAGACATTATCACAAAGGCATACATATTTGAATATCCCTCAAAAGAGCATTCCTAAATAAATTTTTGAAAAAAAAAAGCAGGTCAAAGTTGCATGGTGCCAAGTGTCGAAAGCCAAACATTGCATTGCATTGCATTATATATTTATCATGATGGTGTGTACACACACATAGGTGTGAGAACTATGTGTGTATATCACCCTATTCAAAGCATCGAAACATGTGAAATACACATTCACTCAACAAGGACTAGTTGGAGCTACCCAACCTAACTTACTTGCTTTATTTTCAAGGGTCATCTGGTATTAGAAGTGTGATAGGGTTACAAATGAAAAATAAGGAAAATAAATACCACTCAGAACCAAAGGTGAGTGTAAACATATGTAGCATATAAATGTGTAAGCACATTGGTCTAGGTCATCACAAACTTGCATAGTTAACATGGGTAGTATAGATAGAGCCTTGATAATACCAGATGATGTAGGTTTGACTTTCACCAATAGATTCCATGCAAGGTTTGAACTCCTATTTCTTGATTTGAGTAGTTAGCGAGAAAATATACCCATTTCATGGATAGGGACGAATACAACGAGTTATAGAAATAATAATTAAGCTAAATTCACTTCTCCTCTATTACTTTTTCCACTATAAATATAATAAGTGAAATATCAATCTACCCTTTTACATTAAGACTTATATGATTACTTCCTTGTTTTACATAATTTGAATATTCTTATTTTTAATTCATTTAGATCACATTAACCACAAAATAAGTAAAATATTCTGGTGAATATGATCATTGACTTGAGCATGACAAAACCCTAAGACTTTTATACCTTAATGTTTCATAATTTCTTAAGGTTTTAGGTTTATCCTAATTTAGGGTTTAAATTTTAGATTTGATTAATTATTACTCAAATAATCAAAAATCTAACATAGTTTTAATGGACACTAATAATTTATATTTTATGAATTTAAGTTATGATTGTCATGATTGCATGTTTCTTTCCTAAAATTTACAATATGATTACAATTCATAAAATGCAATGGGTTAAATTTATCTCTAATAAAACTATATATGATATTAATAATAATGAACTCTTATCTCTCCTTGTTGACATTAAAATGTAATCACTAAATGCTTGACAATGTTTGTCATTGACATTTTACCTTACTTGGCCAACTCACCATTATGATAACTTGTAATCTCTATGAAAGCCTTCAAAGTCTTGAAATTACTAAGAACATCTTCTAGACTTCCCTATTTCATTCTTATTCATCCCTATTCAACATGTACTTTAATGTCACTTTTGTATCAAAAGCATCTATCCTTTTAGGACAAGTCTATGATATGTAGATATGGGCATATTGCACACCTGTCTAATAGTACAGACTTGTATACCATGCTAAAATGAAGTTATATTTTCAAAATGACACACTTCCTAACAACTTTCTCACACATATAAATATGTCAAATATCGAAAATATTTGACATATTTCTCTATAAAATAACATCATAGGTCACACTTAAAGGCACCTAGCACTCTCTTACATGGCTTCTATATTTCTAATTTCTAAAGCATCTATTTTTTTAGTAAAGATCCATATTGTGATTTTTTTGTAATTTTAAAATCTTTTCCCAAGTCTAAGATTATTTATTATAGGTTGAGGGCATCCAATGTCAAATATTATAATCACATTTTCTAGTTACATTCATATGGTCTTCCTAAAACTGAGAAATCCATTTTCCTGAGACCTTTTGGGTTATGTAGGTAGTGCTTAGCCAATAATGGGTTTTCTAAGGATAACTCAACCATTCCAATTTCCCCCATCACCCCCACTCCCTCCTCCATTTTTCATTTGATCTCATTTTGTATGCTTATGTATGATTAGGGTTCTAGTTTTATAGATACTCCACACATCAATTTAAGCTCCACATAAAGACAGGTCAAATATAGACATTGGTAAACATAACCATATTTTTATATCTAGCACACAACCTAACAAGATAGAGACATAGTAGACCAACAATAATGCACTATACTCATATCCACCTCCTTCAGACTTATCCCAACAAATATCAATCCCCTATTTTCTAATACATCTATGTTTTTAAGTATTTTTATATAATCATAGTTTGCAAAAATTAAATACAGTCTGAAATAAATCATTTGTAAGAAAAAATTTCTAACCCTAACCCTAACCCTTATTTCCATTTTTAGTAAAATTACAAATTCTTTAAATTTTATGGATCTTTATATTTGACTGTATTTTGTTCTATATATCATCCTAGATCACATTTCAATAATTTACATTTTCATTTAGAGTTAATTTTAATTTATAATTATTTCTAGTGTAAATACTCTTTAGTAGCACATTGTATGAACATTGAATCTGAGATGTTTTTGGTTACTACTCGATAAGAAAGGACATGTTTTACTCCTTTCATTCCTCTTCTCCCTAGACCTAAAGTTATTGATAGATCCATATATCCCTTAACATTCACCTTAGGCTTATATTGGATACGTAGTTCTATGGTATTAAAACATGAAGAGGTAAGGTACATATTCATGTGTGACAAAGTGGAGGTAGTCCAAATAGCCCTCCTAAAATTCCTCCACCACCTAAAGTGATAACCAATGAAATTAAAGATTATGATGTCATGTTTTTAAAAAGAATACTTAGGAAAAAATATATATTATAATTTCTTAAAAAATAAACTATTTAAAAGGACAATCTTCATGTGGCACTACATGACATAACCTTACCAAATAATATGGAACCAATTTATTTTGTATCTATTGTCAATATAATATGGTGGAGTGAGGATAATATTTATTGATAAAGAACACTTTCCTCGTAAACATGTTATTAATCAACACCTCCCATGATATATTCATGTACAAATTTTAGGTAAGGGGGTTAAACATGTTTTGGTAGATAATGGATCAATACTCAACATTTACAATGTATTCTTTCTTCATATATTTATTGTAGGAGGCAAAGATATTTCTTAATTTGATATGACCATTCACGGATTCAATAACAAAACTCAAAAAATTAAATTGAATGTCATTTTAGGTCCAAATGATATACCAAGTTATGCCCAATTATCTTAACTATAATATTATATTGCGTAGACCTTGGATTCATGATATGAATGAAATTCCTACTACCTTGCACGCACTTATCAAATTTATCCATGAAAAATATATACATTCATCCTATGGATCATGAACCTTTCAAGCATTATATAATGACCCCACCTACTAAAAATTACATACCTCATATACATATGATGAAACCTTCGATGGTTTTTATTACACCACAATGTTAGCCAAATGTTTATTGAGAAATCATACCTATCACACATCCAAAGGTTATTGAGAGCACACTGACCCTTTCAACACAAGATTCCAAATATAATATACCAATGGATAAAATAAATAATAAAATCTAAGCATTAAACAAACCCCTTGATAATGATAATATACCTTCACAAGTGTTAATTTATTTAATGCATGATGTGGGTGATTTGCAAAAACAGGTACATCATCTCACCTTGGATAATAAATCATACGAATCTCATGTTTGTGCCAATTTTATACATAATAACCCTATTCTATGTAGAATCTCAACTATGAGGTTGCCCCAAACCTTTCAGATACTGGTATTACCTATATTTGATAGACAAGGAGATCCATATTTACATCTTCAAGATTATGAAAAAGCCATGGCTCATATTACAAACAAGTTGATTCTATTACATGTATTTCCAAATTCAATAAATGAGAAAGCACTAGATTAGTTCCACCATACACTCCCTAGTGTATCTTTGCATATATATGAGGAGCTAGAGATAGTCTTTCTCATACATTACATACATTATAAGGGACCTCTAGTCACACATGATAGATTACCTTTATTACATTAGGGCGAGATAAAGTCTAAATCAAAATACATTATATGGTTCAAAGCTTGTTTGTATCAGCTAATGTATCAACCAACCAATTTATAAGTACAATACATCTTTGATATAAGTTTAATCTATCCTCTCAAGGAGAGATTGCCATATCAGACATCTAAATCATTTAGACATCTATGCAACGTAGCTATAACATTAGAAGCATAATTGGCATTAATAATTACATAGTCAGAGGTATATTTGGTTATAGACCCCTCAAAGCCTCAGTCATCAAATTTAGTACAAGATCCTACTCCACTTCTAATTCAAAAACCAATGGAACAAAAAAAACCAATAAAAATACTCAATAAGGGAAAAGAGACATTCTACACAACACAGTCTATAGTAACTATAACACAGGATATATGTAGAGGGGTTATACACTTTTGAAATAAGGATGGGCCTCATGACATCTTACTTACACTAATAGATAAGGGGATGATCACACTTCCTTCAACTAATCATCATCCACCACATTGTTTACACCATGTACCACATAATACATATTATCATTTTCATCAGATAAATGGATATTTATATGACCATTATTAGGCACGTTGAGCTTATATCAACCAGTATGTTAGTAGAGGCATCATATAGTTTACATAGGGGGCATCAATACCTCATTTACCATACTCTCTTAGATCACATTCCTCAAAGATGAAGTTATCCCAAGACCTTTATTTTTAAGGAACCATTGGTTAATCATCGTACAAGCCTTGTGACTTTTATAACATCCATTTATCAACAATCTCATATATTATAGCCTCATCAATGATGGAAACTAGTTTGCAAAGTTCAAAATGCACCTATAGTGCACACAATGATTAAGATATTTGGGAACAACTACAAACTCAAAAGAATATTTTTGGTATAGTCACCAATCAAAATTTTTGTAAATAATTATAGAGCTTATAATGCACCTCCAATGTGCACACCAATCAAAATATTTAGAAATAATTATATAGCTCATAATGCACCTCTAGTGTGAACACTAATCAAAATATTTGGGAATAATTATCAACCCAAGAACATAGTTTCAGTTTGACAATCAAAAAAGATATATGAAAATCATTACAAATTTTAGAATGTACCTCCAATACACACACTGATCAAAATATTTGGGAATAATTATCATCCCAAGGGCATAGTTTTAGTTTGATAATCAATAAAGATATATGTCAATCATTATAGAGATTAGAACCCAAATTTAGTGTGCACATTGATTAAAATATTTAAAATAAATCTTATAACTCAGACTGTGGTTTTAGAATGTCAACCAATCAATATTTTTGCATCAAAGTCTACACAGTCATCCACTAGCAGTGCATCATAAGAAGCTCCAGTTTCACAGTCTATGTCTACAAAAACATAACTTGAGCAGTATGGTCATTGGTTTTCCATGTCATTTGGGTTCAGATAGGGCATATTGCCATCACATGTTATACATGTGGACATCTTATAAAATATAACATAAAAACCATATACAAATAAAATACAAAAACTTAATCTCCTTCACATATGCCTAAAACATTCATACAACATATATAAATCAATTAATTGATTCCAACTAAAATAAATGACAAACATTAACATTTCATACAATACCAAATTAAATAACAACCATCTATATATGTAACTTAGAAAAGCATTTCAATATAAATATGGTGCATCACTTAATGATGTGAATATGATTGTTAGGACCAGTTCCCTCATTCTCACTATAATACAAATCAAAACTAGAACTAGAGGACCCACTATTTCTACATGACCTTGATATATGAATACACCTAAGCTCTCTCTCTCTCTTGATATCCCCCAAGCTCAGCTCTACACTCAACATAATAGGGTTTTAATAGGGTTTTGCTTATATGAATAAGGGGAAATCAAAAATCATATCTGAAACCCTACTACAAGATAAATTAATATCTAAAGAAGAAAAGATGAAACCCTAAGGTTAAAATACCTAGGGTTTATTGTGCTCAAAATAATGGTCAAGTTCATTAGAATGTTTTTACTTATTTTGAGATTTAGGTGGTCTAAATAAGATAAAACTATTGAAATTATATTATGCAAAATATGATATTACCATACAAATATGAATTCTAAAGCAGAATTGATATTGCATTTACTATTTTTAGATTTAAAAATATAGAGTGAATATATGTACTTAACTAATTTTGTAATGTGTACCATTCATTGTCTATGTGATAGTCTTCAAAATGACTCTATAATGGCTATATAACTATTCTAATTAGGAAATAGACTATAAAAATATGTGTAGACACAATCACTGAAGCTTAGAACCTTCAACAACTAGTGTTGTGCACTCTCTTCTAGATTTTTCCATGTTGATTGTGTGAGTGTTTTTCCATGGATCATTGCACCTATCATTGTAGATTATTTATATGTGTTTACTTATCATCAGTCTTGTGCAAAGATCTTGATTTTATTTCTCTTTACCTTGGTACCATATCTTCACATATGACACCGTAATGAATTATAAAATGGGGATAAAAAGATGTGATAGATATCCCCAACCACTCATCATTAAGTGATTGAGTGTTACCTACGTTCTAATACTCTAAATAAGGTTCAAATTGTATGTACTTCTCCCACTTAGGTGTGTGTGTGCTCAATCATGATCCACTAAAATGTAATGTAATGCTTTGGATTTTGACTCTTGAAAACATACAAATTTGACCTTGTATTAGTATTCATAATTGGATTTAAGGTTGCTCCTTTGAGGGGTTTTTAGATGTGTATGATTTTTTGATAATGGCTTAATGGAATGATAATGGATTTATTAAGTTTGTAAGTGGTTCTCAAAGTAATTCCCAAGTAAGTACGACCTTAGGTTTGATTTGTATTTATAGATGACTATTTTGTATTTCCCCCAATAATTGACAAAGGAAACATTATTAAGCCTACCCAAAAGAAACATTTTAATTTAAAAATTAGTAGTTAGAGGTTACAGGACACTGTCAAAGAGGCACACACCTACAACAAACTATAAGTATCTGACAATTGTTGTTATTGTACAAAGAAGGAAAAATAGTGATCTGGGATATAGTGATAGATTTCTTAGGATTATAGAGTGTTATGGGGGAAAATATGTATATCTTGAATATGAATGATGGTAATTTGGGTTGGCCATGATAATAGATAAATAAATAGATGGGATAAAGTGTGCACAAGAGTCAAATATGTGCATACAAGTCATGTATTTAAAATCTAGGTCAAAATTAATGTTTCCAAGTGTCTAATTGTGCAACACTAAATTTTAGAATTGTGGGATAGGGTTAAAAATATAAAAATATTTCAAACACAAGGGTGATAAACTAATCTATAACAAGCCAATGAATCATAATATTGAGATATGTTAAATATAGAAATTATTGATTTCAAAAGATACTCAATTGATTTCAATACTAAAGAGAAATGATACTTGTAAACATCTAATTCCTAGCACCATTTATGTTGAAATTGTCAATCTTATTTGAATTGCACTCAAATTCACATTTTAGGTTAAAATCCATAAAATGCCCTAAATGGTTTAAATTTGTCACTTACAAGTGCCAGTTTAGGTCAAAGTATCCCTAAATAGGGCAATGCATTTTATGGGCCAACTAACTTTGATCAAATCATTTTGAATCAAAATGACAATTTTGCCATTTAGTGGTCTAGATCACTCTTTTCTTCTAATTCATTGGTACGCGTCACATACCTTTGTTATTTGGTATTGGAAACATCTTAAATGGGAATACAGCTCCAACACATCTAACATCGCCTTCCAGTTCCTCTCCAATCAAATTATGACCCAGTAATATGACTTTTTGACCATTTTGATTAATTATGCACCAATTTCCAAAGAATTACACTAAACTTGATTAAACTTACTTAAGATAATTAATCCAATATAAGAGCTTAAGTAAAAATTCCATAGATCTTTTTGAATATCTCATTGTTGGAAATTGGTTTTGAATATCTGCATCACCTAGTGACATCATCTATGGGGTGGCATCCATCAAGCCATAAGTGCATAAAATATCAGGATTATGGATCACCCATGCCTCTTCAATGCCCCTTCTTCAAAGGTCATGATGAAGATAATTATGGATTTAATTTCAAATATTGAATTAATCTTCAACCACACATCTTCATCTCAAGATGGATGGTTCAGGTTGATTCTAATCATTCTTGAAAATCTATAAATGGAGAGGCCATGAACATCGTTTTCAAGCTTGAATATTCCAAAGTTATAATGTTAAATTATTTCCACAATCCTTTGCATTTGATCATTGATTTTGTTTGTAAGATTCATTGATAGGCTAGTTTAGTGATTTGGAATCATGAGCTTAGGTTTTATGGAGTATTCTTAAGACATTGGAGGAGTTTGTCACCTTTGTTAACAAAGACAAGGATGTTTGATCAAGGGAAAACATGATTTTGAGACACATGGGTATGGTGAATCCATTTGAGAAGGTAATACAATGTTTGATTTATTTCATTTATTTCTTGTTATCCTTTGTAATTCCCATAGGAATAGATAGGTTTAGTTAGTTAGTTCTTTATGCATTTTTCATGATTTATGGACTAATGTTTGACTAACTTGCTTTATAATCCTCTCTACATCTTGGAATGCCTGATGGGACAAAATGCATCCCACAAATGAAGCAGATCATTTTTTAGCTTTAAAATCTTCATTTGGATCATTAAAACTCTTGAAATTTGATTTTCTAACTTTGTTTTGCCATTTTTATTTGGCATGGATTTACATAGTAACCGACGCTAGTTAGTAAAACTGTCATCAATTAGATAGTTGTTGTCAGTCACTATTAGTATAATCGATGTCGATTAGATAATCATCATTGGTTAGTAAGTGTAACCATCATCAGTTATATAATCGATGTTGGTCACTATGTTTTCCATAAAACACAAACTTGAGAGCTCTTTTTTTGATGTTCATTGTTTCAAACCCAAAATAGCTTCAAGGCTAAAAGACATGCTAACATTTTTGTTGTAGGACCAAGCTTGAAATTTGCTAAAAACATGTTTAGATCACCTTTTGCATGCTTAAAAATGAATTTTGAACATTATTTTGGTGCTTAAAGTAACATTTAGGTGATTAAGTGAGTTCTTCGCATTAGTTTTCAAAATTACAACAAAGACCCAGGGGTCAAATGAACACCACCTCATTTTCCATTTGGAATTAAAAATGAGCTCACCTTTCCAAGTTTTTTGTGTTTACTTAGTTTTTTAAGTTACATTTTATTTGGAAAAAATAGGGATGCCACATGTATGCTCTTCCATTTTTCCCCTTTAGGGAACCATTTGAATCAAAAGTGCCATTTCTATTGCAAGTAGCCTAGTCAAAGGCTTAAAAAGAAAGTCATCTAAAGCACTCCCCAAAAACTCATAAAAGTTTGGGTGACCTTGAAAATGACCCTAAAGTCTTTCTATTTTATGTTTTCTTTATTTTAATGAAAACTTGTCTTACGAGGGGACGTCATTACCTCTTGTGAGTTCTTTAGGGAAGCTTTGACCCTGGGTTTCATCTCCTGGCATTGACTTCATTTGGCTCCTAATTGGAGTTGCACATGGGATGTATTTGCATTTGGACATCACACTACACTGAGCGAATAGTAGGATGTAGTGGTTGTAAAAAGGATTAGACCTTTTTACAACTAGCCAATTCCATGGTCACCCAATTTCCATGCTTGTCTTTTACATTGTTTGAAATGAAAGTCATTATGTAATTGATTCCCCTAGAACCATCAAAACCTTGTTAGTTTAGTAGACCCCACTTTGCCATACCTTGTCAGTTTAGACTTAAGACATTTATTTTTTGTCATTAGCTTACTTGGTCTTGATTTGTGTCTAAAAAATCTTGTTAACTCAATGAACTTAACTAAAACACATTGTCCTCAATTTTCTTAAGCAAGGGTGGTGTTACACTATCTAATTGGAAAATTCACCTTTTCCTTGTTTAAATTATTATCAAAAGCTTTATGTCATGTCATCCACTTTGGCACAGTCATGCTGCCCAATTGAGTCTAGATCTTTTACTCAATTTGTTTGAATCCTTCATATATAATCCACATTTAAAATTGAACCTTTATGAGTTTTAAGGGTTGGTGTGTCAAATTGGATTTGCCATTTCTGCATTAAGCTCATTCTAACTTGGGTTCAATTTTTCATTTGGATTAAAGGTCATTTATTGGACTCAAAATCATATTATCATCTTGGTGGGCTCAAGTCATCTTGTGTATCACTCACACTTTGAGTCCTAAAACATATTTTATCCTATTGGAACCATGTGGTGATGTTGTGTTACCTATTTGGTCCTAAATTTATACTTAGTGATTCACGTATGTTTTTACATCTTGAGTTGCTTAGTCTATTTTGTCTTCTTCATAATCTAAAGAGATTTCCTCTCTACTTCTACGGGTCAACTTGTTTAAAGTTGAAACTAGATTTTATAGTACGAGCATATCACAAAGATCTAGGCTTTGGTGTACTAGTTTTCACCTTAGGTCTTTGAGTTACCTTACCCTCTTCCTATCTATATGATTTGAACTTTACCAGAGGTTGAGTAAACTTGTGAACCAACTCTTCTAAATTTTTTGTGGTTTCAAACCACCCTCCCTTATAGTCTCATTAGTACCTTGGTTATTTTTTTAAAAGAGAGGAAAATCATACTTTGTTTGGTTACCCAGCATTGGTCTAAAGTTAGTCAACACACAAAACATCTCTTTTAGACATGACTCAAAGGTTCACTCGTAGTGGGGCCTCTTATGGCCTTAGTTATGAAGATGAGAAATTTTATGATGGTCAAGATAATCCCATTATTTTTTATGACATCCATGTAACAATAGGATCCAAAGATGATTACAATGAATATCAACCCCAAGAAGATCAAGATGAAGCCCTTCTTAGATTGATATAATCAGGTGCTAGACTACCTTCTAACTTTCCTTTAGAACAATTGCATACCTTAGTTAGAGAAGGAGAACAACGATGACAAGAGAAAGATTTTACACAAATAAACATACCTTCTTCATCTAACAAAGGAAAATAAATACAAATAGAGTCAAAACCCATAAATCTAGATCTTCTAGCTAAGATCAAGATAATAAGTCAATGATATGCAGATCAACTTGTCATAGACTTAAATAAATCCCTAGTTGCCACTTCAATTCACAATTATGCTTTGAAATAATAAGGAAATGTGGTTGAAATTATGCAACAAATATTGGATGAGAACATTATTATAGTGGATCAAGGTAAACCAAATGAATAGTTAAAGTCACAAGAGACCTTACAAAGTGTTCCATTTGACATGAAACATACATTCTTCAATCATTAAGAACCTCTTATTATTTTACACACTAAGAAACCCAAACATTTAGTTTTAATTGATGAAATCCCTCAAGACAATTTGGCTAGTTCTTTTCAACCAACCCAAAAATTGGTAAATAAACATATAAATTTACAAAATCAACAAAGTACAAAACAACCAAATTTAGGGAATGTTTTTTACAATCCAAGAATCAATGGCCTATGTTCTCAACTCAAGGATCAAATAATAACCAAGTCATGGATCGAAAGGTATACACTCCCTATAGATTCATTCAAAACCAGGGGCACATTCCACCCTAATGGTAACAAAACTAGGGGCACATTCCACCCCAATAGTAACAAAACTAGGGGCACATTCCACCTCAATAAGAATGAAACCAAGGGCACATTCCACCCCAATAGCAACAAAATTAGAGGCACATTCCACCCCAACAACAAAAAAACCAAGGGCACATTCCACCCTAGCAACAATGAAACCAGGTGCACATTACACCCCAATAACATCTTATTCAATCCATAAATGCGCCAAACATGCAAGAATGGAATTCTATGAAATAAATTATTCAAAGATTGGAGATGAATAATAGAGTCAAAAAGTACAAATTTGATGAGATATGCCCATATCCATTTGATTTATCTATTCTCCAAAACCCCTTTCTAACTCATTTTGTGGTACCCAAATTTGACAAGTACAAAGGAAAAGGAGATCCATGCGATCACATACAGGAATTCTTCATCTTATGTCAAGAGGTTGATTATAGTAGTGAGTACTTACTATGACTATTTCTACAAATTTCAGTAGGACAAGCTCTTGATTGGCTACCTAAACTACCCAAGGGATCAGTTGTGGATTGGAATGACTTATCAAAAAAGTTTGTTAACCATTTCTCATATAGCATAGAACATGAATTAACCATTCTTGACTTATGCAAATCCATGTAGCATGATGGTGAAAGTTTCACTACATATCTGTAAAGGTGGAGAGCATTGGAAGGTTGATTTCAACATAACTTGCCAAACAAATAGTTGGCTAATATCTTTGCATATAATTTGCATTCTAAAGTTATGCATAATCTACGGTTAGCTTGTGATAACTCATTTGATGAAATTATTGACAAAGTACTGCACTTTGAGAAGGCTCTTATTGCTAAGGGCCTTGTTAAGATTTTTGCACAAGGTCAAGCATCTAATCAGATTAAATCACTAATTCAAACAGTTATACAAGATAATTCTAAAGGCTTTATCAAAAATAAGAACATGGTTGGAAATGGAGTGACTGAAACAAGACATGTATAAATGGTACAGGCTATGCCTCCTCCAAATGTATAATTAACTCCCCCAAATCCACTACCTACTTTGCAAAGACAACCTCCACAAAGGACATTTCATAATAATAATTTTACAGTCTTTAGCAAGTTAGGATAGTCAGTTGAAATAGTGTTACAAAAGCTCATTACTAATTTAATTGTATGGCCAGTATAAAGGCCATTTCCTCAAGATCAACCAAAACTAGATTGGTACAAAGAGAATGAATGGTGTAACTTTCATCATGTTGTTGGTCATGGTGTATATCATTGCATTCAATTACGACATATTATTGAGGACTTTATTGAAAGTGGTGAGCTGGAAATTAATTTGGCCCCTAATTAGGACATCAATTAGGATATGGGAATCTACAAAGACCCCTTTCCTTGACATGATCCACCACCACCAAGAAAGAATCAAAATGGTCACAATCAAGGACAAAGGCAAAATCAGAACCAACAACAAGGTCAGAATCATAATGAGCATAATCAAGATCATAATACCCATACTAACAATGTGGCTTATAATAACATACCTTATGAATATCATTATTTATACTTTATCAATGATCAAGATTCACCTTACTAGGGTAAAACTATTTTATCATGATCAAATATGCTCTACTAGAGTACTTCTTATTATATTCTCTTTAGAGACCCCATTCTAGTGGTACTTCTCTACCTAAATTAGAAATAATCTAATCAAAGTTAGCTAGCCCATAAAATGCATTGCCCTATTTAGGGATACTTTGACCTAAACTGGCACTTGTAAGTGACAAATTTGAACGATTTAGGGCAAATGATGGATTTTGACCTAAAATATGCATTTGAGTCCAATTCGAATAAGATTGATAATTTCAACACAAATGGTTTTAGGAATTGGATGTCTACATTTTTCCCCTGTTTGAGAAGGCATAGTGAGACATTCAAGCAAAGCAACATCTTTTCAAAGAAAAGAGTTGTCAAGAAGAAATTAGAACAGACCCATGATTCCCCCTTGAGAGGACATACTAGGATGAAAGAGAAGGATGGACTCTCAAAAAGAGAGAGAAAGTTAGAGGTTAACCCATGGAATAGATCACATCTAGAAGAGCTAATGCTTACACGTGTGATTACCATCAGTGATCAATATATAATGAGAGGTATAATAGGCTCCAAAAATGGGGGGAATGGGAAATATACAATCCATAAATGTAAGGGACACACTGTAAACATACCCAATTTGAGAGTACAAACTACGTGCTTATGACATTGATCAATCCTGAGACAAGTTGCATGCTAAAATATTGCCATCATCAGATTTAATGTGGAGAGCTTAGAATTAGAGGAAAAGGGAGAATGTTTTGCTTCATGCAGGGAAACACCACTAGAATGGGGTCTCCAAAGAGAATATAATAAAAAGTACTCTAGTAGAGAAGATTTGATCATGATAAAATAGCTTTGCCCTAATAGGGCAGATTTTGATCATTGATAAAGAATAAATAATGATTTTACCCCTATAAAGCTGATTTGATTCAGACGTGGTTTAGATGTTTTGCCCCAACATGGGCAAGTGGCAAGTAAAATAGCTCAAGGATATAACTTAAAAGATAGGTTTAAAGCAAGCGAGTGCAAACATACATGCGATGGTGTAATGGCTTAGAAATCCATATAAAACCAAGCATATGAGAATGCACAACGTGATGAGAGAGATGAAGAGAGATGAAAAGAAGAATGGAGATAGTTGAGTTGACCTTAATAGAAATTGAGCGTTGCCTACATAGTTCCATGGACTCATGTTCTAACATGAACTTTAGGCCAATGTAGTTCACCTAAGTTTAAGAGAAAATGGAATGAGGAATGATGAAAAATGACCAATAATTGATTAGACTGATAATGTATGCAAAGAGATGCACATCTTACTATAGACAAAGAAGCCTAAAATGCATGTTACCTAGAAGCCTAATTCCATATCATGAGCCTAGGTTTTGCAAAGTGTTCTTGAGAATCATTCATTAGAGCTGATGTTGACATTAAGACTTTGAGACCTAAGCATAAATTACTTGCTATATCAAAATAAATTAGGCATACTAAGTATAAATAAATTAAAATGACATAAGATTCTAATTGTACTAAGCCAGTTCAAATGTGAATAGCTATAACTAAGGATAATGGTAAAGCAATGACCAAAACTAGATTTACAGTGATTTAAATTTAAACAAAAATGCAAAGACAAAGAAAAAGATAAACATAAATGAACCTAGCTTGAAATCAAGATATGATCTTAAGTAGGAACAAAATGTTTAAAAACAAAAGGGCAAGAACGTCTTAACGACATGAGACCAATATATGAATAATCAAGATCCATGTGGACTATCAAGGCATTCTTGAACACAAAAGAGAAAAGCAAAATCAAATATAAAAATAAGACACTAATAACAATCAAATAAACAAAATGGTCCAAGAATAATGTAATAACATAGGATCAAAATATAAATAATCGAAAGCTATGTAAATCATCATGATGTTTTGAAACATAAAAGAGAAAAGGAAAAACAATCAAGAAAACACAAGACCAAGATGAGACAAGAAGTAATAAAAAGAGAAAAGGAGAGGAAATAAAAGGAGAGGAATCACAACAAAACACCAAGAAAACACAACAAAACACCGATAAAATTCAAATAAACACACACAAACAAAAACCAAATTAGTGTAGTTTAAAGACAAATGTTCATGCATGTGCAGTAGAGGCATTACTTTCCACATCATAGCAAAGAAAAATGACATGACAATTGTTCCCTAGTTAAAGAGGAACAATGATAGAAAATATGGGGGAAGAGAAGAAAAAGAAGGGGTTGGCCGAGCTGACTCCAGATGTATAAAACAAGTGGACACTACCTACATAGTTCCATGGATGCATGTTTCAACATGAACTTCAGGCCAAATGTAGTTCTCCTAAGAAATGGGATAGAATAAAAATGATGATCAAACCAACATGATTTTTAGAATAAATGGAAAATACGACAAACAAATGAGAATGGTCTGACAAACAAGAAGTTGATGAGATTAGAAAGAATGATCTTACAAAATGGCAAGTGCATAGGACAAGATGAAATGAACTAGTGTTTATGTGCTTGTAAAATGACAAGATCACAGCATGGTGGAATGAGAATGTACAAATGTATAGAAGCATGAGACAATGTTTTTGTTCTTTTGTGGATCATGTTCTAATGTTTTTAGTATTTTCAAAGTATTTCTAATGTTTTTGGTGTTTTTTTGGATAAAATATGCACAAGGTGGGACCATTTATTCAAGGAGATTCACGTCCTAAGAGTAGAGGTTCCAATAAAATAGCTAAGCCAACTGCAATGGCCCATCCTCACAAATTGGTGAGAGCGAAGATCTTGATAAAATAATAAAGAGCAAAAAATGTGATATAGAATAATGTACAACTTGAAGTAAAAAAATAAGTATCTACATTCGCCTATCTATGATAGTGTAGCAATGGTCTGAAACTAAGAAGATGTTTCTATTCACTTGTCTGAAGCTGCACAATACTATCCTAGTTGAACTACTTTGTAGAACTACTATTGAGGGTGTTCATAATGTTCATGAGACATAATGAAGATCATAATTTGTCAAGGGATAAAAAGTGTTCAAGCTTATAACATGCCTTAGACATAAAAAATAATATTCTTCTTGAGGAGAGTAATCCAAAATGGGATGAAGAATGTGTTCAGAGTGCCAAGGATTCAAATCCTTTACTATAGGGAATCATAAAAAGTGGACCAGGGTAGTATAAAATGTATTCAAGGTAAGATAAAAGGGTGGGATAAAATTATGTCAGCACAAGTTTCCCCCAAGTTAGGGGTCTTGTAGATAATGGTTCAAAGTTATTCATGCATAAAACCTCTCAATGTGTATGATGTTCATGGGCTCTAAAATTTCTTTACCATTAGGTTTAGCCAGTCGATATACTCCCGATCCATAGTTTGTTGTGATAATATACAGTTCTAACCAATTAGGCAAAAACGTGCCTTTCTTTTTGGGTTCAGTATTCATATTCTTATGGTTCTCTTTCAAAACTAAGTCACCAATCTCCAATTCTTGAGGGAGAATGTGTTTATTGTAGCTTCTCTGCAATCTATTCTGATAGGCCTTCAAGTTTTCTAGGGTAGCCAAATGCTTACCATCAAGAAGTTCTAGTTCTTGCAGCTGTGAGGTTCTATAGTCTTCATCATCTTCAATGTGCTCCAGTGATATTATTAATGATGGGATCTCAATCTCAATTGGGATGATAGCTTTAGTGCCAAAAACAAGGGAGTATGGAGTAGCACCAATTGCGATGCAATGATTGGTTCTATAATCCCAAAGGGTAGGAAAGAGTTGCAAGTACCAATTATGGCCAGCATCATTGACAGTCTTATTTAAGATGGCTAGAATAGTTTTATTTGATTCCTCAAATTTTCCATTGCCTTGTGGGTTATATGGAGTGTATTTCTTGTGCATGATCTTAAATTTTTCATAAAGAGATTTCACATCTTGGTTCACAAAGGATCCACCATTATCGAATATAATATAGGCTGGGATGCCATATCGACAAATGATATGGTAATGAATGAATTTGGCTATTTGTTTCCTAGTAAAATAAGTGAGAGGAATGGCCTCAATCCACTTGGTAAAGTACTTGGTTTTAGTCAAAATGTGCTTATAGCCATTTGAATATGTCAGGTTAATTTTTCCAATGAGATCGAGACCCCATGCTGAGAATGGCCATGGTGTTGTGATTGGCTACAATGGTAAGGAAGGTACATGTATCAAGTTGCCATGTTGCTGACAAGGAATACACTTTTTTACATAATTACAAGCATCTATCTCCATTTTGGGCCAATAATAACCTATTCTAAGGAGTTTCTTTGCTAAGACTACACCATTGGTATGGGCCCCCATGCATTCCTTCATGAATCTCCTTTAGTGCTAGCTTGGATTCTCCCAAAGATAAATAACGAAGAAGCATTCCATAATATCCTTTATGATAAAGAATGTTTTTAAAGAGGATATAACATGTTAAGTGATGAAGGAATAGTTTTTGTTGGTTGTTAAAAAGGTCAGTGGGAAATACATGACTATGGAAATAATTATAAAAATCTTGGTACCATGGTAGCTCAAGTGAGGGATTAGAATTATCAATGGTGCATATCCTCTCTAAATTTGATAAAATATGTGTTGGCTGAAGAATATTTTCAATTAGGAATTGATACTCTTTAGCATTGTCATGTATTTGAATCATGGAACCATTTTTTGCCATGGCATCAATAGATTTATTGTTGACTCATGAAATTTGCTCAAACTATAGATATTTAAAATGTGTTTTGAGGTTATCGATAATTTTCTTGTAAGGAACAAGCTTGTCATCCTTTGTTTGATAATGGTTAGTTGTCTAATTTATGATTTGCTATGAATCTCCATAGACCTTTAAGATTTGAATATCCCACTATATAGCAAGATGAAGCCTTGTAACCAATGCCTCATATTCAGCCATATTATTTGTACAATGAATTTATATATGGAATGGTTTGGGAATTAGATCCCCCTATGGCACAATCAATAATATGCTAGCTTCAGACCCTCAAGATGTGAAGGATCCATCAAAATAGAGAGTCCACTATTCAATTTTTTGTGATGCTTGTTCTATCATCATGATAGAATCATCTAGAAGGTTAAAGTTGAGAGGTTGAGTGGTCGTAATAGGAGCTTCTATAATTTGGTCAACAATAACTTGTCCTTTGATTGCCTTTTGATTCTGGTACTCAATATCAAACTCACTAAAGAGCATAATCCATTTAGCCATGCATCCTTGATGAGATACTTTAGATAAGAGGAACTTGAGAGGATCTACCTTGGTGATAACAATAGTTTTGTTATTTAGCATATAATGTCACAATTTTTGAGTGGAAAACACCATGATAAACATGCCTTCTCAATAGGCATATAATTATGTTTATAGGCTACCAATGTGCGACTTAAATAATAAACAAAATGTTCCTTACCATGATCATCATGTTGAGTCAAAAGTGCCCCCAATGCATGTTTTATGGCTGATATATAAAGAAGCAGTGGCTTTCCTTGTGTTGGAAGTTGTAAGACTAGTGGATTGGCTAAGTATGTTTTAAGCTTTTCAAATTCCATCTGACAATCTTCATCCCACTGAAATATTACCTCTTTCTTTAAGAGATGGGTAAATGGGTGGCACTTATCTACTAATTGAGAAATAAACCTATGTATAGACTAGATCTTTCCTTGTAGACCTTGTAGCTATTTAAGATTGTTTAGTGGAGGCATTTCCATAATAGCATTGACCTTTGTAGGGTTAACTTTGATCCCTCATTGTGATACAATAAACCCTAGCAATTTTCCTAATGTGACTTCAAAGATGCATTTCTTAGGATTCAAGCAAACTTTATATTCATGAAGCCTCTCAAATATTCTTCATAGAATGTCAGGATGTCCAGCTCTTGTTCTTGATTTTAATCAAGTATATCATCAACATAGTCCTCGATAATTTCATGCATCATGTCATGGAAAATGATAGTCATTACACGTTGATATGTGGCTCCAGTATTCTTCAAACCAAATGGAATGACTTGGTAATAGAATGTCCCCCATGGAGTGGTGAGTGTGGTCTTATGCTAATCTTTAGGGGTTATCTTGATCTGATTGTAACTAGAAAATCCATCCATTAAGGATAACATCTTGTACCTAGCAATTGAGTTGACAATCATGTCAATGTTAGGTAGAGTGAAATCATATTTGGGGCATGCTTTGTTGATATCATGGAAATCAGTACAAATACATATTCCTGGGATCTTTTTACTCACTAATACTATGTTGGAAACCCATTTAGAGTAGT
This sequence comes from Torreya grandis, assembly GCA_037957365.1. NCBI lineage: Eukaryota > Viridiplantae > Streptophyta > Pinopsida > Cupressales > Taxaceae > Torreya > Torreya grandis. The sequence goes on from JARHVA010000177.1 coordinate 1,954,403, forward strand.
CTAGTGGTCTGATAAAATTAGCTCCTAATAATTTTTCCAACTCAGCCTTAAACAAAAAGGCAAACTGTGGATGCATCTTTCTTAATTTTTGCTTGACTGGTTTAGCACCAGAGTGAACAACAAGATGATGCACAACTAAATTTAGGTCCAAGCCTAGCATGTCAAAGTATGCCCATGCAAAGATGTCTATATAATCCCTAAGAATGGATATAATATTTTTATGTTCTTCTTCAATAAGGGAAGCTCCAAGATAAATAATTTTGGGATCCTCATGGGTTCCCAAATTCACTTATGTTGTGTTATCCATAAAGAGTGTGGATCCATCCTCTAGAATTATAGGCAATGTATGGTCATGATCATTTTCCTCTGTTATATATTCTTGTTATTCCTCCCAAAGATCTAGATAATATGAAGAATCAAAATCTACTTTCTTAGGTAAAGGCCAATTGGTAAAAACCTCTAAAAACTCAAGACCAAACCGCTCAGATATTTGATGTTATTCTAAAGAGATGCTTGTACTAGCTATGGAACTTGGGCTAGATGGACTTTTGACATCTTGAGGGGATGAGAAAACTTTCCTGCTTGGGATCACTTGAAATAAGTTTTCACTCAAAGGCTTGTCTTTTTCTTTACTTTTTCCCTAATTGATAAGTGACTCAAAGAGGTTTTCACCTGAAGATCTTGATGTTTTTTATTTATTATGACCAAGAAAGTTTGTCTATTGTCTACTCTCTAAAGTAGGTAGAAAGATCTAATGAAAAATCAAAACCTTCTTATGATCACCAATGGGGAATACATCTTGTAGGCCCATGTATTCTACAATCGATTCTTCATTTTGAAAATCATCAAGGCATATGACCAAATTTTGTTGATCCCAATCTATGAGTTCATGATGGCAAAGGTATAGGTTATAGTGAGGGTTTGCTTTAAGTAGGGCAGTACCAATGGTAAATATATAATGTCCTACTTTAGGAAGGGAAGCACCACTAGGATGGGTTTTTGCTTCAGGATGGAAAGCTCTAATAGGCATTATGGTCAATATGGCATTTCAATCAAAGAAATCTGAGTTAGTAAGCTCATTGAAAAGGCTATAATGGGATGTTGTGTTGATACTAGGAGTCTTATTACTAGTCACTTTGGAAGAGTCACCATCAAATGTCATGAGGTTATCCTCTGGTGGTTTAAATCTGAGACCATGATTCCTATTGACAATTATAGATCATAAGGGTTCTAAAATTCCTTACACCTATGGGCCAAGGTCTTTCCCTATATAGTCAAGATGATCCATTATCATGTTAGGGATAGGATACTTTAGATTCTAAAAACAATCAGCAAGGCCTTCAAAATATAACCAATCTCCCTTAGTAAAATCCTCTTGATCTTTATTTGGTGTGATTATAGGTAAAAAAACCATAGGAGCTTTTGGTTGTTTCTTCTTTCGTTGCCAAATCTCATCGGGTCTATTAGCAGTCTAGGAAGTTTTAGGCTTACCAAATGTTTTAGGGGATTTTGGTAATTTTACAATATGGAGGGCATCCTTTAGATGGTATGTGGAAATGCCTACATCTTTAATAAAAACTTTCTTGGCTAGAGTTGCAAGAAATGGATCGATCGAAGTGGAGGCTAGATCACCAGAGTCGATATAATTAGATGGAGATGGATGAGAAATGATGGATTTGTTCTTCTTTGTAATGAATTCAAAACTTGGGCAATAGTTATAATTATAAAACTCTACTTTAAAATGTTTATAGTATTGATATGGCTATTGATCAATGAGAATAGTAACCTTGATCCCATCATGGAAAAACTTAAGGCATTGGTGAAGAGTAGATGGAACTACTTGTACTTCATGGATCTAAGGATGACCAATAAGTATGTTATAAGGAAGCTCAATATCCCTAAATATGGAATAAAATGTGATGGTAAATAGACCCAACCATGATTGGCAACCAAATTATACCAGATGACTCCCTCTCAACATTGTCATAAGCTTTGATTGTAATAGTTTGTAGTTGAATGTCTTTATCCATGTAGCCCAATCATTGTACCAATTTAAGAGATATGATGTCCAGCCCTGAACCATTATCTATAAGAACCCACTTGAGCTTGTGATCCGCAATGATTATCTCAATGTATAGTGGGTTATTATGGTTCGGGCCAAGGGTGGACATGTCTTTTTGATCAAATTTGATTTGTCGAAATGAAGACAAGTGTCCAACTAGGTTCTAGAACTGATCAAAGTTTATATCATTAGGCACCATAGACTCTTGTAAAAGTTTTTTGAAGACGGTTCTATGGACATTAGATGTCTATAATATTTCTAATATGGAAACTTATGTAGGGGTTTTATCTAACTGATTTGTTAGACTATAAGGCCTTTGAATTTTGGATTTAACTATTTTAGTCTTTGTTGGGACAGTATTCGGCTTTGGAACTATTTTAGTCTTTATTGGGATAGTATGTTTACAGTTTGTCCCTTACATTTATGGATTGTATCTTTCCCATTCCCCCCATCTTTAGGTCCTATTATACCTCTCATTATATTTTGATCATTGATGGTAATCACATGTGCAAGCATTAACTCTTTTGGATGTGATCTATTCCATGGGCTAACTTCTAACTTTCTCTCTCTTTTCGAGAGTCCATCCTTCTCTTTCATCCTAGTATGTCTTCTTGAGGGGGCATCATGGGTCTGTTCCAATTTTTTCTTGACAACTCTTTTCTTTAAAAATATGTTGCTTCACTTTAATGTCTTGCTATGCCTTCTCAAATAGGGGTAAAATGTAGACATATAATTCCTAACACCATTTATGTTGAAATTGTCAATCTTATTTGAATTGCACTCAAATACACATTTTAGGTCAACATCCACAAAATGCCCTAAATGGTTTAAATTTGTCACTTACAAGTGTCAGTTTAGGTCAAAGTATCCCTAAATAGGGCAATGCATTTTATGGGCTAGCTAACTTTGATCAAATCATTTCGAGTCAAAATGACAATTTTGCCATTTAGTGCTCTGGATCACTCTTTTCTTCTAGTTTATTGATACACGTCACGTACTTTTGTTATTTGGTGTTGGAAACATCCTAAATGGGAATATAGCTTCAAGCATCTAACATCACCTTCCAATTCCTCTCCAGTCAAATTATGACCCAGTAATATCACTTTTTGACTATTTTGATTAATTATGCACCAATTTCCAAAGAATTACACTAAACTTGATTAAACTTACTTAAGATAATTAATCCAATTTGAGATCTTAAGTAAGAATTCTATAGATCTTTTTGAATATCTCTTTATTATAAATTGATTTTGAATATCTACATCATCTAGTGACATCATCTATGGGGTGGCATCCATCAAGCCATAAGTGCATAAAATATCAGGATTATGGATCTCCCATGCCTAGTTAATGCCTCCCATGCCTCTTCAATGCCCCTTCTTCTAAGGTCATAATGAAGATAATTATGGATTTAATTCCAAATATTGAATTAATCCTCAACCACACATCTTCATCTTAAGATGGATGGTTCTGGTTGATTTTGATCATTCTTGAAAATCTATAAATAAAGAGGCCATGAACATCATTTTCAAGCTTGAATATTTCAAAGTTATAATGTTAAATTATTTCCACAATCCTTTGCATTTGATCATTGATTTTATTTTCAAGCTTTATTTATAGGGCAGTTTAGTGATTTGTAATCATGATCCTAGGTTTTATGGAGTGTTCTTGAGACATTAGAGGAGTTTTACACCTTTGTTGTCAAAGACAAGGATGCTTGATCAAGGGAGAACATGTTTTTAAGCCACATGGGTATGGTTAATCCATTTAGGAAGGTAATATGATGTTTGTTTTCTTTCATTTGTTTTTTTCTATTATTTATAATTCTTATAGTAATAAATAGGCTTAGTTAGTTAGTTCTTTATGTATTTTTCATGACTAATGGACTAATGTTTGACTAACTTGCTTTGTAATCCTCTCTACAATACTTAATTGGGTTTACTATATACAGGTAGATCTAAACTAGGAATGGGTGTAAAATATATAGAATCAGTATTTTGAACCAATCATCATATTTTGGAAATTATAATTTTGTAACTACAGACACATTCATCAGATCTAGACACTATCATTGATGTTAGTGTCTGAGTCTGATGTAGGTGTCTAATGCAAAATAATGACTAGATTTGGATGTAACCAACTTTTTTATTTTGGGTTTGTTATCATATTTTTTATTATGTATTCAAATCTAAGATACAAGTTGTCATTCTTCACTAACTGATCAAACCTTGGTTCTTCACCCTTTTTAACCTTTGGAATGAATTTGTTAAAAATGGGTTAGTGGGTTTGTGGTGTCAAGTTGAACCAAGGACTAATTTGTCTTTGGGTGATTCCTATATATCTAATACTCTAAGGAGGGCCTAAGACTTATGTAATTCTCCCCTATGTGTGGAAAAGTGTGTGCACAAAGGTGAAATATACTATATTAAGATGCATGTAGTGATCTAGCTTGTAACTTGACAAATATTAGTCATGAGATAATTTTTTTAATTCTTTAGACATATAATACAACTACTTCTGTGCTTGATATGAAAATAGGGACAAATAAGGTTGAATAAATTGGTTGTGTTATTGATTAATGTAGCTTTAGTAGGTGTTTGTTTTGGTATCTGTTGGATGAAGAATGAGAAGGCTTAGACTTGTATTTATACCACACATTTTGAAAATATCTCAAGGTAGGGTTTAATAAGATAAATAGGGTAACCCATAAGTTTTGAAACATTTTCAATTTGGATGACTTTTAGAAACTAGACACTAGATAAGGATCTAGAAATTACCATCGGTGGTAGTGTCCAGTTGTGCCTGGAAGTGTAGGAGACATAAGATCTATAAAATAGGTATGGATCTAAAACTAACAGTGAAATATGTTTATCGGGTTTTATGATTTTTGTGTAGTGTAGGAGACATAGGTCATCAAAATTATATGGATTGGACTAAGAGATAAGTATTTAAACACATTGAGATGGTGAATGTGATCCTTTCAGTAGTAGGGAGGTCTATAACTCAAGGGTATAGCCCTAATTGATATTTTTCAAATGTAAAAGACTAAGATGATATAAATATTTAGCTTTAATATCTACATTTTCCACTTTAATCTAGTAATGCATAAAGGTAAAATTACTAATTTAAAGGAAATAAATACATACGTGGGTATGTATAACAAACCTTGCCTTTGCTTGATCCCACTTTAAATACTTTGATGGTGTGTGACCTATAATGAAGAGTATATTATAATATAAATCAATGCATAATATATAAAAATAGAAAGGAAGGAGTACACCTATGTATCGATGCAACCATGTTTTCTTTTGATGTTTTGACTTAGTAATGATGCTTCCTTATGAAGCTTTGGATCTATAAAAGGTTCAAACTTGAACCTTGGATATTTGAAGAGAAAGATTATAAGGTATTATTCCCCTAATATTATGCAAAGATGAGTTATGACATGGCCATTGAGATCATTGTATCTCAATCGCACAACTCAAGTGTGAATATATAATTTAGTGAAGGTGAGTGATTTAATCAACTCATCTTATAAATAGGTGAGATTGGATGATTTAATAATTCTAATCTATAAATTTCATGAGGTTAAATGATTTAATCACTTTTACCTATAAAATGAACCAACTAATACAATAGAAAAAGCTCGATAATAGTACATCCTAGTGCAATTGGTGTGTCTTGGTGAGTAGCATAATTAGTAATTTTTGTAATTTTTGGTGAAATAACATGGCATATGCACCTCTAATATATCTAATCTAGAGTATATGTGGCATTAATATAAAAAACTTCATTTCACATCTATGTAAAATCAGTGCAATGTATAGGATTCTAACCCAAGTGTATATCTGAATCATGAAACTGATTGAAGTTTGTGCAAGCATGGAGATCATGTCTTTATGACATGCCCCCACTGAAGTTTGTAGATAATGAGTAAGTGTGTAAGTATGGAGGTCATGTTTATATGACATGCCTCCACTAAAATATCAAAACTATGAAAAAGAGGAGATTGTGCTCATATTACATGCCCCAACTGATATGCCCCCCCTTCTGAGGTGAAAGAAATAGAATTTGAAAAGTAACCTTAAAATAATAAGGTGATTGTATAATATGTGTATGAATCATGTAGTATATATGGATAACATGTCAAAGTAGATATATCAATTTATCTTGTAGTATATGATCACATTAAATCTTAAAAGTCATGATATAGATCATGCTAATGTTGTGAGAGTAACAGTACAAGATCATCAAACAATCAAGCACACACACAAGACCACTCAATGTAATGCAAAATGATATTGCAAGGAGACCTCATCTAAGGCAAATGTTCAAATTTCATACAATCAAAATGGATGACATATTTAAATGTTGAATCAACATAAAATGACATATTTTGATATTTAAACAACATACAATAGCACAAGGGCCATTAAGCAAAGAACATTCAAGTTTTCCCCAAGCAATGTAATATACTCAAGAAAATGATAATGTGAATAAATTAAGTATAAGCAACCAAAATAAGCATATTATACTAGTCCTTGCATATATGTATTATCAAAAAATGTTATGTAGCATAACATATCAAGTAAATTATAAAAGATATGAACATGAATATAGACATGTGTAAGATTTATTAAATAAGCTCAAACATGATAATGTATAAATGATATGTAATTTATGTTAATCATCATAAAATAATTAAATGGCCCCAGTGTACTATATGACACATGTAGAGGATAAGTCCAAGATTTGGAAGTGCATAGATCATGTGTCTATGTATGTTTGTATCAAACTAAAACATGTACTTATAGAATATGAGAGAAGAGAGAGAATAATGGTGCTCAAGAGTCATAATAAAAAGTGTCAATTTGAGAGAGTCTTACATATGCATAATAATTTATTATGAAATATAACATGCAAGGTCTCTTTGGATAAATGTACCTCAGAAGCATCAAACTCCTCAAACTTGGCATAGAGGTCTCTCAGCTAGCTTCTTGAAACTACCCTCATCATTGGCCTTTCTTGACCACTCCATAGTAGACTAGGAATAATTACCACATGTTCAATATGATGAGGGGGTTAATAAAAATCTATACAATTAATTATATGTGACCCTAATTATTGATATTCTTCTAGACAAGTGTTCTCACTGCCCACAGTCACTGGTATCCTTCTTTCACTCATTCCTCACACTTATCACCAAAATTCCCATCAGTTGTTCACTCCAATCCATAAAAGAGGTGGTATGACACATATAAAGAGTCTTATTATAATTATATCCATTAGGAAGACCTTAAAAGGCCTCCCAATTGAACTTATCACCTTCTCACTTGGTGATCACCTTCTATTCACTATGCTAGTTTAGACTACTTGAACTAAAGGTGCCTGTAGAGGTACTTATGTGATTTTTTGAATCAATAAATTAGAATTAGGAATTATATTAGGTCCCATTTGTCCTCCCAAAGTGATCCTCATCTTTTAAAACTCCTTTGAACCTGTAAAACATTAAAATCTATTAAGAAAACTAGTTTTATACCATGTCTATACAAATAGGGTACAAGTTAATCTTATGGGAATAATATTGAGGTATTTTTTTTTAAGCACAAATCATTTTCCTACCCCAAATATCCCTCTTGGATGCATTTCCTTCTTTATTTTTCCCATCAGGACATTAGCAAGGGTTTTGGAGGGTTTTGAGTGGTTTTGACCTTTAAGGATTGTTCATAAAATTTTGACATTCAATCCACTAGAACATTTTTTAGGACCCTCTCCAAAAAATCCTAACTCCTTAGGCTCCCATGCTAATCATATGTAAAAATATGAGCTTCTAAACCTAGCCTCTCAAGCTCTTCTTTGCATTCTATGCACCCTATCATGTTTCTAAGCAAAGAAATGACTTCTCTATGACCTTCTCTACAAATCAAAGATTTAAAATAACCTTATAACTCCCCATGAAATTAATTCAATTATTTTCAATGATCATCTAGTGTTATAAATAGAATTATTCCCCTTTAGGTCTCTAAACCTAATCTAGGCCTAATAGGTTTAGTCTGTGTTTAGATTATCACAACCACTTATAAGTGTTTGGTCCTAACTGTGAGACATTTTTCATGTTTTTATATGTCTAAAAAATCTCCCTACATCTCCTTTCAATGTTTCAACACTTCCCAACTTCCTATCTCATCATTCCTTACCAAACATGCAGGGTTTGTCTCCCTGGCAGTGCCCTTTATCTAAGATAAAACAGAGGGCACTTCCATTGTTTGCTCAGTCAATAAATGTTATTAAGGGTATTTTTTGTTCATGTATGTGATATGTACCAAATTTTGTATCATTTATACCTTTTTAAGGTGATTAACACTTCAACTTTCCAAAATTGACTCCTAGAATGATGACTGTGTGGAACTTTTGCATATTGAATATAGGTGTACTTTAAAGATGTATCTTGCCTTGATTTATTGTGATGAACATCAGGTGATATGTTCATTATGTTCTTTAATATTCTTTTAAACATGTCTGACAACCATTCTTTTTTTCCAATTCCTCAAAGTGTACTCACCTCCATTTGACTAGGCTAGTCTGTAGTTAATTATATATTATGTTTCCACTCATAAAAGGGATGCCTATAGGTGTGCATTGTAACATTAGACCTGACCTTATTGAATTAATTTAGGTGTATTTTATGATTTAACTTTTTTATACCATGCTTTGAGTTAGACCAGCACATAATTTTTTGGGTTTAACTTGCATTGTCACGCTGCAGTCAACCTACAGATGTCTATTCTAAGAGTAAAAGAGTTCCTATAGGTTGAATTTAAACATTAGACCTGATGTCAACCCCCCTTTAAATTATTTATTTTAAAGGTGATATATCTCATCATGTGGGGTCACTTATTTGTAGGGTTTGCTTCTATTTCCAATGCCAATAGAGTATGTTATAGACCTTGACTGTGGGCACCTTATTTGAGAGACCCGAGGTCCTCCTATAGGTGAACATCTAAACTAAGCATTGAATATCAACTCTCTTGATTACCCTTAGAGTTAAAACATTATATTTGACTCACATAAGTCACTTATCTTGAAAACATACCACTACATCTCATTTTTACCTTATTGGGTCACTTAATCTTCAAAGTACTGTAGATAACACTGAGGGACTACAGTGAAATATTGCATGAGTTGGGAGCTCTCCAGCATCATACTCCTTTGGCCAAACAGAGCATTTGACATGTCAAAGCATATCCCCTATGATATGGATCCATGATGTAAATGCTTAGACCTACCAAGACTTCATGCATTTCATTGTGGGAGGATTAATAGAAAGATGAAAGCCCTATTTTGGAGATTTTAAGGTAACATTTCCCTTAAGTGGCTCTCTCACACTATGTACATGCTTATTAACTCTACATAACACCTTTGGGATTCATAATTATTTTTATGACATCCTTAAACTTATCAAATCTTATTAAAGGTTCAAACCTATCTCAAACACCTGCTCTCCAATCATATCGGACCTTTGTGGAGACCTACAGGTACACATACAGAAGGTCTACTTATGAATATATGACATATGATTATATACATGATAGGTTGATTCTATAATAAATATCAATAATCCACTATGATTACTATGGTTCTCTCCATCTTTAAATACCTTAATGGAGATGCAAACAAACTTTAGACACCTCATATTAATTGTTTACCCCTCTGTTAGGACACATGTAGGTGTATATGTAGGTCATAAGGAAATGAGGAAAAGAATTGGTTGAAAATGCATCCAAATGAGGTTTTTTGTACATTCCATCATGTTTATACACCTTGGAAAAGATTTCACCACCTTGAAACCTTATCATTACATCACCATGGTTGTGTATATCCCTCTTTACTTGGTTGTAGATGGATACTTGCAAGAAAGTTGATTGTGTTAATGACATGATTGTGTTTTTTATCATTGTATGACATTAAGACCACATATTCATAAGGGGGATTATTCATCATGATGTGATGGATAAATATACAAAAAATCAATTTGAATTTACATCCATATGAAGGTCAAACTGAGGTGCAATCTCCTGCAACTGATGAAGCTATTTGTAGACTCCATAGTGTCTCTCAACTAACATTTTGAGATGTTTGTGCTCTTATCTTTCATCCCAAATGTGCAACCCATGTCAAGAATCATGTTTAGAATATGTTCATGATATTTAAGACCATGTATAATACTTGGTTTGTATGGATTATCTCAAAAAAGGAGTAAACTTGTAGGGTGTGGCGATAAGCATGCAAAAGGAGGAAGTTAACTTATAAACAATGGTTCATAAAACAAAACTAGTAACCTTAAACTCATACCATTAAATAGAATTAGATTAAGTGTATTATCATCCCTCAAATTAAATTGACCCAATTCCTCTCCTACTAGCCATACCATGAGAAAATATGTTTACCAATTCTACATGCCAAGAAGAGTGATGGAGGAAAAAAATGGTTTTGTGCCATTTTTGAGAATTATAAAGTAGATAAAATGTATAATTTAACTTATATAATCTGAAGAGTCATTGTACAACTTCCACACATGCCAAAACACTTGCATAGGTTATACAAGTGCCAAAACTTCCTCTTTTCTAATTATTTTCTTGATCTGACTTAATACCTATAAGTTTTTTAATTGATAATGGCATGACTGATAATAATCTAACATAGGGTATGTTGGAAAACATTTGAAACACTTGTCTACCAAGGTAATCTGTACAACTTTCATTAATGACTCAAATATGACCTTATAGTGACATGAAATGACTTAGGACTAAATTTGACTATGACTAAGGTAAATAGTACATCAAATGACATCAATTAGGACCATGATACACCCTATAACATCTTATAAGACCCATATATCAATTTTTTTACTATATTGGGTTGACCTATTTTGACTTATGGTCAAAATAGTCAATATTCTTGGCATTTTAGTAGGGGTGTTATGTTTGTTATGCCAATGACTAGTAGCCTACTCCCATCCATTGGGTTATGGAGTCACCTATGCATAATTTTGAAACTTAATTGCCTTTGAAACCACTCCATAAAACAAGGAAAGACACACAAAACAAGACACACCAAAGGAAACACACATGCATTTTCAAGAACACTTATGGAACACACACCTAACCTACTATTTACAAGACCTCAATTTATAGGTGAAAAAAAATGTACCATACTTCAACCAGGGTCAAAGATGGTTCCCCTTGCATCTTTTTCACTCCATGAAATCAAACTATCATGTAAGTCATGCTCATCATCAATCACTTGAATAGGTAGATGGTGAAATGACTTACCATACCTATATCTTGTCATGTCTGTAAGTGGGCTACTTTGGGATTTCATGAATGCTTCTTCTTGCTTTCCAAGGAACTTGTTTGGACAGACAAATAACTTGATCTCTATCGTATCTAATTAGTGTTCCTCAAATTATATATTAGGAGTGATTAGGAATGACTCACCCTCACTCCATTTACTACCATGGTGCTCTTGATGTATGATACTATCAGGCTCATTTTTCTTATGTTCTAATCCATCTATAGATGATTAATCTTCAATTTGAAGTGTTTATTGTTATTCAATCTCAAAAACTTTTGCCTTGACTTCACTAGGTTTTTCTATGACTGTAAGCTCTTGGGTAGTAAATCCATTAATCTCTTTTATGACTGTAGACCCATGAATAGTGTCTTGGCATACACCTTCATGTTTGATAGAACACTCAACAACCTACTCATTAGTCTTATTAACACACTCATCAGATATACACTTATTTGGAAGAGGGATAATATTATCTAGCTACTCAAACTCTTGACTTATGGCATTGAACCTTTGCCATAGGTCATCCTCTCCCTCACGAATGTCATCTTCAAGGGTTCCTTCATGAAGTGCAAGTAGAATTATATGGTTCTTCTCATCATAGTGATTTATCATGCTTTTCAACCTATCACAATCATATACATGGATCAATTAATTACCTTCAGCAGCTTGCAAAAAAGAATACTCTATGCTCAACTTAGATTGTTCAAATGTTCCTTCATGGATGATATAGGTTCCAAGGTCAGTTTGCTCAAAGTAGGTATATGGATCGCGTTCATAATCATATACACCATAATCATCTAGAAACAAGTTAGATATGTCTTCAAGCTTAGAATATACACCATCATCTATAATAGACTCTTCTTTCTCAATGATGACATAATTCAAGTTGGAGCTTACTTTTACATAGGGCTCAATGTGGAATCTAGCAAGTGGTTAAATCCTTATGGTCACTTTTGTTCCATATCTTATCCTAAAGGATAATAAGGATCAATCAATTGAGAGGTATCCCCCAATCTTAGTTGTGAAATCTCTTGAAAGGTAGATTGTAAAATGAGCAGGTAAATCAATAGCCATAATGTCTTAAAGGATGGGTAAACTAAGACAATCATGAAAAAAAACCTACAAACCTTTGATCAATAATACTAAATTTTTAGGTGTACCATCTAACTAAAGCACTCTTTTACTATGTGTTTCCTACTTTAGGCCCAATTTGCCAGCTACAACCTTGGGCATCACAATTGTGCTAGCTCCACTATCAACTATGCAGTTATGAACTAGTTTGTCTCCCACAATAAGAGTGAGGTAGAAAGGTGGAGGATTCTTAGATTTGGTAGAAGTATCTATTATATTATTATGGGAATTGGTAAGATAAAAATGACCATGACCATGGATTGATGATGGAGGACTAACATGGATAGTGGATATTTGTTTTTTTAAGAGCTCCTTTTGGCCAAACATATAAAGGGCATCCCAAAGAGATATAGATGCCTTGGCATTATTTAGTGAATCCGCAATGTTTAGAGTATAATTACCTAATTTATCTTAAATACTTGGAGGCAAGGAAGTGTTTTCAACTTGAGGTATTGAATCATTTGGAACAGACCTTCCAACATTCTAACTTGGAGGAGGTGTAGGAGTGTTAGGGACTGCCATGCTTGCAATCATGCTTTACTACCTTGTAAGAGGACCAATTGAGCTTGTAGGAACACCATTAGCATCTCCTAGATCCTTCTTATTAGATATAATGTTTTTTACAATTGAATTTCCTTGATTAATCACAAAATTTTCTTTAACTAGGAAGTTGGTGAAGCTTTCTCCTTGAAGCTTCCAACCTTCACTTTCATGCATTAAGACTTCATCTTCTCTTGATAGTAGAAGAGTGACTCCTCCTTGAGCAACTAGAGATTACTCTCCACCCTCATTCACATCCATGAATTTAACTTATTTCCACTCTTCTCCTTGGATCATATTGTTATGCACTAGTACCATTTATCTTATGTTGGAGGTGTAAGTAGGGTTGTACACATTGGCAGGACTGTTGAAATTAGGTTGCCCTTGACCTCTCCCTCACCCATATTTTTGACCATATTATTGATGATAGGGATAGGGGTTTTTATGATAACCTTGTTTCATATTGGCTTACCTAAGTTGAGCCTCAAAGAAGTTAGACCTTGCATACCAATCAATGCCATCATCTACTTTCTTAGGAGAAAACTTTGACTTAGCATTTTCATTAGGAACTTGAGAAATGTTTAGAAAAATAGCAAGAACATTAGGCAACAGAGTAATAAACACTTTTGGAGGAAAATTTCCTACTTGAATGAGGTAATTATCATCCATAATGACAAGGTCATATGCCTCAGATAGAGTGAAACCACCCATGGATTGTAGTATGATGGCAATGTTAGTACCAATGGCTCTCAAGTATGTAGGAAACACAAAGCTATCAAGTGGTCTCATGAGAGGAGGAAACCTATACCAAGTTTTTTGTAACCTCTAATTTAAGTCATGCATTATTTATTTTGTGTCTCTTTGGATCACATTGAGTTGGTGAGAGTGAAGTGTGGTCACTCTTATCTTCAAATCTTGATGTTAACAGCACTACAAAATCATCCCATGTTATGATGTAACCACTAGGAAAATTCCTATACCAAAAAATTGATTTCCCTCTAAGAGACATGACAAGAAGTATAATAGAAATATTAACCTTAGTGAAATTTTGAAAACTATAGAATTTTGATATATCCCTAATGTGCTCACTAGGAGTGACATGGCCTTCACCATTGAATGTAGGAACACTCTTTGTATCATTAGGGGGAATGCTATCATAAGCATCAAGATATATTGGGTTTCATTGTTAAAGGATGGGAAGGCATGCTACCTAGCCATGTTTTCTTCAATTTATTTTTCACTCTCTTTATCCTCTTAGCTATAAAATTCCTCTTGATCTTTAAAGGGAAGAATAGGATAAGGATTTTGGACGTCAAGAGGAAGTTCAGGTTGAAAAGGTGGATTGATAGGATTGAAAACTCTACTAGAATATGATATAGAAAGGACCATGAATAATGAGCACAAATATATGAAAAAACAATGGTCTACAACCATATTTTACCTTGAATGGAATCACCAAATACTTAGTAGCACACCATATGCAACTAATGTTGTCAAGACCAACATTCACCTTAACAAGTTATCTTTAGGATAATGGTCCCACTAGGTGTGCCAAAAATATTGTCACCAAATATTTCACCCTAGAGGATTTTATTAAAGCCTACTCTAATATTTTAATAACATTGGAATACATCTAGGCCTGTGGGTTGCCTATAGTAAAGGTAGACCTCTAGGTTTAAGGGTTAGCTCCCTGAATTGATATTTAAATGCTTATCACCTATATTAGTGGATTGCTTGTGTGAAAAGGGGTATAAATGTGGATGAAAGTAAACTATTATAATGGAGTGATATACCATAATGATTTCCACAATATCATCATAATCTTACACTAAGGAATAAGACCTTCAATACTAGCTTCAAAGTCCTAAGATGTTCTAACATTAGTATTTCAATATAAAGGTGACATTCATAAGACTACTCAAGGTAAGTGGACCAGAGGTCAAATTTAAAACTATAAAGAAAATTACACACTTTAAGGGAGCCAAAAACTCTATATGACCTGTTAGAATGAAAACTTCTTGCACCAAACATGAAGGGACAAAGAAAAGAGAAGGATAGTTGTTTATCACTAGACCTCACCATACATCACTTTGCACACTTAGACAAGATATTTATAAACTCAAAGTAAGATTTAATATATTATTAAAAGGAAAATAACAACATCAAATTATCAGGGCTTTTCCATACATGGTGTGGAATTTTTCTACAAGAGCCAAAATGGCTAGTATTTATAGAATGTGAGAGAAGAGAGAGAAGAATGGAGCTCAAGAGTCATAAGATCAAGTCTCAAGCTGAGAGAGAGAGAGAGAGAGAGAGAGAGAGAGAGAGAGAGAGAGAGAGTTACATATATATATTAATGGATTATGAAATATACTATGCAATGTCTCTTTGGACAAATGTCCTTTAGAAGCATCAAACTCTTCAAACTTAGCATAGAGGTCTCTCAGTTAGCTTCTTGAAATTACCCTCATCATTGGATTTTCATGAGAACTCCACATCATAATATGAAAAATTTCCACATGTGCACTATGATAAGGGGGTTAATAACAATATTTTCCATACATTAGATGTGTCCCTGATAATTGGTATTCTTCTGGACAAGTGTTCTCATTGCCTTCAGTCATTGTCATCTTTCTTTCACTCATTCCTCACACTTGTCACCAATATGCCCATAATTTGTTCACTCAAATATGTATATGGGATGGTATGACACCTTAAAATATTCCTATTGTCCTTATATTCATTAGGATGACCTTCAAAGGCCTCCTAATTGAGTTTATCACCTTCTCACTTGGTGATCACCTTCCATTCACTATGCCAATTTGGATTGCCTAAAGTGAAGGTGATTTTAAAGGTACCTCTATGATTTTTTAAAGAAATAAATGAGAATAAGAAGTTATATTATGTCCCATTTATCCTCCCAAAGTGATCCTCATCTTTTGAAACTCCTTTGAACCTACAAAACATCAAAATCTATCAAGAAAACTAGTTTTAGACCATGTCCAAACAAATAGGGCACAAGTCAATCTAATGGGAAGAATATTGAGGGATTTTTAAACAATCCCAAACAATTTTCCTACCCCAAATATCCCTCTTTGATGAATTTCCTTCTCTTTTCTTCCCATTGGGTCATTATCAAGGATTTTGGAGGATTTTGAGTGGTTTTGACCTTTCAGGATTGTTCATAAAAGTTTAACATTCAATCCTCAAAAAACTTCCACTGGAACCTTTTTTATGACCCTCTCTAATATAACTCCTTATGCTCTCATGCTAAGCATCTGTACAAATATGTGCTTCTAAACCTAGCCTCTCGAGCTCTTATTTGCATTTTATGCACCCTATCATGTTTCTAAGCCAAGAAATGACTTCTCTATGACCTTATTTGAAAAATAAAGGTTTAAAATCACCTTATAACTCCCCATTAAATTCTTTCAATTATTTTTAAGTCTCATCTAGTGTTATAAATGGGATTAGACCCCTTGAGGTATACAAGCCTAGTCTAGGCCTAGTAGGCTTAGTATGTGTTTGGCTTCTCACAACCACTTTCGAGTGGTTGGCCATGATTTTGAGACCTTTTAAATGTTTTTTCATGTCCAAAATAGTTCCATACATATCCTTTTAAGGTTTCAATACTTCCAAACTTACTTTCTCATCATTACTTACCAAACTTGTAGGGTTTATCTCCCTGAGAGTGCCCTCTGTCTAAGATAGAATAAAGGGAATTTCCCCTATCTACCCAATCAATCCAATGTTATTAGGGGTATTTTTGGGTCATGTAGGTGATATGTACCAATTTTACCAATTTTTCTACCTCTATAAGGTCATTAACACTTTTTTAGACATCCAATTCCTAACACCATTTATGTTGAAATTGTCAATCTTACTCAAATTGCACTCAAATGCACATTTTAGGTCAAAATCCATAAAATGCCCTAAAAGGTTAAAAATTATCACTTAAAATTTCCATTTTAGCTCAAAGTATCCCTAAATAGGTAAATACATTTTATGGGCAAGCTAGCTTTGATCATATTATTTCGAGTCAAAATGACAATTTTGCCATTTAGTGCTTTATATCACTCTTTTCTTATAAATTCATTGGTACACATCACATACCTTTATTATTTAGTGTTTTAAACATCTTAAATGGGAATACAACTCTATCACATCTAACATCTCCTTCTATTTCCTCTCCAGTCAAATTATGACCCAGTAATATGACTTTCTGACCATTTTGATTAATTAAGGGCCAATTTTCAAATAATTACAAAATGTTGATTAACCTTGTTTAAGGCTAATTAATCCAAATCAAGAGCTTAAGTTAATTTTCCAAGAGAGTTGTTAAATATTTATTTTTTTAAATTGATTCCTATTAACTGCATCATCAGGTGACATCATTTCTTGGGAAGACATCCCTAGGCCATATATGGCACAAATATCAAGATTATGGGTCACCCATGGCTAGTTAATGCCTCCCATGCCTCTTCAATGCCCCTTCTTCCAAGGTCATGATGAATATAATTATGGATTTAATTCTAAATATTAGGATTATCCATGGCCACACATCTCAATCTTAAGATGGACGGTCATGGTTGATCCTAACCAATCTCAAAAATATATAAATAGAGAGGCCATGGACATGAATTTTAAGCTTGATTTATGAAAATCTATTATGTAGAATTGTCTCTACAATCCTTTGCAATAAACCATTTATTTTGTTTTCAAGCTTCATTGATAAGCTAGTTTAGTGATTTGGAATCATGAGCCTAGGTTTTATAGAGTGTTCTTGAGACATTGGAGGAGTTTACCACCTTTGTTGACAAAGAAAAGGATTCTTGATCAAGGGAGAACATGATTTTGAGCCACATGGGTATGGTGAATCCATTTGGGAAGGTAATATGATGTTTGCTTTCTTTCATTTGTTTCTTGTTATCCTTTATAATTCCCATAGGAATAGATAGGCTTAGTTAGTTAGTTATTTATGTATTTTTCATTATTTATGGACTAATGTTTGACTAACTTGCTTTTTTATCCTATTTACAACTTCAAATTTCCAAAATAAACTCCTAGAATGATGATTATGTAGAACTTTTGTATATTGACTATAAGTGTACTTTGAAGATGGATCTTACTTTTGACTATTTATGACTCATTTTTGAGATCTAATTCTTGTATTAATGTTATTATCTTACTTGACGTTGAATTTGAGTTACAAAATTGTTGTATAAGTCAAGACATTACAATTGAATTTACCTATAAACCTAGGACATGGACTTGGTATATATTCTATTATAATCTAGACATTGTTTATTAAAGGATCCTTTAAGGTTAAGACCTTAATCAAAAATTAATTTCTAAATATTAGTGTTAAAACTATGAGACCATGCTAAGATACTAATTCAATTAGCATGTTATGTATGTTATAATGAATATGGATTTGGATATTATATTCAATTAGGTCACAAACTTGATCAACCGTAAAGTGAGATATAAAATACTAAAAATGTGGGAGAGAGAACTCTTGAAACCTCCACAAAAAACTTTCAAATCCACGGGTCTTGATTTTGGGCCATGATTTTGACAAGGTGGTTAGGGTTTGGATTATTTGCATTTTGGGTAATATTATTGTACAATAATGTTATTAATTCTATGTGTAATAAGTGTAGGATAACTTTTGTCTCATAGTGTAGATAAATAGTCTTCGTAGGAACATGAATAGTTCTTATGAAAGGTGAAATTATTAGCCATCATTTGGCTATATATATTTGTAATTCTTACTCATTAATGTAACATGAATATGATTTTGGTTCGCACCAAATTATTATTTAACTCAGTCCATTATTCATCAAGTTATATGTTCATTATCATCTTAAAGAAGCATGTAAACATGTCTGACAACCATTCTTCTTTGCCAATTCCTCAAAGTGTACTACTTCCATTTGAATAGGCTATCATATAGCCAATTGTATACTATGTTTCCACTCAAAAAATAGATGCTTGTAGGTGTGAATTGAAACATTAGACTTGGTGTCATTGTCATAAGACCTTATTGAAGTCCTTTAGGCACATATTATGATTTAACTTGTCTATACCATGCCTTGAGTCAGACCAACACATAAATTACTAGGTTCAACTTGCATTATCATGCTACAGTCAAATTTTGAGAGTAAAAGAGTTCATATAGATTGAATTTAAACATTATACCTAGTGTCAACCCCACTTCAATTGTTTCTTGGTAAGGTGTTATCTCTCATCATGTAGGGTCACTTACTTGTAGGGTTTGCTTCTATTTCCAATGCTAATAGAGTATGTTCTAGACCTTGATTGTGGACACCTTATTTGAGAGACCTGGGGTCCTCTTGTAGGTGAACATATACACTAAGCATTGAATATCAACTCTCTTGACTACCCTTGGGGGTACAACACTATCTTTGACTCACACAAATCACTTGTCTTGAAAACATACCATTACATGTCATTATTACCTTATAGGGTCACTTAAACTTCAAGGTATTGTAGATAACACTAAGGGACGGCAGTGAAATATTATATGAGTTGGGATCTCTCCAGCATCATACTCCTTTGGCCAAACATAACACTTATCATGTCAAATCATAGCACCTATGTTATGGCTCCATGATGGAAATGTTTCGACCTACCAACACTTCATGCATTTCACTATGGGAGGATCAAAAGAAAGAAGAAATCCCTATTTTAGATATTTTAAGGTAATGTGTCCCTTAAGTGGCTCTCTCACACTATGTACATGATTCTCAACTCTGGATAACACCTTTTGGTTTCACAATGATTGTTATGACATCCTTCAACATCTCAAACCTTAAGGAAGGTTCAAACCTATCTCAAACACATGCTCTCCAATCATCTTGGACCTTTGTGGAGACTTGCAGGTGCACATACAAGAGGTTTGATTGTGAATATATGACATATGATTATATACATGATAGGTTGCTTCTACAATCAATCTCAAGACTCCACTATGATTACTATGGTGCTCTCCATCTTTCAATACCTTAATTTAGATGCAAAAAAACTTTAGACACATCATATCAATTATTCACCCCTTTTTTAGGACACCTGTAGGTGTATGTGTAGGTCATAGGGCAATGAGGCAAAGAATTGGTTGAAAATGCATCCAAATGAGGCTATTTGGACATTCTATCATGTTGATTCACCTTGGAAAATATTTCACCACCTTGAAACCTTATCATTACATCACCATGGCTATGTAAATCCTTCTTTACTTAGTTATAGATGGATACTTACAGGAAGTTTGATTGTGTTAATGACATGAATGTGTTCTTGATCATTATATGACCTTAAGACCATATATTCATAAGGGGGATTGTTCATCATGAAAATATGGATAAATATAAAACAAATAAACTTACATTTACATACATATTAAGGTCAAACTATGGTGTAATCTCTTACAACTAATGAAATTGTATATAGACTCCACAGTGTCTCTCAACTAGCAATTTGAGATGTTTGTGCTCTTCTCTTTCATCCCAGATATTTAACCCATGTCAAGAATCATGTGAATAGTATGTTCATGATCCTAAGGACCATGTACAGTACTTGGTTTGTATGGATTAGCTCAAATAAGGAGAAAACCTGTAGGGTTTGGGGATAAGCATGTAAAAGGAGGTAGTTAACTTCTCAACAATGGTTCATAAAGCACAAATAGTCAATCCTTGAATTCATACCATGAAATATAAGCGGACTAATTTTTTTATCATCCATCAAAGGTGTTTTACCCAATTCCTTTCCTACTGACCGTACCATGAGAAAACCTATTGACCAATTCTGCATGCCAAGAAGAATGTGGAGGAGCAGAATGGTTTTGGGCCATTTTTGAGACTTCTAAAGTAGATCAAATATATAATTGAACTTAGAGAAGTTTATTAGTCATTTTACAACCTTTTACATGTGCCAAAACACTTACATAGGTCGTACAACTGCCAAAACTTCCTCTTTTCTAACTATTTTCTTTATCTGGCTTAATACCTACAATTAGTTAGTACTGACATGACTAAAAATAATATTATATAGGGTACATTTGGAAATATTTGGAACACTTTTATACCAAGGTAAACCATACAACTTTCATTAATGGCTTAAATATGACCTTATAGTGACATGAAATGACTTAGTACTAAATTTGACTATGACCAAGGTAAATAGTACATCAAATGACATCAATTAGGACCGTGACACACCTTATAACATCCTAAAGGGACTCCATATTAATTTTTGTACTATAGGGGTTGATCTATTTTGACTTGTGGTCAAAATAGTCAATAGTAACTATAGACCAAATTTGGCCCACATAAAGATCTTTTGCCTAGAAATGCTTTGAGTAGATGAACATATTTTCTGGATGAAATGAGTGGTCTAAATATTTCATGCTTACTGAAAGATTTTGAAACACTTTAAGCAAGATTAAATTGTGATTGAATTGATCTTTATGGGACAGGTCTACAATTGTAGATGAAGGGTCCAAGTAGGTTTCATGGTGTTTGAGCATTCAGGAGCATGAACCAAGTTGCATAAACCTTAAAATATCAGAACCTTGAAAGATTGAAAAAAATATGGAATGTGCAAGTTTAAATAAATATATATCTCCATGATGTCATTCATAAATGAGCAAAACAGTTCACTTGCACATTTAATAAATGTACCTCAGGGAGCCTCACGAGCAAAAGGATTGTAGTGTCACATTGTTCTTCATGTTAGGATCATATCTGGTGAATTTCATGCCTGTGCAAGTCTTCTAGCCCAAGTTATGAGGTTTCAAATATTGAATTGTAGATTGAGATGTCTACACAGACATCAAAATAAAGCTTAGCATTTATCTATTGGGGTCTAAAAGATTGACGATCGTATGAATGTCAAATTATGGGCACGTGAACATCAAATTTAAGACATGATAAATAACCATTGGGGTTTAAAAATTCTAATAATAGTCATGCAGATGTTAAATACCTTCAGACAAATGTCAAATATGGGCACACAAATGTCAAAGTTAGGCCTCGTGAGTTAGCCATTTGAGTTCAAATGATGAGTCCCAGTAAGATCAAGGGCCCACATTCACTTGTGCATCTTGATCCAATGATGCAAGATCAAATCAACATGTTAAAGGATCTCGGTTGGTAAAAAATCAAGGGCTCACATGTATTTATATATCTAGATCTAATGGTTTATATGAGGTCAAAGAGTCTAGATCAAATAGTAGGTATCTTTTTAGACCAATAAGAATGAAGATAATTGGGCACAATGTAAATGGTCCGAGTTGGCAATCGACAACCAATGAACAAATGGAAAATCCAAAGAGATTCTATTGAAGGTTGATGAACTAGTTCTCAACCCAAGTGAGAAAAAACTTAAAGACCCATATCACCATTAGAGCTTGATCAACAACAAGACTAGTCATATAGGCAAGATGGTTAAGGACAAGGCTTCATCACCATTAAAGTTTAAACAGGACCTATGGTCGATAATTTAAAACATGTCAACCCTATTGTAGGGTCATTCCATTGACATGATCATTGATTTTAGATGGAGGATCCTCATATATAATATATTACTGGCTCTTATAGGGTTTAGATGTAGAGCATGTCTCTTAGGGCCTAATACAAAGATTGAAGATGGACTACTGATTGTGAACCAAGGTCAAGCAATTTACAGGTTTCCATGGATATTGTGACTATGTGAAAACCAATAATTAGATTGGTTTTCACCTATAATGGACCTATGTTTGATATTGGATCAAATAAAGACGTAAACATGATCATGGAGAGGTGTCTCACCTATCATTAGGGTCACATTTTTTATAAATAGGTACCTATGGCCACCCAAAGCAGATGTGGCATAATTCTATCAATTCCAAGACATGGTCCTCATCAAAAGATCAGATAGCTAATGACATGGTTTTCTAAGAAGGACACCTGGTGAATAGATAAGGATAATGGGCATTTAATTATTTTACATAATTTGTTCCTTATTGATAAGGTCATGATTCAACATCCTCAAACTTGTGCTAATACATCATAGTTCCCTCTCTCTCTCTTTCTTTTTTCTATATATGTTCCAAATTCTACCACATTTTAACTCTCTGAAAATTTAGACAAGAAATATATGACATTTTTTAGAATATACTCTTATGCTTTAGCTTGCATAGGCTATGCCAAAATTTGTACTGTAACACCTTTTGATGCAATAAAGATTGAATTCCATCATTTTGTAAGCTAGATTGAAGTGTGTTCTATGAATAAATGTATCATGGTTAAGTGAATGTATATTCCTTATCTATGTATAAGTTATCTCACCTTCATGAAGTGCTTGGTAGCTCTCACAGGTCATTTTAAATACAATTTATAGTTTGTTGTTTAGCTTGAAAGTGGATATTTGCCCTCTCATGCTAGTTTGATAACTAATCAGTGCTTTATTATGAAATACTTATGTGGGACTAATATTTTTTGGTCCTGAATGTATCTCATAATTTGTCTTGTGCAAATTATAAGTGTTTCAATTATTGGTGCATCACCTCATTTTATATGCTTTCATGTATTATCGTTACGCTCTCTCCCCGTTTCCAAGCAATTATTAGATTATATCTAGTTTAGATGATAAATACAAAATGAATTCAGCCTTCTCCGAAGGTCTGACCTAAGTTTAGGTGACCCATAACCTAGGGTCATTCCCATTTTAGAATATATTTGAGTAAGAGGACCTGAACAATCCCCTTCTCAACTAAGGTGCAAATCTAGAACACCAACAGTTCTGGCATGCCCGATGGGACCATGTTTCCTTAGTATAATTGAAATTTGAATATTGAGAAGAAGAAATTGTAAAAGGAGGAGACATCTACCATCATCAAAAGTTGAAGATCCTTAAATTTGTAGAGCTCATAGCATCTTTAAGATAATTTTTTCACACCAAAGGTTACAACAAGGTCATCAAGTAAAGGTATTCCTTTTGAATTCATTGATCTACCTTCTACTTCTTACAAAAAAACAAGATTCAATAAGACCAGACCTTATCCTAAAAATAAATTATCGCCTCTTCCTCATCCTATTGCTTTATTCCAAGCTATTATCCCCATAACCCAAATCCCTTTTACCCAAATGGTTGTCAAGAATCAAGTGTCTATTCCATTCAATAGGGATAGTCCTCTAATTTTGGCCCAATATGATGACATCCTTATGTCTGCCTTAAAGAGTATCCCTTTCTTATCAAGTGAATGGGATAAAACTATTGTTATTGAACATATCCAAGATGTTGCCAACCTATGTTCTATTGATAAAGTTGTTCAAGATAATGTGGCTATCAGACTACTTGTTACTTCCTTCAAAAGAAAAGAATTGAAATGGTATAGGAATCTTCCTTTGACCTCCATTATTACTTGGGATGAATTAGGTGCAGCCTTAGTTAGGCAATTTGAAGACAATTCTAATCATCTATCTTTGATTGAACAACTGACTACCATACAAAGGTACCCCCATGAGTTCATGTTTGATTTTAACCTCAAATTCCAAAATACATGGACTAGAATACATGCATTTTTTAGACCATCCCCAGAGTATGCATTTTTTTACTATCTAAAGGCCCTCAATTTTCATATTACTATCATGATACAGTCCATGGGTGGTAATACTTTTCAAAATGCATATGAAATTACAACAAGAGTATAAAATACCTTGATACAAGTTGGCAAACTTGATCCAAGGCCTTTAATGCCCATATTTCTAAAATTGCAACCTATTCTTCCCCCTCAAGTTCTTCAAATCCCATCTCTAGCTCCTATTCCATCTCTAAAATCCCAAGTTGTAGCCCCCTTCTAATCAAGTTAGTGAGATCAGAGATCTAAAAAGTATGCTACAATATTTTTAGAATGAGATCATTCAACTCAAGAGACAATAGTACCAAGGTAGGCCTTATTAGTAGCAAAATCAGAATACTTACCAGTCCTTCAATAATCAAAGACCTCCTTATCAAGGTTTCAAAGACAATAGAAAACCTTACCAAAACCAAGGAGCCATAACCCAAACTAAGCCATATGCATCCCTTGATCCTAATGTATCTTCCAATTTAAAATCTATTATTCCTCAAAACAACTTGATGCAAGATTCAGGTTGGCAGCCATTCAATCTAAATGACACTCAAAACTAAGCCTTGATATCATAGGATATCACTATGCCATAAATGACACAAGAAGAGTTCTCTCTTCAATTTGGTCAGTATCAAGACATGAATATGGCATTGCAAGGAGAGGCTCAATAAGTTTGAGGGTATATTTATTCCATCATGTTAATTGGTATTTGTATGATCATATTACATTCAATCAAGTTGGTAAAACTAGCAACATAAATGGTCAAGTTACAGCTCTGACTAGAGCTAAAAGAAGAGCAATTGAAGAAGCTCAAGATGTGAGAAATAATTCTAGTGTTCATAACATTTTTTCAAAGAGTGTCAAGGATAAAACTATCCCTATTGCATAGAATAACTAGAATGCAGAAGCAGGGAAGGTTCCCTAAATGCCTCTAATTAGAGAATAACCAGTGGTTCAAAAGTTATAGCCAAAGGTTAGTGAAGCCTCATTCAGAATAATAGACCAAATAAAGAAATAAAATGTTAGTATTATCATGTGGGATTCCCTTTCCATTTTAGGGTAAAAATACATGCTCATTCAAGAGCTTTCAGCACTTAAATTGTCTAAAAAATTAGTTGAGAAATAATTAGTTGTCTTGGCTAATTTAGACCAGCCTACTAAGCAACTAGATCAATAGGTACACAACATGACAAAGGTGGATAAAAATAATGTAAAATTAAATAAAAGTTCTTCCTTTTATCTCTCTTTAATATTTGGTGATTTCTTACTTCATAATTATATGGTAGATAGTGGAGCTAGTAGCACTATCATGCTCAAGCAAATTGCAGACAAGTTTGGTCTTATCTATGAACCAAATAACAAGATATTACTACAATTATATGGGTTACCAACAAAGATAGTATGCATAATCAAGGATCTAAAATTGACATTACATGATTTCCCTAATGTTACCATTCAACAAGATGTAGTTGTAATGGACTTACCTCCCTATTTTTCCATGTGTTTATCAAGGGACTTTACTTCAAAGATTGGAGGATATTTGTTAGCTGATTGGACATATTTGATGTTCAAGACCAAGTATGGTACCAAGATAACAATATGTTTTGAGCCTATTGCAAGATTTCATTTAGAGCCATATATTCCAAGTATGATGAACACTAATTATGTTATCTCAGACAAGGTACTAGAAAATAGTGAGGTGGAAATTGAATTCCATCTTTGATGAAAGATGATCATCCTAGTGATGCCCTATGGCAACTATAATTTGATGGATCCAAGAACAAACATGGCACTAGGACTGGAATGATGTTAATTTCTCCAGTCAATCAAAAGTATTTATCTTATCTCAAGTTTTAGTTTGGTTCCAATAATATTGTTGAATATGAAGCACTAGTGCATGGTTTACAATGGGTAAGAAAGATGAAGGTTAATACCTTACAAGTCTTTGGTGATAGTGAACTAGTAGTTCACCAAGAGGACTTAATATATGTAAGAACCCACTACTTAGGTCCTATAAGCATAGAGTATGGGACTTAATTGAATACTTTCAAGATTTCAATATTTGTGTCATATCAAGAAATAAGAACAAACATGCAGACAAGTTGGTTGTCATTAGGTCACAATTCAATATCTTAGATGACATAAAAAATGAAAAGGTTTAGTCACACATCAAGGTGATCGTAAGGCCTTCTATCTGAGACAACCATGAAAATTGACAAGTATTTGAAGATGATAATCAGATTATCAAGTAATTACAAGAAGAATCTAAATTCTCTTGAAGGAACTAAGACAAGCACTTGCAACAATATGGTGACCATATTGTGTAACTGAAGACAAATAAGTTGTCTAAAGGGTTGGTCACCCTTGAAAACATATTCAACAGAGATGATGAATTGAGAAAAGAAAAGTTTTATTTATCAACCAAAGAACACTATACAAATGTGGAGATTGCAACTGGTACGAGCTTAAAGTTGGGCAAGGTTTGCACATCTTCAAAGAAGAAAACTTCTATTGAGTTATGTTCAAGTTTTGTAGATGTATTTGCATGGCAGTAAAGTGATCTCAAAATATTTGATCCAAGTCTAGCTCAACATACCATTGAGTTAGAGGATGATACTAAGCCAATCAGACAAAGACAAAGGCATATTAACCCAAATCTTGAACCTTTGATGAGAGTTGAGATACATAAGCTCATTGAGTCAGCTATAATATTTCCAATTAAGCATTCAACTTGGGTGGCAAACCTTGTTCTAGTACAAAAAAAGAATGGTGAAATAAGAATATGTGTTGACTTTCATGACTTGAAAAAAGCCTTTATTAAAGAGCACTATCCATTGCCATCAATAGAGCAAATTTTATAGTTAGTGAAAGTTCAAAAATGTTCCCCTTATTGGATGGCTCTAGTGGTTATAACTAGATTTTGGTCAAAGAAGAAGACTAGTTCAAAACATCCTTTACCACAAAGTGGGAGACATTTGCATATAGAAAGATGCCTTTTGGTATATCCAATGCTGGAGAAACTTTTTATAACTCTATGGACATGGCATTTCAAGGTCTTCTTAACAAGTTTATACTTGTTTATTTGGATGATATAATAGTATTCTATAATAGTGTAGATGAGTATATGATTCACCTCAAACAAGTGTTTGAAAGGTACAAACAATTTGGGGTGTTTTTGAATCTCAAAAAATGTGTTTTCTCTATTTATGAAGGTAGGTTTCTTGGACATGTAATTTCAAAATATGGTACAAGCATATATCTTGATAGGATAGACTCAATTTTGGCACTTTCCTTGCCTAAACATAAGAAATCCTTGCAAAGTTTCTTAGGCAAGATCAATTTCATAAGAAGATACATTTCAGAGTTTGCTACTTTAGCTAGGCCACTCACAGCCATGCTAAAGAAGGGTCATATTTTTAGTTGGTCTAAAAAAGGAGTAAGAATTTTTGAATAGATCGAGAAAGTTATAGCCATTACTCCTACACTTCTGACCCTAACTTCATAAAGGATTTTTGTATATATATGCTAAAATTGACACTATTTCAAGTATCCTCATGCATCAGAATCAAGAGACTTTAGAGCAGCCAATAGCCTTCTTCAATCAAGGCTTAGAATAATATGAAACAAGGTACTCTTTTGTTGAGAAGCATGTACTTTTAGTCATAAAGTATCTTAAGAAGTTTAGATACTTGTTACCTAATAATAAGATACATTTGATGGTTGCACATCCAAGTGTCAAGGATTTTTCTTGAACAAGTACATAAATGACAAAAGATCTAGTTGGATAACCAAATTCATAAAATATGATGTTGAGATCAAGGTCACAAAGTTGATTAGAGGCAAAGGACTTTGTAAACATGTAGCCCAAGACTTACAAGAGGCTAATGGGTTGGTTATGTTGTCAAATGATGAGGAAGTTGAAAATGAGCATACCTCACCTTCAAGTTGGTTCTAAGATATGGTAATATACTTACACGATTGTGTTTATTCTTCTCATCAGACCCTTTCAAAAAGGAGATATTTCATATTGCAATCAATTCTTTTTTTTCTTGGTGATAATGTGTTATTCAAAAAGGATATCAATGACATGTTTCTAAGGTGCATAGGTTGAGGTCAAACACAAAGACTACTTGATAAATTCCATGATGGACATGGTGGAGGTCATTATTCATCAAGGATCACATCCCAAAATATTATGAGAGGTGGGTATTACTGGCCAAGTATATTCAGTGATTGTCATGCATGGACTACGAAATGCAGACAATGTGTTATGTTTCTTAGGAAAGTTAAATCTTGCACCCTTACCTCTCCAACCAAATTTAGTGTATTAACTCTTTTTCCAATGGTAATGGTAATTTATTGGACTCATTAATCCCCCTTTAAGCTCAGGACATAAGTGGATCCTAACTACCACCGATTATTTTATTAGATGGACAAAAGCAGTGGCATTGAAAGAAGCTAATGAAACCAATGTTCTGGACTTCTATAAAGGTTTACTTACCATATTTGAAGTCCCGTCAACCATTATTATTGACAATGTTATGGCTTTTGTGGGGTCTAAGATCAGCCGGTGGGCAGTTCAACATAGTTTTTTTATCAGTACCTCATCAAACTATTACCCACAATGTAATGGCCTTGGTGAGTCCACTAACAAGAATTTGTTGAAGATCATTGAAAGAATTATTGAATACAATCAAAGGTCATGGAATCTCAAATTTAAGTCATCTATGTGGGCTGACTTGATCACCTATAAAAGGTCAATAGCCAATTATTCATACAAGCTAATATATGGTAAGGAAGTAAGAATGCCTATTTCTCTTGAATTCCCTATTTTAGAAAAAATGCATCAACTTAAGCTTTTGGAAAATCAGCCAATGGAAATCAAATATGTTGAACTCATGGATATAGAAGAGATAAGGTATCAATTCATGTTGGCTATGGAGGCCCATCAAGTAATGGTAAAGAGATCTTTTGATAAAGGAGCTTCTTCAAGAAGTTTTCAAGAAGGAGATTTGGTCCTCAAGTGGGATGAGGACAAAGCTAAGCCAGGAAGGAACACAAAATTTGACTCTCTCTAGAGTGGTCCATACAGATTCTCCAACTGCAAATCTCATAATGCCTTCTATCTTGCAAAGATGGATGGTGAAGAGCTTTCTATCCCAGTCAATGGAATACATCTGAAACACTGCTATTGAGGAAGTTAAGTCCCCTATACATAGTTAGTTGATCTTGATTTTCTCTAAGTGATGTTATAACGCATTAGTTTATTTTTATTTTATCTCAAATAAGTGCTTTATTTGCATAGTTGTTTGGTAGGTTAGTTGCCTTTGCATTATCAAGTTATTTTTCCTTTCAAGTTTGTTTCTTCCCCTTTTTTAGAATTCTTTGTCTTTGCAAAGTCAAGAGCATATCTTGTAGTCAATGTAAATGGTCCAATAATCATAGAGATGGTCTGAGTTCTCAAGCATAGTAGGCATGCTGCTCAGCCAAGTTTTCAAAGATGTTGATCAAATTTGGCCCACATAAAGATCTTTTGCCTAGAAATGCTTTGAGTAAATGAATCAATTTTTTGGATGGAATGAGTGGTACAAATATCTCATGATGAATGCAAATCTTTTGAAATACTTTAAGCAATCTTAAATTTTGATCTAATTTATCTTCAAGGGACAGGTCTACAATTGTAGATGAAGGGTCCAAGTAGGTTTCATGGTGTTCGAGCATTCAGGAGCATGAACTAGGTTGCAAAAACCTTAAAAAATCATCAGAGCCTTGAAAGATTGAGCAAAAGATGGAATGTGCAAGTTTAAAGAACCAAACCATCTCTAAGACATCATGCATAAATGAGCAAACCATTTCACTTACGTATTTAATAAATGCACCTTAGGGAGACTCATGAGCAAAAGGATTGTAGTGTCACATTGTTCTTCATGTCAGGATCATATCCTATAAATTTCATGCCCATGTGAGTCTTCTAGCCAAACTTGTAAGCTTTGAAAGATTGACTTGTAGATGGAGACATCCACACAGACATCAAAATAAAGCTCAATGTTTATCTATTGGGTTCCAAAAGATTGACGATCACACAGATGTCAATGACAGTCATGCAAAAGTTAAATTATGGGTGCGTGAATGTCAAATTTAAAACATGATAAATAATTATTGGGTTTCAAAAACCCTAATTACGATAGTGTGAAAATCAAATACATTTGAATAGACATCAAATACAAGCACATAAACATCAAATTTGGGTCTCATGAGTTAGCAATTTGAGTTCAAATGGTGGGTCCCAACAAGATCAAGGGCCCACATTCACTCGTACATCTTGATCCAATGGTGCGAGATCGAGTCAACATGTCAAAGGATCTTGGCTGGTAGGAAATTAAGGACTCATGTGCATTTGTACATCCAGATTTAACGTTATATAATAGGTCAAAGAGTCAAGATCTGATAGTAGGTATTTGTGAGACTAATAGGAATGAAGACAGTTGGGCATAGTGTAAATGGTCTAAATTGGCAATTGTCAACCAATGAACAAATGACAAATCCAAAGAGATTTCATTGAAGGTCAAGACCATTTCTTGACCTAGGTGGGAAAAAGATTAAATACCCATATCACCATTAGAGCTCAATCAATATCAGGCATAGTCATATAGGCAAGATGGTTAAGGACAAGGCTCTGTCACCATTAAAGTTTAAATAAGACCTCTGGTCGATAATCTCAAACCTATCGACCCTATTATAGGGTCATTCCATTGACATGATCATTGATTTTAGATGGAAGATCCTCATATACAATAACTTCTCAGCTCTTACAGGGTTTACATGCAAAACGGGTCTCTTAGGACCTAATACAGAGATTAAAGATGGACTAGTGATTGTGAAGCAAGTGCAAGCAATTTGCAAGTTTCCATAGATATTGTGACTATGTGAAAACCAATGATTAGATTGGTTTTCACCTATAATGGACTTATGTTTGATATTAGATCAAATACAGACATAAACATGATCATGGAGAGGTATCTCGCTTATCATTAGGGTCACATTTTCGGTAAGCAAGTACCTATGGCCACCCAAAATAGATGTGGCATAATTTTACCAATTCCAAGACACAGTCCTCATCAGCATATTAGATAGCTAATGACATGGGGTTACAAGAAGGAGACTTGGTGAATAGATAAGGACAATGGGCATTCAATTCTTTTACATAATTTGTTCGTCATTGATAAGGTCATGAGTCAGCATCCTTGAACTTGTGCTAATACATCACAGTTCCCTCTCTCTCTTCTTTTTTTCTATATATTTTCCAACATCTACCACATTTTAACTCTTTGAAAGTTTTATACAATAAATCTCTAACATTTTAGAGAATAGACTCTTATGCTTTGGATTGCTTAGGCTATGCCAAAATTTATATTGTAACACCTTTTGATGCATTAAAGACTGAATTCCATCATTTTGCAAGCTACATTGAAGTGTGTCCTATGAATTTGTGTACTGTGGTTAAGTGAATGTATGTTCCTTGTCTATGTCTAAGTTTTCTCACCTCAAGAAGTGTTTGGTATCTCTCACAAGTCATTTTAAGTGCAATTTACAGTTTGTTGTTTAGCTTGAAAGTGGATATCTGCCCTCTCATGCTAGTTTGATAACTAATCAGTGTCTTATTGTGAAATACTTACATGGGACTGATCTTCTTTGGTCTTGAATGTATTTTATAATCTGTCTTGTGTAAATTATAAGTGTTTAAATTACTAGTGCATCACCTCATTTTATATGTTTTTATGTATTGTTGTTACACTCTCTCCCCTTTTCCAAGCAATTGTTAGATTAGATCTAGTTTAGGTGATAGATCCAGAAGGAAGCTAGCCTTCTCCAGAGGTCTAATCCAAGTTTAGGTGACTCACAACCTAGGATCATTCCCATGTTGGACTAGAATTGAGTAAGAGGACCTGAACAATCTCCTTCTCAGCTAGGGTGCAAATCTCGAACACCAATAGTAACCACATGTGTGGGACCAACTTGTAAAGGTAAATGAATCTCACCAATAATATGTTGTGATGTCCCATCAAATTATCTAATAGTTTTAGTCAAAGGGTATAAATCATCATGTGTATATCCCAAATATGTAATTAGTGTCAGGGTAAATGCGTTCTCACTAGCACTGTTATCGATCATAACACTATGTATAGGTCAATGGTCAAGGTATGTTCGAATAAATAATGAACGAAGATTTAAGTCAACATCCACTATTTCACTGTCATCAAATGTAATAGAGGGTCGTTGAACCATAGTAGGTATTGTGTGTTTATAAGTTCCAATAATCCCATCTAATGGGATCCCATAATGTGATGGAGGAGGATGTGCATTTTATGTCATTTGTACTTCTAGACCTTTTTAAAAATGATCTTGCAAAGGATTGTTAAATTTTTTTTATTCTAGTGATCATTAGGTTTTGAACCTGAATCCTTTGGAGGATCATTAAAGGTAATATTTTGGTCATCAATAACGTGTTGTATTTTATGTTTCAATTTATAACATTTGTTTGTAGAATTTATAGGGCATTGGTGATAGTCACAATATCCATTAACATCATATCCTTTAAATAGAGTTCAACTCATATCAACCTCTATGGGAGGAGGGAGAGATATGACATGACCCTCCACAAGCTTTTAAAGTAAAGCAACATGAGACTTAGGTAAACGTGTAAATTATCTCTTAGATGCATTGGATAAGATGAGTCGATTAGGTTATGTGACATTGTGTTAACCATTATAGGTTTGACCTTGTAGCTTCGTTTGATATGAAATTTGGTATTAGATGTAATCAGTGTGTTTTTTACATACTTAAACTTGTTCAAGGAAATAAGTTTCATTTCAAGATCTTGAACAATCTGGCATAAATCATCAAAATATTTAAACTTTTTAAAAATAATAGACTTATGTAATGGGGCAAGCAAGTTTTACTTGAAGATGTCTTTAAATTATTTATCTACCATTGGATTTATCATTTTAGTCAACATTGTTTATATCTCAAAACATATTCATTGATAGGTTCATTGGTTCCTTGTTTGATCTTTGCAATTTGAGCATGTGATATATTTTCAGTGATGTTGATAGATAAATGTGCTAGGAACTAATTGGTTAAGGGTTTGAATGCTCTCACTAATTGAAGTGGTAAATCATAAAACCATCGTAAAGCATAGTCTTTTAGGCTCCTTGGAAATAATTTGATCAAAATTTTATCATTGGAGGCATAATCAAGGCATGCCACATAGAAAGATTGGAGATGTTTAGAATCATTTTTTCCATCATAAAATGTGAACGTGGGTGCAACAAAACAAGTTGGTAAGGGGTGCAAAGATATTTCAAGTGCAAGAGGATTATGTAACATAGCTTGTGAGTTAATGGCATAAATTGACTTCATAGAATTTTGTTCAATGTTAATAACCTTAGCTTGCAAATGATTTATAGTTTGTACAATGTCTTGCACATTTTGATCACTAAGTTTGGAAGTGTGAGAAGTCACCAAAAGGGGAGCAAGCATGGTTTGAATTGATATAAGCATTGAAATCAGTAATTGGGTTGAAGTATTAATGATTCCCATGGAGGATATAGCAATAGTAGGATTTGTTTCGAGGAACAATGGTGTAAACACATAACTTGTGCCCTCACTAGATGTAGTAAGCAATGATGTGCTCAAGGGAAGAGAAATAAGAATATGGGGATGTCTCATAGCTCTAATAGCATGATCAATAGATGCACCCTATTGTTCATCTATGTTTTTTTTGTTTTAGTTTCCAATATGGTTTTGAGGATCTCATTAAGATATTCAGGGTTTTGATGGATACACTCTCGAAACATATCAATAGATTGCACTTGCTCTTGATCTATTTGTTCATGTTCATTATTTGTATTAGATTCATTTTTTCATTATTAGAATCATTTTCTATGATAACCTCTTTAGTATGTTGTTCAGTTTTATTATGGGCACTTTCATTAGGCATATGTATTGATATTTCATTGGTTTGATCCATCTTAGGTGGAAAAAGAGGAAGTTTCAAGTGTTCAATAGAAACACCATGTAATCTAGATCTAAGCCTAGGTTGTATACAAATATTAAAATAAATTTGAGGGAAAAATAAGAAAAAACCTCAGGCTGCTGAATACTTTAGGGCAAGCTAGAGTTTGCATAAAGAGACAGATATCGAGTTCACCAAATGTTTAACCTTAAATTTTAGAATGATGGGATAGGGTTAAGAATATAAAAATAGTTTAAGCACAAGGGTGATAAACTAATCTATAACATGCAAATTAATTAAAATTGAGATAAATAAATATTTTGAATTCTAATATTGAGATATGTTAAATATAGAAAATACCAATTTTGAAAGATGTTCAATTGATTGTAATACTAAAGAGAAATGATATTTAATTGGATTTACAGTGCGCAGGCAAATTTGGACTAGAAACAAGTGTGAATTAGGCAAAATCAGTATTCTAGATCAATCATTAGATTCTAAAAAATTATATGTCTATAATTGCAGACACTGCCATCAGATCTAAACACTACCATCATCGCTAGTGTCTAACCATGATGTAGGTGTTTAGAACAGACTAATGATTGGATCTGGATGCAACCAACTTCATAATTTTGAATTTTTTGTTGTCTTGTTAATGATGTATTCAGATATGAGATACAAACTATCACTCTTCATTGATTTATCAAACCCTAGCTTTTCACCTTTCTTCACTCTTAAAATGAATTTGTTTCAAATGAGTTAGAAAGTGTCGCATTGATCCCAAAGACCCCTTTGTCAATGGGTGTTGCCTACATAGTCAATACTCCAAGGAGGGCCTCAGACTTATCTAGTTCTCCCCTTTGTGTAAAAGTGTGTGCACAAGGGTGCAATATACTATATGATGATGCATATAATAATATAGCTTGTAATTTGACAAATATCACTTATATGATGCTCTTTGAATATTTCAGACATATAATATGAATGCTCATATGTTTGATATGAAAATAGGGACGAATAGGATAGAATAACTTGGTTGTGTAGTTGATTGATTTAGCTTTATTAAGTGTTTTCTTTAGTATCTCTAGATGAGAAATGAAAAGGCTTAGAATTGTATTTATAACATACCTTTTGAAAATATCTCATGGTACAGTTCAATAAGACAAATACACTGACCCATAAGTTTTGAAACATTTGTAATTTGGATGACTTTTGACAACTGGACACTAGACAAGGATCTGGGCACTACCATCGATGGTAATGTCCCTTTATCACCAGTAGTGTCTTAAAGGTTAGAAAACAAAGATGGATCTAAAACTGATAGTGAATGTTGTTTATCATGTTTTAAGTTTTTTGTGCAATGCAGAAGCTATGGATCATCAAAATGATATGGATCAGACTAAGAGCTAAACATTTAGGCACAATGAGATGGTGAATGATAGCTTTTTAACAACATGAAGATCTAAAACTAAAGGGTAGAGCATTGATTGATATTTTTTAAAAGTACAAGATTGAGCTGCTATAAATTTTCAGTTTTTATATCTACACTAATACCAAATTTAGGTGTCTACACTAGGCATAAATCATTTGGGTTCCCACATGCATTATGATGGTAGTAAGATAATTGAGGTAAATATACATGGCACAAGCAAATGAGCCTTGTATATTGACACATGCACAAGGTATATCAAAGTGCAATTAAACAAAGGAAAAAGACGAAGAGAATGGAGCCCAGATTAGAATTGTAACTGCAATGTTTTATTATGGAATAGTTTTTTAAAATATCTGAGAGGTTGGATGTGTGATGTCTATATGCTTCCTAGTCTATCTTTGTTTCACTACTTTAATACAAAGAATAGAAGAATGTATTAGTGCAATTAGACAAGGATAAGAGACAAGAAGATAATGGAACCCAAATTACAATTGTAACTGCAAGGTTGTACAAGATCATAGAGGTCGAATGTGTGATGTCTATGTACTTTCTAGCATATTTTTGTTTCACTAACTTCCTACAAAGAATATAAGAATATATTAATTTACAGCGGAGGAAGATAAAGCATTAGTTATATTGTTTCAAGATTTGGTAACAACCACTTCATAACTAATCATCAATGTTTCGTCTTATAGTAACAACATTGTAATATTGCAAGAAACAATATTGACACTATCGGAAGTATGTGGCATCACATAAAAGGAGTTAGAACTTCATAGTATGACCACGTGTGCTTTGGGTGATGGTAAATTTGTTGGTAAAGATAATATATGCCACAAAACAATGTTGATATGAAGCGAGATAGTCAAAGGCTCATGTCCCCTTAGTTCAAATGTCAAAGTTCAACTTGTACCCAACTTTTAGCATTTTTGGCCTATGAATTCCTAATAGAGGTCAAACAAGCAATCTTAAATTTGTTAGAAATTAAAAGAAATAAATAAGTGCAAATCATATCATAAACAATAATAATGAAACATACTATATATTATGTGGTTTATTGTTGGATATCGTCTAGAATCGATGTATCTATCATAAGATAAACACCCACAATACATGCAATATATAAATCTAATGAAAGTTTAAAGAAAATCACTACACAAATTTACTTCTTTAAATTAAAAGCTTTGACCTAAATTCACTGGAATAACAATAGTAACTCTCATCTACAATGTACCTCACCCACTAGCTCTCTATATTTTTATATAGATAAGAAATAAGGTTAGAGTTAGGGTTAACGATTTTATGGAGCAATTACTTGTAAAACAAGTATATCTTATTATTAGCAAAAGTCAATTAAATAACGACGTAAATGATAATCTTCTCTAATAACGGCTTGTAGATATGAGTGCATTAATTAATGTTTATGCACAAATTATATTACAAATGAATATAAAAAGTGCATCGTAACCACACAAAAAATGTAGGTGTTATGAAATACAATAGCATCATCCCTTAAAATATACATTGATAATGGGAAGGATAGAAGAATTATTGAACTATTATCCCTTAATGACATCTTTCTTCACTCCCAAAATATTATTACGCTAAACAAATTTTACCTCAAGCAAGCGCTGTGTGAATATCTCTGGACTCTGATCATCTCTCCAATAATACTTAAGATCAACAACCTTATTATGAATCAGTTGCTGGATATAATGCATATGAATCTCAATTTGTTTTGTGCATTGGTTTTCCATTGGGTTACAAGAGATGTAGATAGCCCTCTAATTATAGCACCAAAACATTGTGTGTTGGGTCTGTGAAAATACGAGCTCATAAAACATACACCAAATCCACATTGACTCCCAATCGGCAACACAACACCTCCATACTCAATTTCCGTAATAGACAAAACAATAGTAGTTTGTCTTGCAATACTTTTTTCTTTTTTTTTGTCTTGTAATACTTAAGATCAACAACCTTATCATGTATCATTTGCCAGATGTAATGCATATGGATCTCAATGGGATTTATACGTTGGTGTTGCACTAAGTTACAAAAAATATGGATAACACTCTATGTAACAACCCCTCAAGTTGTACTTAGAAAATGTAGTAGATTTTATTTGTTATTTTTTTTTTTTTAAATCTAATACATTTTCTAAGTACAACTTGAGGGTATGAGAACATATCAGTTGGGTCAAATTTTATAGCACCATGAAATGATGAAAACTTGTGTGCTTTGTATTTTGAGAGAGAATTTTATATGCACTATTGATTAGAATGTGAAAACATAACTTGGTGCATCGAGATGTGTACCTAAGTGTTATGTTACGTTTGATTATTATTACGCAGTAAAATCTAAGATATATTTGAACGATATACCCTTGTACTTGCTTGTTTATAATTAAAATATAAGATTATATTTATGTTTGGGTAGAAAACTCATGCACAAAGAGCTATGATAGTATAAGATATAAAGTTCTACAATATGAAAAGTTTTTGGATGGTACATACCCTATTTAACTCACACTTAATTAAATGTATATGTATTGGTTGTTACTTGAATATTTTGTGTTGTAGCATTTTTTAAAGGCATCATTTAGGTGTGCATACAATCTTGATAGTGCAATGAATGTTAAAATATAATTATATGTATTATATAACTTGTTTGTCATAGTTATGCTTACTTGATTATGAGCATATGCTTCATGTTTATGTGACTACTTAGTGTAACTGATTATGAAAAAACTAGTAATTGTACCATAGAACCCTAGGTTATGACAAATGGGTTGTCATGGAGATTGTTGCGTGGGTTTTATTGTAGTAATTTTGAATCTGCAATTTATTATGAATGTGAAACATACTCGGATAGTATGCACTATAGGCTTTATTTTCTTGTATGAGTTAATATTAAATGCTTCGTTCATGCATGTTGTAACACTCTAAATATCATCCCAAAACGTTGTGGGTTGGGCGTGGATAAATCTTAACTCAAAAAAGCATGCTCCAAATCCACACCGACTCAATCAATAATGCAACTCCATATTCAACTTCCATAATAAACAAAATAATAGTAGTTTGTTTCTTGCAAGACCAAATCAAAGTCTCACCCCAAGATGACAAATATATCCTGCAATCATCTAAGCCCCCTACCCAATCACTATCTATGTAATCTACAACTTCAACTTGGTCACTGGAATATCGTAAGTGCATTTAACCATACAAAAATGGATGCATTATTAAATACATTAACATGGTTTATTTTTAACGCTTAATCAAAATATCAATTCAATTTCCTTTGTAAAAATCCAAACTTAAAAAGCATGCACCGAATCCACATTGACTCTCAATCAGAACGCAACTCCACCATACTCAACTTTTGTAATAGACAAAATGATAGTAATATGTTTCTTGCAAGACCAAGTCACAAGCCCTGCCCCAAGATGATATATATACCCTGTGATCGTCTAAGTCCCTAGCACAATCAGTATCTATGTAACCTACATCGACAATTTTTTCACTAGAATATTGCAAGTGCGTCTTAACCATACAAAAATGTATGCATTATTGAATATATTAACATGGTTTTTTTTTAATGCTTAATCAAAATATCAATGCAATTTTTTCAATACCAAATACACACTTTTTTTAACTTGAAACACAACAACAATGCAAATACAAATCAAGTTGAGACAGACCTTATGTAAGTTCTTGTACAATATTTTTTTTCTAGCTATCCAATTATATTACTGAAATATGTTCAAGCATGAAAGCAACCACATCAAAATCCACTTGAACTTGTTCTCCGGCATCACTTCTTTGAAGTTCAGATTAGGTCTTGATACCCGCATCTACCTACAATATTTTGTCTGGCTATCCAAATAACTTACAAAAATATGTTCAAGCAAGGAAGCACACTTAAACTTGTTCCCCAACATCACTTCCTGTAAGTTCAGATTAGGTCCTGGTACCTGTGTCTACCTACCATAAAGACACTGTCATTTACCACTGCCTCCAGTTGAGCTGACGAGTTGTTAGACGTCTTTGAGTTATCCAGTAAGGAGTTTACATATTATCCTCCAAACATCAAACAAGGACTTCACTTGCCTGATAAGATTTGTTGCCACAATAAATACAGAAACCCCTAATCTTTACCATAATCACATGAAGCCTTTATTCTATTATTGAGTGAAATTTGGGATAAAAACAATTACAAAGATAAAATTGACTCCTTACAAGATATTCTCTAATGTGCCTCAATAACGAAAGAAGAAAATCCTAATATTTATCATAGACATTTGTTGAGAGAAATTTGGGGTAAAAACAATTACAAAAACACAAATGACTCCTTACAAGATTGTCTCTAATGTCAGCCTCAATAATGAAAGACGCTGAATGAGGATGACATGTTATGATTGATAAATAACCAATTAAACTTAAGACTAACGGAGACATAGGGTTTGCAAAATTATGTTATTCCTTGTGGTCGCCACGCATGAAAACTTTGAAACAATCAACATCAAGTTTGGCGTGAGTTTTGTGAGTGAGATGCTGCAAGAAGAGCAGCTCCAATACCAGACCCATCTCTTGACTGATCTATAATTATCTTTTGCGAAGCATCACTTCCAAGCAACTCTGTAATTGCATCTTGCATATACTGTCTAAAGATGGGATAATGCTCATAAAGTCCCCCATCCATTGCTACCACAGTTCTCTTTTTACACACAACCCCATCACCAGCTCTACCAATCTTTTTAAGTATTCCAACAATCCCAGCTGCAGCCAAACGTGCACCACGCTTCGTAACAGCGTCGCAAAGCTTGACCACAATCTTTCGATTTTCTAAGGAAGTTTTTATCTGCACAAACAAATAAAGCCCAATTAAGAATCTTGAAACGTTGATGATACTGTTTCATTTTAAAAGACCAGCCACCTAGGATTTCTACAGGGCAAATTCGCTTTTTCATTTTCTGATGATCTGAAAAGAGTAGCTTACCCCAAATATACCGTTCAGTTTCTTTCCAACCACTTCCAGATTTGGTGAGGTGTCCTGGTGCATAGCAGACATATCTGGGGTCCTGCTTAAGCATAATCCATGCAAGCAAAATTAGAGTCCTTCCCAGAACATTGTTAGTGACCGGGACCTGATGTTTATCAACAACGTTTGAAAAGAACTGTTTAAAATGGTCAGTGCCACCTTATCACCCTCAAACTGATGGCCAAACAGAGAATGTTAATAAATATCTGAAGTATTAAGAGTCTATGTAGCACAACAGAAAACAATAGGAGCACAGTATGCCTCTCTAAGGGTCCAAATGTTGTTCTAGAGAAATTATAAAAAGAATGACAATCCTAAGGCACTTGTTCCAGATGCAAAAACAATTCATAATTGTATCATTTTACTATTTGTGGCCTGCCTCTTGGATATAAGTCCATCTTATTGGCTCGATAGGCTCCTATTTGGGCTTTTAATTTTGGATCTTTTCACTTCATTTGAAGCTCTCTTGTCCAATTTGTCTTTTGTACCTAAGAGTATCTTATAACGAGCGAAGAAACATTCTTAAGGCATTCCTTATTAGTTTTGTATGGATGGCTGTTTCTGTGAGGGAAAAAATTTGAAGCTGTAACATCATAATCTGTCATACATTCGAATGAGTTTCAAAAATGGTAAAAGACAAAACATGGATGAAATTTGTGACTTCTACAATAATCGAGGGGGTAGCAATCAGCACACTCGTAAAATGCATTGGATCATTATTATGGACATTAAAAAACAAAATAACTTCCTTCCTAATTAAGACACTTGTTCTCAGAATTTGGCCCACATGTTTCCAATATAAAATAGAGGAATAATGTACCTTAATGCAAATGGAATCGCGAGCTTAGGTGGAATGGTGTTTCCGAATAGAGAAGCATCTTCAGCCATTCTCAGCAAAACTCTTCTTACAATATCTCCGAGGTACATTCCTGATATTAGCTTCTCAAATAACTGGATAATATCGTGAAAAAGTCAATATATAATATGCTGTCAGTCTTGAAAGATTACTCATGTTCATTGAATACAGTTTAAATTTACCTGATGACCAGGATTTAAAGTTTCCACGTCTAGAGCTTTGTCAAATTCGGTCACAGGAAGATGTGACGACCAAAAGTTCCCCCATTCCATGTTTATAACCTATAAGCAATCACAACCTTCCACACCATCAAATGAATATCAATCATATTTTGTACCGCTTTAATTATATACTAAAGTCACCTGAATGTCAGTTTTATTTACAGAGAACCAATAACATACATTACCCTATTGAACCAGGGAGACCAAAAAAATTGATGAAAGAGGGTTATAATTTAATACACAACCATGTCACCAGATTCTTGAAGCAGTCCCTTCCCCTTTGGAATGGCATCAGCACGTTCTACATAGCATGCATTAGTCCCAGTCCCTAGAATGACAGCAGCCATGACATCTTCATCCAAATAACGGCCTCCAGCCAAAGTTCCAACTGTATCATTGATCTGTTTTGTATAGTGTAAGTTCAGGAAACACTAAGTAAGCTTCCGTGCTAACAGCGGAAGTAACATCATTCTCACTTCAAAACACGTGTTCATGCAATCTTAACTGAATAAAAAAAACATATATTGCAAAAACGAAAGCCAATTTCTGTAGTAGAAAATAAACTTATACTAGCTCTTAAATATCACCATAAAAAGCCTCCAGCATTGTGGTTCATAATCATTACCAGTGCCGCAACTCGCATGTCCAACCCTTGCCTTTGAAGGGCCTCATTTAAGGCTGCCACAACATCCTTTCCAATCTGTCATTACATTTTATCCTGAATTAGAAACAAAAAACAGAATGGATAAAGACTCATTTTAGAAAGGGAGAAAATTCAGCTATCGTATTGACTTGAAAACTGTTCTTAACATTCATAGTCATCAGCAAATTATTAGAAAAGATAAATGGAAAGAAAGCAGACCATAAAATGCAAGCAATTAAAGATAAAGCTGGTTTGGTCTAATTGCATTCATCCCCCAAAAGCACTGATTCCATTCTCATATAGTTTCA
This sequence comes from Torreya grandis, assembly GCA_037957365.1. Classification (NCBI taxonomy): domain Eukaryota; kingdom Viridiplantae; phylum Streptophyta; class Pinopsida; order Cupressales; family Taxaceae; genus Torreya; species Torreya grandis. The sequence continues at coordinate 1,997,634 of JARHVA010000177.1, forward strand.
GTTGGAAACACAACCTGTTTGGAAGATGTTAAAATTTGGAGAAATGAGTACGGTGACTATATTTTCTTCACTTTGGCCAGGATACTCTAGTTTTTGTTGTCTTTCATGGACCTGTGGTAATCGATATCTTACCACAATTCAACATAATCAGATCCCATATTGCTGGAAAGCATTAAGAACTTACTCCCTGGTGCTCTAATAATTAATTCTTATCCTATCTTGTGATTCTGACTTTAGCTTCACTTTTACCCAAAATTTTCATGGAGATCAAGATTTCCCTTGATGCCACAGGGTGGCTCTTGGGCTCACAAGGCATCTTATCAAACATGGGTTTGCAATAAATTTTTCGTCACAATGGCACCTAGTTCCAATGTAGCCATAACAAACACGGCCCTTGCAATGTCAACTAAATGAAATCTTGGAGGCTGTATGTCTAATCCTATGAACTTTAGACTAATTTTACTTTCAGTCAAGTTAGTCTTGGATAAGAAAGAGTCTTTCTACGGAAAATATGGACCAAAATAACCTTAAAAATATAAGATTTTTGCCAATTACTCTTAGGGTATCAAAAAATCATGCACTTCAATTAATCGGGTATTTGTATGGTTAGGTCATTGTAATTTTTGATGTATTTTTTATCCTTTTTCTTAGTGAAAAGAGTTTTTAGTCAGATTTATGTCTGTTCTCTTTAGAAAAAAAAAATTGTTGGTTAAAATTTTTGTGTAAGTACTCTAGAAAAAATATGGACCAAAATAGCCTACAACAAAATATAAGACCTTGAGCATTTACTCTAAAGGATATGAAAAAATATTGAACTGAGGTATTTGGGTATTTTGATGGTTGGGCCATTGTAATTTCTGATAATCTTCTGTAATATTTTAAGTTAGTAGAAAGAGTTTTGTGCCAGTTACATTATGTCAGTTATGCTTTTCTGTTACTCAGCTGAGTTTAATCATTTAAAGTAAAAAGTTATTATTCCAAATTCACAAAGAGAACACTTCATAAAGGGAAAATAACTATAAATAGGCCTTTCAGCCTTAAAAGTTATTCCATGATTTGGAAACAGTTAGTTGTGTGCAGCTCTAGAAACTGTGTTCTGACGAAGGGCATACTAAGCTTGGAGACCTCTTTGACCTGAGTTTACCCATACATCCGCAAGAAAATTCTCTTCCGTTCTGTGTTGTGTGGATAGATCTTCCATTCTGTTTTTCCAGTTTTTAAACATAACAGGAAAATAATTTTCTTAGTGAACATCCAGAATTCTATATTTCTGTGATCAATTTAGATTTTTAGTTTCAAATATAATGCTCCAACCAGTTACTTCAGAAATTTTAGATTTGTTTTTAAGAGTCTGGATTTCAAATTGTCTATTTCTAAAACTTGGATTTCAGTTTTCCTCATTCAGATCTAAGATTTCTACTCTGGGGTTTACAGCTGGACAAATAACATTTACAGTTCATTAATGAACATAGGGATTTTACCCAGCAAGCCTAATTACCAACAGAAACAATACATCCCCGTACCTCTTTTCTGTGAAAACAAAAATATAGTATACTAATAGTGTTGCTTCTTTATCTCAACCCCCTCCCTTTTTCGTATGGGCCAATGAATTTTGGCTCTACAGATTGACTGTTCAGTGAAATGGTCGTACTACAGAGAAACCGTGCACAAGAAAATGACAGTAAAACTAACCGTTTCAGAGACAGAAAACCCCTTGGTCCAATTTACAAGAGTGCCAGAGTCAATTGATGTTTGCTTCACTGGAAAGGAAAATGTGAAACCAAGCTCCCTTTTTTGACCAGGTGGTAAATGGAAATTCTCACCCTCTGTTGCAACAAATCTTGCTAGTTCTGAGGCAATATAGTCAAACAACTCCTGCAACCAAATGCTTGTTGGCTGTAAGAATGCACTCTCTGAACTTCCTAAATAAATAGATAATAGTTGAAACTTCAAGCAATTTGATACCAACCTTCGTTGTGCTGACCATCAGACTTGGCGGAATTGAAACTTCTTTAGACTCTTGGTCAATAACTCGCCTTTCTTTACCACCCAGTTGTACACGCAAGACCCGAAAATTGGTTCCACCAAGATCCAGTGCATAAAATAGGCCTTTCTCGTGCCTTTGACAAGCAAAGTCATCAACAATATCCATATCAGCAGATCTCAAATTTGCTATATTGCATTCAGTGAAGGAAAGAAGCTAATATAGTAATATCAGAGTTTCTGCTGAAAAAACTCAAAACAACTAGAGATGGAAAAACAGTTTCTGTATGGGGGAAAGCAAACCAAATCCAATGCCTATAGAAATGCAATTGATAAGACAGAGAACTGAGGCCAGTGCCATATTTAATTGCAAGAAAAAATTACAACATTTAATTGAAGAGATTTCAATCAGAAAGGATTATTTTATATCATTTTAAAGGTTCCTTGTTGTTTCAATAACTAGATATATATGAGTGATGTCCCACACATTTGAGACTGAGCTTATAGATATAAGTGAAAGAACACGAGTTATGGAGAATATGAACACGAATTCAAATAATCTCCTTTTTTTAGACGACTTCAGGAAGATCCTTAAAGAATTTATTTGAACACTAATACTTGTGTATTTACATCAGAAGGTAAACCATTAATAACATTTCTGGTGTGTGGACCTATAGAGAGATGGAGAAGACCAAGAAGTTCTACATTCCTGGGATTCTGACTTAATCCGGATGCCAAGGTAGATATTTGAGAAACTGTATAAGCATGCTATTAGGTTCCTCTAGAATATTCAAATGTTTGGATGTACTTTTCATGGTAGGATATCATTTCCCCGCTCCAAGTTCATGATTACTAAGAATGGCTGGTTTCATCTAGCTTTCGTGACATATTCTTTGAGTGGAATAAAATTTACGTTTGTCCCATCTAAAACATGCAAACCACAAGGTTGAAGTTCTTTAAGAATTTGTGGTTTGGTTTATTCAGTCTGCTCTATAATTTGAAAAATCTAGACATGTTCAAATGGTTAGTCAAAAGAATAAGTAAAGGCCTTAATTTTAAATCATTAGTGCACACAAATCACTTCTCTTGAGCAACTTCTTGCCTATATTATTAGCATTCAAAATTGATGCAACAAAAGAGAGTTTTCTTCTTGGTGCATATGTTAGCAGAAATGCCTTTATCCTGATCTAATTAGCTTGAACAGTTCCAAGGAAATGCATCTAAATATTAACTCCATTGTTAATAAAGCCTTTGGATACTAGCATGTGGATTTGAAGATTTAAAACCATGTCTACATATGCACATCCATTTAATAATAATACGCATTCAAAATCAGTCTAAAGCTTATTGAAAATTAGTCAATGACATCCCGAGATTCATATATAGTTATATCTTGACCAACTTCATGACAGCTTAGTAATATTGTAGTCTATGGTGCAAAAATATTTTGGCACGCTGATGCTAGCATGTCTAATTGTTTCTTAGCCTTGAAGAACACTGATAATTAAACTTTTAATTCTGACCGAGAGTTTTAAAGTTTAAACTATAACTTTAAGTTCCCTCGTTCCCATATTTCTTCAACATTCGAGACAATCTCAACACCTGTAAGGCACAGTCAGAACCTCTCATGTAGAAGAAACCTTCACAAACTAGCATACTGATCAAATAAATTATTAAAGTAAGAAGCTTAAACAGAAAAGGCCGCCAAAGAACAATTTAAGGGACCAAGTCAGAAATAAAAGCACAATACACCTCCTCCCGCTTTCCCAAAGAAATAAAAGCTTATTAAAATTGATTTATGGCACACCAAAACACAACCCAGGAAAGGCTCAGAGATGGCTTTGTTCGAGTCTTCCAGTGTGACATGTCCCCAACACTTGATACCACCGGAGACGCATCCTCGTGGGAATGATGATGGTAGAATGAAATGGGAACGTCCTCATGACCTTTCCTCAAGGAACCTAGAAATCTCCCTGCCGGACCAAAATTTTTTTTTTAAAAATAATAAAAAGCATTGACCATGATCTAATTATTGAATTTTCATTTTGACATCTTGTCTACCAGTCTCAATGAGAAAATCAATTATTACTTAAAAAAACAATTATGTTGATGTATTTTAATTTGTAATTTGAATTTTTTATATTATTTGAATTTGCATACAGCTGTCCCATTCCTACTGGGATTTAGGGGTAACTTGCAGTTGTCCCCAAAAGGGGACTCGGTCGAATATAACTTTATTCAGACCTACCTAGGGAAACCTATTATAGTCTATGCACTGTGATTGGGAGACTTCAAACAACAAATCAGAATCCTCCATTTTGATCTTGGAACTAAGGTTCACCATTCTTTGGGGCAGCTGTAAGAGTCAATTGTGATCCTCTTTTGAGAAAAAAACTCCTGAGACGGATATGGAAGACTAAAAGTTCAATGACTTTCTAGTGAAAGGCAACTCCGTCTTAAAGCATTTTAAGCCCTCTAATTGGCATCATTTGCACAAGAAAGAAACAGGCCAGCAGCAGATTGGTTCAAGTGAGCCTAAATCTTCATAAGATCTATTAAGTTACAACTATATTAAACAATAAACGTTTTTCAAAAAAGGTTTAAGTAACTAGCCAGGAACCTTAGTACAATTCTCTACTGAGCACTACTGATCATGGGCATCACAACCTCTACAAATTATAAGATTATTGGTCATCTCATTTGATGGACTAGCTGATATTACTACACACAAATGTAAAATACAGATTACCACGGGCTTTAAGATGGGAAACTCTTGCGACAAGAAGTGGCAGCAAATCCTAATTAGGGATGTCATGCAGGCAGGTTTGTATTATAGTTGATAGAGATCACTACCGTATAGATGGAGCCTTATGGAGTAATTATACTCTGGATTTTCAGATTACAGTAAAAGAACTTGAGTTAATCTTTCTGAACATGCACGGACTGCATACCATAGGCTACAATATGGGTCCAGGCAAATATGTAAGGGCCACACAAAGGCATCTGAAGAGAAAACAGAAGCCCAGGAAAGAAATCTAAGACATATCCCAGTTATTGGGGATTTCACAACTCTAGAGAAAGGGGAGAAGATAGCAGTGGACACTGAATAAGATACCAAAGCCCTTTGAGAGGAAGAAAGAGAGGATGCTTCAACCATAGCCTGCAGTAACCTACTAGAAAAGAGGAATACCACAAAAACCAAGGAAGCAGCCTCTCTTTCATCTCAGACCTGGTATCCTTGTAGCTTAAATGAAGGATATCCAAGCTTCTGAAAAAAAAAGGCTCTTTTGATGCACCAAGAGCAAGACCCTCAACCTCCCACGTCCACAGATGGAGATGATCATGCATAAAAATAATCAAGGAACCATTTGAAAACTGTCACTTTTCTCAACATGAAGTGTCATGCCAATGATCGTGAAAATAAATTTTGCATATGAATGTGTTTTACACGTGATATCTGGGTATAGACTGCATATTCGACAATTTCCGAATCCCTTGTAGATAGGTTCATGCTGCCATTGGGTTGTCCTTCACATATATATGCACTAGTGCAGGACATCACTTCCATTTCCAGTTTTCCACCATATGCGCACCTTTTAATTTTCCCTAGGGCCCAGGTTCATTGATAAGGTGATGTGCAATGTGACTTGCTTGGACCGCTATGGGTTTATTATTGGAAAGACCTACCGGTATGATAAAAAAATCCAAGTATGAAACCTTTGAAGAACATGAACGTCCTAGATAAAGTTGGATGTCTTTATGTGGTTTCGAGTCTTTCAACCATTCCAGATAGTGCTTTCTCCTTCTCAGCCAATCTTTTGATCTCTTATAAGCAAGGAAGGCCACCCAACATGCAGATTTTGGGGCTCTTACTTTGTTAGGAAAATGGATAAATATTCTTCTCCCATGGTAACAGTTGGTGATGTGTACCCAGATATTCAACCCCTTCTGCACTCTTATTGAGATAATTTTGAGGAGCCTCACCCCTTGCCACCCCACTGAGATGTGGACCATGGTGTTGATTTGCTTCCACACGTTTCTCTTCCTAATGTCTCTTCACACCATAATTCTATGGAGCACATGGATGAGATAAATCAACAGATTGAAAACTTATAGCAGAAGGGCTTCCTCAATCCTAGTTCTTCTCTGTGCATTTAATCCATCTTGTTAGTTCTCATGAAAGATGGAACATGGCATCCTTGCATCAATTTCTGAGCTCTCAATAAAAACACTATTAAAAAATGTTACTTGTTGCCTCAGATCGGTGAATGCTTGGACCCATTGAATGATGCCAAATTATTCACAGAGGTTGATCTCAAAAGCAGCTATCATCGAGTGCAGATCAAGGCACAGCATACATGGACGATAGCGTTCAAGACCAAGATGGCACTGGCTATAATAAGAATTTAGCATTTCCAAAAGAAGACTCCAATCTACCTAAGTCTTACCTTTCTATAAATGACTTCCACCATTCAATTACTTTTACTCTCTAAAAATTGAAATAATGGACCTTTCCATTTTAAAGTAGGCAGTGTGCATAAATTTCTGTTCATTTAATTTATAAATAGGATGTTCGAATAGAATACAAACAACACGATAATTGTATGAGGGATATGCACACTTTCTAACTGTTACAATCTACACATACAGAAATTAGTTACCACAGTCAGATTCGGCATTACCATCCAGGCAAATATATAAATGTATTTCATTTGTATATGAAATTCCCAATAGATAGCTGACTCGTAGCAAATAATTTCCCAAGTTACCATTTTTTGGATTCTGAAAAATACAGATGTCTAGAAAGGTAGCTTCAGGAGTACGGATAATTAGAGATTTGAGGCTTCCATGGTCCATTATACTTGAGAAAGGGATTTTTTTGGAAAAAATCTGTGTTACAATAAGATTAGAATCTTATCACTGTTTTTCCAAAAAAATATATTTCTCGAGTATAGATAATGCTTGTATCCCTCTATCCTAAGAGTTTAATATTTAAAATATATGGCATCAGAAACCTAAACTAGTTTTAATTAGACCTTTCAGCTGTTCTCGTCTTAATCGTATGCTTGAATATTGCCTTGAAGGCATGAATTGGAAATATTAAAACATCCTTCAAGAACCTCGTCATAGCACTATCTCATCGATTACAGGACCCATGCTTGCAAAAATTGTAGTTGCAAAAAAATGCTGGGGGAATCCTTCACATTGTGAAACTACAACTAATTTACAAACATATCAATCCAGACTATGAATCAGAGGGGTCCTTAAGGGACAAACAAAAGAAATGATAGTCTAAAGTATTGACTAGGAGGGTCTGGATGCTGAAATGGATACAAGCAACCAAACCAGTACCTACACTAGCTTCACAACAATGAAACCTACAAACCCACAATCCAGTTCAACCTAACCCATATAGTTAAACCATGAGTATATTAAAAATGAAATTTCTACACAAATAGCCTCCCCAGCAGTACAAAAGCATAAATCTATTGCAGCTGCTTGAAATTTTTTGGGAAGTAAGATGATCCAAGTAGAAAACATGCAAGTTGTTCAAATCGCCTGCCAAAAAATCCAATGCTCTATTCTTTCCCACATGCTGTTGTGGATACTAGCAGAAGGCAGTTACTTCTTTTGAGTCCAGTAAATTGGACCCCTTCTCTTCTGCTCTACATTCTAATACTATATTGTCCAAGGGAGTGTAATTAAAAATGTTGGTGACAGCCAAAACCAGGCCTCGTTGCCCTTAGAATCATGTCCTGCATCCTTCTGTTCACTGTAGTATTCAAATAATATAATTGCACTGTTTATTTGACATCAAAGGAACATCATCCAGGTACTCAAGATCATTAATCACTGATTTGTTTCCGAAAACCTTAATTTTATGATCTGAACATATGTTTTTATAAATTCCTAAAACCTCAATTTTATGATCTGAACATATGATTTTATTTATAAAAACATTGGCATACACACATGGACACTCTAAGAGGACACCAAATGATAGGATAAAAATTTTCTAGGACCTTGTCCGAAACCCAAAGACTGCCTTCTACGAACAAACAAATAGGGCTCATAACAACAACCCATGTTACCAGAAATACAAACGGGTCTGAAGGAAGCAATAGGGGCTCTAATGTTTGAAAAAATATCATGCCCAGATTCTTCGTTAAGAGTTACTAACCCAAAAAAAATTGCACTTTGGACAACCACCTTAAATGCCGCATGTTTTCATTTTGATCAGATGACCTTCTTCAGTCAAAACACAAGTTATAAATTATACAGCAGAAAACACCTGAAACGTCCCAACAGGAGACTGATTGATCAGAACTCTGTCTCAATGAACAGCTCAGTGTGATAGATCCGATTCTCTAAATATATAATTATTACGGACGGATGTTGAAAAAATTACTGGATAATACGCAGAATTTGTTTTTGATTTCTTAATGTATTTTTGCTGATTTCACCACCAGCTTGTCACAGGTCGGAAATGGCCTAAGAAACACCTGTTTCTCATTAAACATGGCAGGACATGGCAACCCTTGGCCACAATCCAGCCTACCAACTCACCATTACAATATAATCTTGTATCTAGTGGACAGAAATTAGGGTTTCTTTTAAATGTGATTTTGCTGAATTGGCCAGCATCTTCTCACCGACCAGAAATGGTCCAAGGAAAGTTGTTTTTTAATAAATAATGATCAGAAATAGTTTCTGATTTTGTAGACTTTTTTTTCCTGAATTGACCAGCAGCTTATCACAGGCCAGAAATGGCCTAGGAAACGCATGTTTCTCAGATAACGGGTTTCAGGATGCAACAGCCCTTGGCCACAATTCAGCTTACAACCTCACCATCACAATAAAATATTATTTAAAGGAAAAAGGTCAGATTTGTTATTTTCAAAAATTCAATTTTCTGATCCAAAGTAATAACTCAATTCCATGATTTACAGAAAAAACTCAATTTCACGCTCTACTGCAAAAAACTCAATTTCATGAACTACTGCAAAAACTCGATTTCATGACCTACTGCAAAAACGCAAAAACTCAATTTCATGACCTACTGCAAAAACTCAATTTCATGATCTACTGCAAAAAATATATTTTTTAATCTACGTATGTAATTTTACTAAAACATATACATTCCATGACCTACTGCAAAAACTCAAACACTCAATTTCATGACCTACTGCAAAAAATATTTTTTTTAATCTACGTATGTAATTTTACTAAGACATAACATTGAATTTATAATATGCGTATATAACAAAATTGTGAATAAGAAAACATAAAAATATAAATACCCTGTGGGCAGATTCTCCACAAAGCTCATCAACATCTGCAGCTTACTTCCATTCTCCTTCTCAAGACCGGCACACATCTCAGCAGTCATCGCATCCGCCACGTCCCTCAGTAACTCCAATGGCGTAGAAGATGCCTTCTGAAACTCCTCCAGAACAGCTACAGCCCTACTACATCTGTTTTTATTGTGAATTCTGTGTTTCGCAACGAGAACCGCCACGGCACAGACCGCAGCAGATAATGCTATTGTCGTTCCCACTGCAGCCTTCCTCATTTTCTCCCCCGAATCCTCCTGTTTCTTTTGTTTCCACTACAACAAATATAAATCCTTCTTTTTATAAATAAAAAAATAAGCCTCTCCTTCCACTAAAATAAACCTAAATCATTCTGCATACAAATGAAAAGGAAAAGAAAAACCACTCCTTCAACTAAAATAATCCTAAATCCTCCTTCAAACGCATGAAAAGAGGGAAAACCGAAAAAAGGGGGCGGAAAAACTCCTTCCACTAAAATAAACCTAAATTCTTCTCTACACACATGAAAGAAACACTCCTTCCACTACGATAAATCTTAACTCCTCTCTGTACACATGACAAAACCATTCACACCACTGCAAAAAATATAAATCCCTGAAATATCCACTTCTTCCATAAAATAAAGCTTCCGCTAACATAACACTCCTTTCATAAAATAAAGCTTCCACTAAAATAAAACAAAATTCGCTCCTTTCACTACAATAAATCTAAATCACGTCAACAACCTATCTTTGAAGCCCTGAGCATTTCCAAAGCAATCCTTCCACTAATATAAATCTAAATAGCATATTTCAATTCCCTAAATCTGAGCGTTTCGGAACAAAACAATTTTTTTTTAACATCATGCAGATCATCTACAATTTCCCAAACCCTTGGAAATAAGCACTTCGGAACTACGTCTGCATAAAATCAGCTCATGAATTATCAATCTCAGGGCAGATTTAAGCTTCAAAAACCTCAGCTAAATATTCTTTCTGATAATATAAAATTACGAGATTCCTTACGCATTAAAAAGACAAGTGGCCACCAGATCTGAATTATAATTGAGGGCTCAATGGCACGGATCGCGAGGCCAAGCCACAATATGACAAAATGCACTGCGTTGGACTCGACGCCGGGACCTCTTGAAATCTGTCATATATCTATCTACACGATAATGGACCGAAATTACAACTGATTAAGCTGAGCAAAGATTTATTTTTATTTTTATTTTTTAATAATTGGGCAAAGGTTTTTTCCCCCGATTAATTGCGACGAGATTCGAAGGAAAAAGGACTGATAACATCGAATGTTGGCATTGTTCTGTGGACCTGGACGAATCCCTGTTGGAAAATTTTACAATTTTTAATGCAGATGTGGTTTTTATAGATGGATTTGAAAGGATAACTATTAGCGTGATCTGATCATTGTGCTCGTTAGTCGCTGGGTGTGACGTAGGTTTAGAGCGCATTTGGCCTCTTTGAATTAAGTTCAGATAAAACGGCCACACGCCTGGCGTTTGCCTAGTCATGTTTTTTTTCACCACCGGAGGATTTACTTGAGATTTAGTCGTTGGGAATTCGTTAGCAAATATCACATTACCTTGGGTATAAAGTATGGACTGTCAAACACCATCTCTTTGATATAAATATAAATTATTGGTTTAAAATAAAATAAAATAAAAATTGGGGTGGAGGTTTTTATGGATAATTAAAGGTAAGGTACATAATTGATATTAAAATTAGGGATAATTATGAAAAGATAAATTTATAAATTTCAGATATTTAATAGTGTTTTTAAAAATATAAAACATGTATCATGTGTCAATTTAGATAAGAAGGCTTTTCTTTCCATTGTTTTCATTGTCACATGCTTGGTCATTGCATCATTAAGTATTTTTCTAAGTTTCATGAGCAACTTCAGTGAGTTTGGAAAAAGAAAGAAGGGGCTTTTGACCAAAATTTCTTGTGGCATAATCATTAAAATTTTTACCACTCTCCGTTTTTCTCACCTTGGTTCTCTTACGAACAAGGGTGTTGTTGAGCGTTGTCTTAGGGTTGAGCTCCTCGCCTCCCTCCTTTCCCCGCTTAGCGTGATGAGATCCCCTCTTCCCTTCCTAGGCCCCTCTCCACCCTTACGGAAGCTACTTCGAAGGATGATCAGATTTCTCTGTCAGCCCCTCCTCAAGGGGGTGGTTCTTGGTTTCCCCCTCAGCCTTCTAAAAAACATGTTGATGTGGGTGTCTCCTAAAAGAAGAAAGGGCATAAATCGAGGGTGGAGTTGCTGAGGGTGAAAGTGGATTATCTGATCAGCAATGGCTCTCAATGGGCCTTGGAGGATCTCCTTTCTAGGCATGGGAGATGAATAACCTCGACATGTGGTTGGCAAGTCATGATTTGCGACTGAGGATTGTTTCACTCTTGTTTTGGAGCTCTTTCAATTGGCCCCTATTGTTTTTATATCTATACAATCCCTGCTAAAATTTGGCAAAAGTCTCATTGTTTCAGCGTCTTTTTCTCTTCGTTGATTTTTTGGTTGTTTGGTGTTTTCTTCTCCACTTTTCCTTCTCCTTTTGTTGGTTGACTCCCCTTATGGGAGGTGGTTCTTACCTTTCAGCTCATCATTTTGTCTTGTTGCTTTTGCTTCTTCTCCTTGTCTTGGGGACTAGGCCCTCGATTATGTCCCATGCCGGTTCATAACTCCAGTCGAAAGCATTTACCATATATATATATATATATATATATATATATAACTTAATTAGATGACTCTAAAACTAATTAAACAAAAAAATGACAAGGTTTCTTCAGTGAAAGATGCCTCTTATATAATCTAATTGAGTGAAGTAGGATGTCATATGCAAATAAATATGGATACATATATTTCCAACATTTTTTCATTCTCTTTCTCAATAACACTAACATCAACAATTGTATTTGTAACAATAGTGTTTATTTCTATTTATTTAGTGAAAGGAAGAAAGGTAAAATTATTGCCAAGACAATGAACACTGCCAATTTGGGTATTTTGTTCGATCAAGGTTTGAATACCCCTCAATTTTTACATGCTCTCTCCAAGTGCTATGGTAGTTTGATTAGTAGTCAAATGGAACTTGAAACCCTTGACCGCTGACCTCGTCTCACATTCTATTCACAAAGTGTTAAGAAACAACAATATAGTATTTTTTGTGGAGGTGATAGTGGAATAAGTGTTTGTGTGTTCCTTCACACCATGTGGCGATGTGTTATGCCAAGAGAAGACATTATGTTGCATGGTAAACTTGAACAATGGCAAAGTGGTAGGGAGGAGCAAGGTCATACAACCCATGCAAGTTGTAAAAGATTTCAAGGTGCACTGGGTGGTGATGGTGAGGGGCAATGGCAAGGTGTTTCAATGATGGACTCAAAGAAGCCCAGAGAAATACACATGCAAAGTTCAATGACATGCCACATATATCGATGCAATCTATAGCATTTTCAACTACCCAATACACGATTAAAACACGTGTCATCTCAATGAAAACAAGTGTCTAATATATAATGGCTCCTTTAAAAACATAGAGAATGCAACATGTGTCAATTTAAACAAATATAAAACTAAATAAACAAAAAATCTAAGTGTGTTAATCATATAAAACCTAATTAGATGACTCAAAAATTAATTAGACAAAAAATGAAAAAGGTTTTTTCAATAAAAACTACCTCTTATCATAAAACACATAATTATTTATAGTGTAAAGTTGTTTGATAAACACTAAATCATAACTTACCCTATTATTGGGTTGCCCCATTTCATGGATGGTGTGGCATTTGGCATTTATAATATAACATAAAATCATATAAAAGTTTTAAATAATGAAAACATATTCATTTTTTGTGTAGTGACAAATTCATTCGGCCTTATAATCCATGATAAAATAGGAACTAATCAAAATGTGCAGGTTTTGGTTCAAGGATGAAACTCCAAACCATTTGAAATATTTTGCTTTAGATATGAACAAAGAATTAGAAATCGCATCAAACATTAATATTGTCAATCATTAATAATAGAAATGAAAGTTACTAATATTTTTTATGTAAATAATACATAATACAAGTATCCACATCACTTCCAATCTATCCACTATAATTTTATAAAAATAAGATGTAAATTTTACTTGTACAGATTTTATTAAATTGCATTTTAACAAATCAAATTGACAATCTCTTATAAAGATTTATATTTTTTTTCAAATTTATAAAATACATTATTTAAATAATATTGATTGATTATTTTTATAATTTTACAAAAATAAGATGTAAATTTTACTTGTGCAGATTTTATTAAATTACATTTTAACAAATCAAATTGATAATCTCTTATAAAGATTTTTTTTTTTTTAAATTTAAAAAATATATTATTTAAATAATATTGATTGATTATTTTTATTTGGACACTTCCATCCTCGATCTTAAACATAGAAAGTATTCATTAACATTTGCAAAGTTACATTCATCTAAATTGCAATTTAATATAATATTTTTATCACTAACAATTTTGTACTGAATAATTATATAGAAAAGTCTTAAAATTATATAATTTCAATTTAATTTAAAGTTTGTAATTAGTAGTAATTTTTAAATTAAAATATAAGAGAAAATATAAATAAAAAGATAATAAATTTAAGTTTTCTTATATTTATAGTTAAAAAAAAAATCCACACTATTAGTTTTGAAAGTATTTTATTTATAGAAATAAAATTAATTTTAAGAATAGTGATCCAAAAAAAAATCTAAGTTATTTCTAAATTCCATATGATTATTTCCAAAAATATTTTATTTGTAGAAATATTATTAATTTTAAGAATAGCAATCTAAAAAATCTATGATGTGACTTCCCAATTCTATAAAATTACTTCCAAAAACATTTAGTATATAAAAATATTATTAATTTGAAGAATAGTGATTTAAAGTAAAAATAATATTAATTTTAAGAATAACAATCTAAAAAAAAATTATATGATTACTTTCAAATTTCATACAATTACTTCCAAAAACATTTCATGTATAGAAATATTATTAATTTTAAGAATAATAATTTAAAAGAAAAATAATATTAATTTTAAGACTATTGATAAAAATATATATATTACTTCCAAATTCTATACAATTACTTCTAAAACCATTTCATATGTAAAAATATTATTAATTTTAAAAATAATAATAATTTTAAGAATAGCGATCCAACAAAATTTGTATAATTATTTTCAAATTTTATACAATTACTTCTAAAAACATTTCATTTCATATATTAAAAAACTATTAATATTAAAAATAATGATTAAAAAAATCCACTCTATTACTTCCAAATTCTACAAAATTACTTTCAAAAACATTTCATTTGTAAAAATACTATTAATCTTAAGAATAATGATCCAAAAAAATCCACGCAATAACTTCTAGAAACATTTTTATCTTATGAATAGTGATCCCAAAAAATGCCGCACTGTTACTTGTAGAAACATTTTTCACAGAAATACTATTCTGTGAGAAGCTGTAAAGAAATTTTATTCTAAAATTGACTCCAACAAAATCTGAATGTCCCATATCGAATTCGAGTTGTCAAATATACAGTGAAGAAAAAAGGCAGCAAAATTTGAACCGTAATTTGCGCTGTAAGACTTTGAATAAAACACAGAGACCCTCAAATTAGAGGCCACAGAGAATCTGTAATTAAAGCATGACAAAAAATGAATATTCTAATTTCTCTGAATTAGTCTGCGCTGGTCATCCATTTAATTTAACAAGCCAATATTGACTTCTTTTTCCTTTTTTCTGTGTATTGACAGTAAGCTCATCAAAAGTGATCTCCCTATTTATATATAAAAGGCTTTCCCTTTTAACAGATCATACATCGAATCCGACGGGCTTCCGGTGCAAATTAAAACAATACGCCCTGAAAACATACAATTTGAGTACCAGCATTGATCTGTACAGCACAATTGATTCTGTTTTACAGATTAGTGAAAATGATTATAGTAATAGGGCTTCTGAAATGAGCTTGAGCTTTAATGGATGAGGCACATTTTGAAATTTTATCCGTGGTATAAATGTAATGGCAATGAAATAAATATAAAACATCAAAGACTAAATAATCCTTAAATTAGGGCGCCCTAAATTTTGCCTCAGTTTTAAGAAGAAACGTCAAGGAGAAATATATATTTAATATTCCCTGTTAGTAGCGCACTCTGACCAAACTCTTATCACGCTCAAGTGTTGTTCGCCTCTGATCAGCACGCAATCAGATGCTTCTGCATGATCAGATTCATGTTCCTGTTCATTTTTAATTTCAATTTTAAATTTGTGGTATGTGAACAATTTAGGGTTTTGAGATTGATCTTTATATTTTTCATGTATTTAAGATATCTATTTTAAACAATTTATTTTGTAATAAAATATAATCAATTTTTTTTGAGTATATATAAAATTTAAAGTATAATGTTTGTATAATTAAATAAAGTGTTTCAATTCTGATTTATTTGGAATTAGTTTATTTGGTTTTGGAACTTTGTAAAGGTAGTTTTAGTGACCAAACTACTTTGATTTTCTTTGATTTAAAAAAAACAAAATAAATATAAATATAAGTGTTTCCATTTATATCATTATATTTTTTTCTTCTGAAAAAATAATCTTCAAATTTTCTTATATGATGTATAACATCTATTTTTTATTTTTATTTTTGATTGAAAAGTGCACTTATATTAATAAAAAAAATGGTACGTTATAATGTTAGTCATACAAAAAAATTGGGTGGAAATAGTCACACCCCACAAGCAAAATCATACTGAGTTAGAAAAAGCCTCAGGGAACGAACTAGTCTAGCAAAGGGTCAATAATGACCACACACAAAAAAAGATCACATCAAGTCATATTGACATAAGTGTGTAACTACCAAAAAATGAGCACATAAAAAATACAAGTAACAAGAAATTCATTAGGCAACAGTAGCAAACATGTTCGCTGGAGGAGGCAGTGGAGAACAAGGATCCAACGGATTTTCTCCCTAGCTCCTCTGAGCAGGGGGGTCATCATCCATAGATAAGGGATCCCACCCATCATTTTATTGCTTGTTTTCATTTTCATCAACTTACTAGGAGGGTGAAATAGCAAGGCCCAAGCGCAGAAACTTGTCTTGTGGAGGGCCCCAACCGCCCCTCCACCACCTCATGTATTAAAACCATCAGACCCACCGTGTTGAAGGGATGACAGACGAAAATGAGGAGAGGTGCTCCTACAACAACTCTAAGAATATTGTTGACGAAAACCATGTCCTCACCCACGAGGAGAATGAAAATGTGGGACATTCAATGAAAAGGAGAATCTTTCACTTCGAAGTTAATTATTTCATATATTAAGGTTAGAATAATAATATTTAGAACCATTTTAAGTTGAATTGAAACCATAAAACTTGTAATGAAGGAAATTAGATGTTGGAAGCATATACATTAGAACTTTTATTTTTTAATTATATTCCTTTGTACACACTTAAAAATGGTTCCTAGACATTTATTAGTCATTAAAATTTATTGATTTTAGTTTCCTTTTATATTTTTTGATAATTGATGCAACTTAAGCATTATTGGCATGTTTGTCGAGTTTCTACCATGTCCCCTACTTCTTTTAGCCCCCTTTTTCCTTCAATTCCTTTATTCCAAATTTCAAGGATATTTTTTGGGGCACCGATAATGCTCCTAGGGCTTCCTTCGAGTCCTTATAAGTCAATGCACTCACATTTTGGGTCTTGTATTTTTTACTTCTCAGCGATTGGATGTCATTTTACATGCCAATAGGGTTGTAATTTGAACTTAATTTCTCTATAAATACAAAGAGATTGTATTTCATTTACACCAAGCGAATTATCAAGAGAACACATTGATTATTGTTAGTCTAGCACCTATTTTTGAACTGAGGTAATTATTAGTTAGAGAATCACATTATTTTAGGGTACTTGTGAGATTTTTGATTATGGGTTCATGTTAGGCTCGTATTGGTGTGTTTTTCCTTTATTTTTAGTTATCCATTATTCCTTCCCCCTCATTCCTTTCTCTTTCCTCTCATTAGGTTACGTGCCTTTTGTTCAAGACCATACATTGTACAATTCGAGGGCACCAAAGTCATTTAGTGTAATGTTTTGGTGTGGGTCCTTGTGGCCCTTGTTTTGGGTCTTTCATGCTTTGTATATTTGATTTGTCAATATTTTCCCACTTGTTGTGTGTAGTATAGTTCACCAATAGGGTCCTAATATTATTTTTTAAATTTTTTATAAATACACATGCATTAGTGCATATATTTTACAATGAGGTATAATGAATACGTATGCAATTGACAAGGAATAACCACAAATTTATTTAGGGAATCTATTGTGAAAGTGTAAGAGCACTTAATTTCATCATATAGAGAAAAAATGAATAAAAATATAAAGCATTTAGTTCTTTTGCGATGCATTCATTTTAGCACAAATGTTATAGAAGACTCGGCCAAGTTGCATTCATAGATTGTTTGTTGATTAGAATTCATTTTTTATTACTGAATTTGTTACCAACCTAGGGGCATAATAATAATTGAGGGATAAACAAACCCCCAAATCAATCCCCTATTTATTTCCTTGCTTGTGATGACTTATTATGGTTATGGAAAACAAGATTAGTTTTTGAGAGATTTGCGTGGAAAAATGGAAACATAAGCCATGATTTCGGAGCCATTAGGCAAAGGAACATGATCATTAAATCACATTTCACCTATGAATAATTTACCATAATCATTACTTGAAATTTATAGAAGAGTGCACTTACATTTTCATAAATTTGCATTAGAAAAATAGTTTTCATTCTTGTTTGCCTCATCGTTTGGACCTGAATCGAGTGATTAGTTTGATCATTTACTTAATCAGGGTTGAGTAAACCCAAAATAGCATTTCATAGTTGCAATTACATCCACATGTCTAGATTGGGAAAATCAATCCCTATGAACCTAAGTGCGAAAATAAAATATGGTATGGGGCTCTTTTGGACATGATTGAGTATATGATCAAACCAATCACTCAATTCATTCAATCATAGACACAAGTGGAGTGTATCAAGCCACATGAACCTAATTGTGACAAAAAATGTGAATTATTGCTCAATTAACCCTAATTAAGTCCATGATTAAACCAAAATGTGTCCTTGTACGAATAAATTGAGTGATTGGTTCTATCATGAACTCAATTGGGACCAAATGAACACCATATAACATTTTTTAATTGCAAATAGGTTCACGAGGCTTGATTGGCCCAACAAATCCTCATGAATCTACTTGAAACTACACAACATAATTTAGTGCTAATTTTAGAAGGCACATTATCTAGTTTCAATTAGGTTTAAGTGGCTCGATTGGCCTAATCGATCCCCATGAATATAATAACAACAATGAAATGTGATTTAGGGCTCACTTGGCCCCAATTGAATTTGTGATGGAACAAAAATATCTTCATATGTGAATTAATCAAGTGATTAGTTCAATCACACACTTAATCATGGCCAAGTAGTCCCCAAAGCACATTTTGTTTTTATAATTAATTTAATGACTTGATTGGCCCAACCAAGTTCTATGAACCTAATCGCAACAACAAAATGAAATTTGGGGTTTACTTGGTCCCCATTGAGTCTATGATTGAACCAATCACTTGATTTCTTCAATCATAGACATAATTTGGGTATATTGAACCTTGTTAAGATTATTACAACTATAAAATGTGAGTTAGGATTCACTTCACCCTGATTGAGTGTGTTATTGAACCAATTTTTTCACTTATTTGAAAAAATTGAGTGATCGGTTCAATCATAGACACAATTAGGGCCAAAAGATCCCCATTTCAAATAATCTAGTTGTAATTATGATCACGAGGCTAGATTCAACTGATTGAGCCCTGTGAACCTAATTATGGTAAAAAAATGTGATTTGGGGTTCACTTGCATTGATTTAGTCCATGATTAAATCAATCTCTCCATTTGTTTAATCATAAACATAGTTGGGGCATATCAAGTGATTGGTTCAACCATCGACTCAATCTAGTGATTTGTTTGATCACCCTCTCAATTGGGGCCAAGTGAGCCTCAAATCCCATTTTATTTTTTACTTTATGTTAATGGTCCAATCGAGCCCTAAAAACAAAATTATGACAACAAAGTTTGATTTGGGGCTCCATTTTTTGGCCTTGATTGAGTTTTTGATCGAATAAATATCATCATTCATTCAATCAAATACACAATTGGTGTGTGCAGATGATATTTATAGATTATATATCACCTTAGTCTTGTACACTTGACAAACTCAAACCTTGGTCATTTCTCTCAGTTTTAGACCTTTCTCACTTCTGCAAGTCTTGCATCTACTCTATCTTATGCCCTTTGGCCCATCTCTTAGTCTTACCAGTCTCATGTTAATGAACTAGACCTTTTGTCTTGTCTAGAATGCTTAAAATGTACTTATCTCCCATATTTTCAAATTTTGAACCTATACCTACTTTTATGTTCCCTAGACACTAATCCCTGGGAT